>JAQHUG010000028.1:4681100-4707401 GCA_028555095.1 Dicrostonyx torquatus | reverse complement strand
CCTATGACTTAACAGAGTAAAGCCAGACTGAAAGACACGTATAGAGAGAGTACACAGAGTCAGGGAGAAACTATGTAGCCGATGGAGAACAGATAGCTCCACTGGAGCCCGCCAAAACATTGCCGGTAGGCCACGAACTTGTGGTGATGTGTAACGGCATAAGGCAGAATAATTCACTACTCCAGTTCAATAGGAAAAGTACTTTTAATAAATGAAAAGGGATAAGACTCACGCTATCAGGGTGGGAAATCCGAAGTCCTATCCGTCCAATGGACACCAAATGGAGAGAGAGAGAGAGAGAGAGCACACCTGTGTTCTGTCAGTTTTTGTTATCTGGGGTCCAAATGGCCACACCCCAACATGATGTGATTGGCTAAAAGTCTCTCCCCATCAGTGACGCATAAATTAGTGAAGATGGATTGGTTTAGAATCTAAGATCTAGCTAGCAATACACTTAAGCTATTGACCAAACAATATTGCAAATAATGAAATATCTGAGTGATTATTTCAGGTCTAAGCATCCGGGAATGAACGAGCAGCCTCCCCCAACAAGATTGGTTCCTCCTGTGTATCCCCTTTCCTTCCCAGGTTAGGCAGCTCCTGGCCTTCTAAGTTTTTTCATTCAGTTGTTTAGATAACTATTCTATAAAATTGCATATGGGATACATTGATTAATATAACACAGTGAAATAAGTGATATTAGTTTAAGCTATAATATAAGAAGAATAATAGGCAATTAATATTTCAGAAGTCCTATATACCAGAGGCTGTTTCAAATGATTTGCTCAAATTGGCTTCTTAATCCTCACAATGAGCTCATGCAATATTTAAGGTGCAGACAGGTTAAATAAATTGTCCGTTTTCTGAGGCACAGCTGTGATATGTTATCTGCCTCCAGTGTGAGCTCTAGATTACTTCTCTGTGGTGAACAACAGGGTAAACAACCATGACAATTCTGAAGATGTCACTATTGGAATGTGACTGAAAAGTGGTGGCCTACTTGATTGCTTCTGTCAGTAACGGAACTGGCACTTTTTAGCGTCCACTCTCACCTTTTGGAGGCGTCAGTTGAGTTAAGGCTTGAAGTCTGATGGAACTGGCCAGTAAATTGGGGGGGTTCTGTTAAATACTATGCAACCTACTCAGGAATCACAGGTAGAATAAAAATGAGATTGGATCTGAATGTTCACCTGAATTTGACGTTTGTGGTCTTCACAGCACTTTGCTGAACAGACATTCTGGAAGCGTTCAGAAGAAGGATACTTTATCAGTTTTATTTTAGTGAGTAACCTACTTGAGAAGAAATACAATTGTTTTTTTTTCATTGTATGCTGCTCATAGCAAGTAGGAAATCACTTTTAGATCCATGTGATCTTTCAAAATAAAGATGTACAGTGATAATGCCAGTAAAGATGGGAAGAAATATTTAGGAAATAGGGTAGAAAGGAGTTGGCAGCTGTTTTGGGACTTCATATTAGAAGACATTGGCCAGGCAAAGAAATCAAGCAGATATTCAAGACAGATTAAAACAGCATGAGCAAAACAAGGTGAGAAAGTGCAAGACAATTGACTGGGTCTCTGTCAATGGGTTTTAGGAAGTGTGAAGTGATAACTGAATGAAGACCACAACACCGGCCCCAGGGCAGTGCAAGGAGCTTCATCTGTTTTCCACAGTCAAATACAGAAGGCAATAGAGAGCTAGCCTGAGACATTACACAGCAGAATGGTGTGATCCATCTATTCCACATATTTACTGAGTTTCTATCATATATAAAATTCAATCATCTAACTGCAGGACTACTAGCATAAAGGAAATCACTTACAGTAAGGTAGTAACAGGGGGAGTGGGCTGTGTTCCCCATTGCCCAGCTCACTGCCGCAGCCACCCGGCTAGCTTGTACCTGAAATGATTACACACAAACTATATTCATTTAAATACTGCCTGGCCCGTTATTTCTAGCCTTTTCTTGGCTAACTCTCACATCTTAAACTAACCCATTTCTAATAGTCTGTGTGTCACCACGAGGTGATGGCTTACCAGAAGATTCTAATCTAAGTCCATCTCCGGTAGGAGCATCATGGCATCTGCACACTTCCCTTCTCCTCAGCCTTCCATTTTGTCTACTCCGCCCACCTAAGGGCTGCCCAATCCTACAGGCCAAGGCAGTCTCTTTATTAACCAATGAAAGCTCAGAAATACAGAAGATCCCTCCTACACCAGTAAGGACAGAAAGAGTCATGCCAATGTGCCACACACCGAGATTGTTTATAGGATGAACAAGAGTTTTAAAGGTTCATATAATATGCTCTTATTATTGGTCTCAGAATAAATTGTCATGGAAGAGAAATTATAGCGTCATTAAGTTGGTTGCATAAGTGAAATAAAATAACAGTACATGATAATTTGGATATGACCCAAGTGAAGTCTTTATGAGTCTTAAAGTTCTCTTTTTCAGTTATAGTTTTGATAATATGTGCAACCTCTTCACACATTCAGCTAATTAATATTAGCAGCTAACTGTAGAATACATGAAGAAACAACAGCTAGGAATTTGAAGCACTTTTAAAAATAAAAGACACTAAAATAAAGTGTTTTACATTTTCTTTAATACTTTTGTTCATATTTTTTTTGTCTAATTTCTATTGGCTCCATTGAACATGCTTGTATAAACAAAAAATCACTTCTTAATAAACATTTATTGGCTAAATAGATTTTGCATACCCTTATACTTTAAACAAAGATGTGTTTTGGTTCATCAATGCCCATACCATTATAAATGTTTACTATAAATATTTAAATTCATTTCTTTATCTTATTTTAAACTCAGAGTTGATTGCTTTTCAACTCATAAGTGAAAGGTCACCACTTATAAGTAAAGGAAAAATGAAACTGGTGACTCATAAACACATTTATTTAAAAGGAATCAGGGCAGCAGATTTAATTCCATATATAGCATTATGAATTATTCATGGCTTTTATAGAAGTGGGCCACAGGCATTTGATGACATTTTGTTAAGTTCTAACATTTTTATTACTCCGAGGTATATTGTGGTCCAGATGCACAGTACTTTTGCAGGTGTGGTAAGACCCAGAAATATCCAGACATTAATCCTTAAGCATGTGTAGTGTTATATTGATCTGTCAAATAACTTGATGAGGTAATACATTTTTTAATTACTCAGAAAACCAAATATCTGAATTCATTTTGGTTATTGAATTAGTAGGAACAATAATTTCAAAACCCAAATATCAATAGAAAATGGAACATAACCAATTTTTTTATATAAATGCTGATTTATATCCAGACTAAAGTGAAATTATCAGTGTCATAGAAAGTTAGAACTAGTGTTAATAAATTAGTAGAGGAATGAAATCACAGGGAAACAAAGTCACTATGACTTAACTGTTCAAAGGAAAATATTTGTTTGCAGAAAATTGATCTCATTTAAGAATTTGTCAATATGATTCTGTAATCACAAAATGATAGTTTCTTTAATAATCTCTAAACATCTTGTTATCATTGGTAGTATTTATAAGAGATAAGACACAAGAAGAAAGGATAATCAGTAAAAATAAGTAGAATATAAAAACCATCAGCATTTGAACACTAAATATTTGCCTATTAAATTGATGCAATAATAACTCCCATATTAGTTATATTGTTATATTAGTTATACTGTACATAATTGTACCAATTTAATATTATTTAAAAATTAATTACAGTGGCTTATACTTTCAGTGGGTTATTATTTTCTTTGTTTTTAGCCTGAATCAGTAAATCAATGAACATATTTTCTAACACTGGCAGATACATATACCTATTTAATATATAAACATTCTATTATCTAATGTACAACAAGAAGTGATGTATGGGAGTATAAATTTAGAAAAAAAATATAGAGCGTCAGGTTTTGATTTATCAAATAGTGCTTCTCATTTCTTTGGGCTGTATATTTTTAATCCATTAAAAGATATCATGACTGCATATTCATGGGGTGACTATGACTTAACAGATGTGAAACTACTTGCAGAAATATTTTCATAGATCATACAAAACTAAGGTGTTAAGAGATTGTTGAATAAAAATGAGAGCCTGCCAAACTACAGAAATTATAAGTTTTGGCATATGTCTTATGTAACTGATCTCTAGAAGCTTGGCCAGCAAAAGTATGTTATTGACTCATTAGCACCTTTTTATCATATCTTCCTAAGTATAATACTAAATAAATTTATTTAATAACTAAATATGATATTAAAATAAATAAAGCACAGGCCTGACTATCGTTATATCTTTAGTCTTTTTTTCTTGACCCTCAGCATTTTAGATTCGGTAGCTTGATGGGACAAAGCAAGTCAATGTTTTCAAGAGACCATCACACAGAGTTTGTTTTCTAAGAGTGATAACAGCAGCAGCAGCAGCTCCGATTTCCTCAGCACTCGAGGTTATTTTGTGAAAAGGAATCGATCTGTGAGGCTCTTATGCTAAGAGAAGACTGAAGTTGTACAGTCCTAAGGGTAAAATGCAGTGAAGAGGTTTATGTAATTGTGAAAGAAAATGCAAACAAAAACAGAAAATAATTTAAAATAATAGTAACAGTAATGAAAAGCAGTAGTCTTACAAGACTGTAGTTTTTAATAGTTACACTCAAACTTGTGATGGGATCTTGTAATAATTGAATATACTCAACAGAGGTAAAATTGTTAATGAGCCTTCTGATGGATTTAGCTAATAATCTAAACCATCAATATTTACAGATAAATTTTATGGGTATAATACTAGGAATTCCAAATTCTGATGATGTCACAGATATAATTCTAATTGAATGCTATCTGTAGCCATCATATTCATGTCACTAATCTACAAAGCACCCAGCTCTTTGATTATTTATCTGATGGCTATCATTTTATGACTCAATGAACACATCCTTTATAAGTCAATGCACCTCACACCAGCATCTTACCAAAGAGTTCTAGCTCTGTAACCTTTTTAGTGTATCACAGATATTTTTGGAACTTAGTAAAGTATTTAACATTCCGTAACAATTACAGCACACACACACACAGACATTGTTTGGCATTGATACTTCATTAGGTTCAGTAGATCTTATGTATGTAAATGATAAACAGACTGAGAAAGGCATAAGGGAAACAACATCCATCACAATTCTCAAAAATAGTATAAAATATCTTGGGGTAATTCTAGCCAAGTAAATGAATGAATGACCTGTGTGATACAAATCTTAAAGTCGTTGAAGAAGGAAGCTGGAAAAGATATCAGAAGATGGAAAGATCTCTTATGATTATGAATTGGTAGGATTAACAGTAAAATGGCTATCTTACCAAGAGCAATCTGCAGACTGAATGGAAACCTCTCAAGATTCCAACACAATTCTTTACAGACCTTGAAAGAATAATACTCAATTTTATATGGTGGTGCTAGTTTTGACTCTGGTACTACACTACACAATAAACAGATACATAGATGTGATTGTGTTTTCATATAATTTTTATTTTAAAGGGGATCATTGTGTTACATTTGGTAATAGGCCATAGTTTGCTGACCCTTGTGGCAGAGGTAATTAATATTAGTTTAAAGAGGCTTGGACTAGTTTATAATTATAGTGTTAGGATCTCAAAAGCTTTGTATTTGGAAACCAAGACTTTCAGAATATGTAGCTCTGTTTTCAAGTCCTGATATTATAAGATAATCCTAAAATTTCACTTAATGTGTGTGTGGTTGTGTGTATGTGTATACATGCATACACATGCATGCCTTTCTGTACATGTATTTGTGTGTGTGTGTGTGTGCATGTGTATAATGCACTGTCCGATAAGATCATACTTTGAAGCCCCAATTCTTGATGTAATATATTTGGATATGAATCTTTGGAGGTGTGTTTTGATGAGATTTTGAGAGTGGTTTTCATACTATCCTGATAGTGTGTGTCTCTAAGAAGAGAACACACACTGTATTATGTAGCTATAAGGTATCTTTTGCAAGTCTTGGTGAACAATATACCTAGCACCTGATATTCCCTTTCCCCATGTTCTCAGACTTCAAACTTCTAGAACTGTGAGAAAATAAATTCTTGGTGTTTTACTTCTTCAAGATATGACATGATATCTTGTACTACTTGTTGGGGTTTCCTGTGTTGTGAAATTAAAACTAACTCTGACAAATAAAGTGTATGTAGGTATTTTTTTGCCTCACACTCTTCAGTCTGTGAACAACTGGTTATTGATATACCATCTGTAATTTCATTAATATTTTGGGGGGTTCAAGAGCATGGATGCATGCAGTGTTGTTATATATCCCAGAGCATGAAGATAACAGATATGAATCAGCATGGTGTTTAACATGATAGTCTATGTCTGGGTAGATACTGTGATAATTAGTGTTAAATGTTAATCTTACAGAATCTAGAATTACCTGAGTGATAGGACTCTTGCCAGGCCCATGGAGATTTTTTTTTGTTGTTGTTGTTGCTTGTTTTCCTGATTCTTTAAGAATTTTGCTAAGTGTGTTTTGTGTTTTGATTATATTCAACTTTTTCCCCAACTCTTTCCAGATCCATCCTCTTTGTCTTTTTACCACCATCAATGCCACTTTGGGATACGCAAATATTTCTGAATGTATGTCCTTCCCCTGAAGTGTGGTCGACTTACCAGGGCCATACTTTTAGAGAGAAATGACTTTTTCCCTCCTAGCAGCTAACAGCTGCCAATAGCTCCATAGCTAGCAACAGAATTCTATGCCCAATTCTTCTCTCCATGCTGGGATTTGGTCTAGTTTGGCCTTGTAGAGGTCTTCTGCACGCTGTTATTAACACTGTGAGTTCATGTGTACAGCTGTTCTGCTGTGCTCAGAAGATACTGTTTGCATACAGGAATCTACCACTTCTGGCTCTTATAATCTTCCTGTCCTTCTGGAATGATCTCTGTTTCAGAAGGAGGTGATACAGCATTTATGCTCTGTTTTTAACTGAGCATCTCAAGGTCTCTTGTTTTCTGTACCTTGGTCAATTGTGGGTCTCTGTGTTAATAACCACAATATAGTTTCTCTGTAGAGGGTTGAGAGAGATACTAATTTGTAGATATAAAGATAAGAAATTAGGGGGCTGGAGAGATGGCTCAGAGGTTAAGAGCATTGCCTGTTCTTCTAAAGGTCCTGAGTTCAATTCCCAGCAACCACATGGTGGCTCACAACCATCTGTAACGGGGTCTGGTGCCCTCTTCTGGCCTGCAGGCATACACACAGAGAGAATAATGTATATATAATAAATAAATAAATATTTTTTTTAAAAAGATAAGAAATTAGGAGTCAGTTTAACACTGTGTCCTTTTAGCTAAATAAGAGTAGTTTTTTCTTTCCAGGACTTAGGACTAATTAGCCATAATTTCTGGGCCCAATTGTTACAGGTATAGATTTCATCTTAGGAAGCAGGACTAAAATCAAATAAAAAAGTGATTGATTACTCTCTTGTTCTTTCCACCCCCAGTACCAGGCTAGTCATTGTTGTCACTTTCAGAAATCAGAACTGGGAAAGATTGGCGCTTAATTTTCTCTTCCTATTATATGGCGATCACCTTCCACTGCAAGGAAAACTAGCCGGGGCAGTTAAGCTTACAGGTCCATATCCACTTAATTTCTCCCATGGTTTCGACAGAAGCATATAGTGTCTTCAGCAAGTTCTGGAGGGTATCTTGATTGTACTATTGGTGCAAGAAGACCCATTTTTAACTGCGAGTGGGACATGGAACTGGAGCTGAATAACTGGATTTGGTTACATACTCAACGTGACTGGCTCCCTCAGCGTCTGCCCTGTGACTTGCCCGCTGTGATAGACTCTAGCCTGACCCAGTGAGCTGAAAGAAACACGTTGAAGTTTCTTTAGGGTATTTTTGTTATAGCAACAGGAAAAGAAATGACTCAGTTCTGAGGATTTTGGTAAGACTGCAGACCTCTTTTTTTTCAACCACAGAAATACATCCATCTTTTGATTGCTTTTTATATATAGAATACATAGAACAAAATACATACAGCTTACTAAGCAAGAGATGCAGACATTACCAAGGGTTTATTTTTATTATTTTGTTACTTAAAAAAATATTAATCCAAATTCCCACTCCCTCCCCTTCTCCCACTCCTCCCCCACTCCCTCCACAGACCCTCCCACCCCACCCCCTTCAATCCTAAGAGAGGGCAATGCACCCCGCCCTGTGGAAAGTCCAAGGCCCTCCCTACTACATCTAGGTTAAGCAAGGTTTACATCCAAAGAGAATAGGATCCAAAGAAGGCAGTACATGCGGTAGAGAGAAATCCCAGTGTCACTATCAGTGGCCCCTCAGTCTGCCAGAACAATCAATCCCCTTCAGTTGACTCCCAGTCAGAGTTGGTGAGCTGCTATTAGCTCATGCAAACTGTCTCAGTGGATGACCCCCTCACGGTCTTGACTTCCTTGCTCATACTCTCACTCCTTCCAATCTTCAACTAGATTTTGGGAGCTCAGTCCAGTGCTCCGATATGGGTCATTGCCTCTGTTCCCATCTGTTGTTGGACTAAGGGTCTATGCTGTCCACAGACATCTTAAGCTAAGCTTGGAGCTTCCTTTTCATTCTTAGTATTACATATTTTGATATTGAATTTTGATAGCCTGTTTTTCCTTACTTTTCTATCATGCATGATCCCAGGCTAGCATGACAAATAAAAATAAATATATTCATTTTTATTGTGGCACTAGTGAAATAGTCCAATATGCTCCTCTATTTAGTAGAACGTACCTTCTCTACTTACGTTACTACATTATTATTTTCTTCAGGTGTCCAGAGAAATGTATCCATATTACTCTGGTACAGAGAGCGCCTTGCTGATAAAGCTGGAATATAAGACTTCTGAACGAGCTACCTGAAAGAACACACAACGTCAAGGTTGTCAAGTCTTTGATATGTCTCTAGATTCTGACATTACTTTAGATGAGTCATGATGGTACATTTCACAATGTTTGTGGCAACAATTTCCATATGAAAGAATAGAGTAAGCTGTGTTTGGTAACACTTGCCTTCATTTGCAGCATACATGAGGCTGATGAATTTAGTCCTCAGTGAGTTGAAGGCCACCTGGTTTACATAGTGAATTCCAAGCCTTCCCGGGTTACGTATTGAGATCCCATTTAAAACAAACAAACAAATAAGGGGCAGTAAGAAAAATCATCTCACAAATCCCTTGCATATTAATTTACATTAAATCTGTCCGTTAAGAGAGCCACTGCTTCTCATGACAAGAATGTCCTGAGGAACATTAAGGATGCTTTTATATAATGGGCCTTCAACCCCCAATTCCTTCCTTTCCCCAAAGATAAAATAACAATTAAATTCCTGCCATAACAGGCCATTTTGAATGCCTTGACCATGAGATAGATTTCTCAATCAGTCAAAATAAGAACATGTGTCTCAAGTGGTGAAATTTATTAGCGAATCCTGTAACCTTTGTGGACAGACAGCTTTTCTCAGCAGTCCAATGTACTGTTAATCCCACTGGGTCATCCTCGAATGGTGCATTTTTTAATTTCTCAGTGAGATTTTTCATCAGCATTTATTGCTCTTATTTGGCTGCAGTATTAGTGCCCTCACATTTCTCTCTTCCTGCTGTAACTCCCAAATCTCCTTTCCTCCTGAAGAGACTGGACTTTTTTACCAGCAGGAATAGAGCAAGTAATAGAAATGATCTGAGAGTGTTATCCTATAGCCAAAAGACTCTTATCTACTAAATATGACAGCTTCAGATGCATACTTACAGGAGCATTCAGCATCCAGAGTAGTGAGATGTGGCCAATGGCTCAAATCTCAAGCACAAGTCAGTCCTCTATGCTCATTCTGTAGATATTTGGAGACCTTCGGTACTAACAATTCAATAGGAAACTTCTGCACCAGAAGGATTTTTAGTTATCATGTTTACTTAAACACTTGCCTAGTCTCCTAATTATGAGAGGTGGCTTGAGTTATTCTCTGAGGGAGTTATACTGATTCCAGTAGCAGGTTAAGCCAGTTTAGGACTAATGAATTCTAAGTTCTATGATCCAGCTGAAGTGAAACTAACCCAGTTTTACTGCTCTTCAGTTGGTAGGCCTTTAGTAGTCTTAGTAGAAACAAAGCCGTGAGCGGTAGGAAAAGTCTGGGAACTCGGTCATACCTCCAACTTCTTTTTCTGGAGTAACTTCCTCACTAAGAACTATTAGAATAGTGAGTAGACTGTTTTGCCATGCCACAGGTGCGAACACACACACCTCCAGTATAGGCACGTGAATTACCCATTGACAAACTTCCTTGTGAGCTACCTCAGAAATTAAGTCAAGCCAGTTATTGACATGTCACTGCATATTTAATTTAGGTGATGAATTTCCAAGTGTCTAATGACCCAAAATTGAAGCACAAGACTCCAATGTTACAGAAGATGCCACTCCAATTATGAAACAAGAGATTGGCAATTACAGTTTGTATTATAAACAGTTAAGACAGCAATTTTAATATTAGGGGATATTGAATTCTTGTTCATGAGAGTATGAACTTACCCACATAAACAAATTTCACAGAAATCGAAAGATTTATTTCCTTATGAATTTGTTACACAGTAAAATTAGTACTTTTGAGAAAATTCTTGTGTGATAGATATTAAATCAGGCTGAAAGTAGGTTGTGCAAGAGGGACCAAATATTATATTCGTTCTACTGAATATGATCTTATATTTCACACCACAGCCAAGCATTATGTTTTCATAACTATTTATTACCCGTTGATTCCAAAGTAAGGCTTTCAAATTCCAACACATTATGTTTTAATTTGATTTACAAAGTGAGTTTAAAAATTTTATAAAAATAAATCTGCATTTATGTTTATAAACCTAATGAATAATATTTGTTCAATAAACAATGATTTGATAAGCACTCTCTAGAAATTAGGCACACATTTGTGTTTTTCTTCTTGACCTAGTTGGCCTGGTACTTTTTGTTGTTATTGATTTGGGAAAAACCCGCTCTGTAAAGGGATCCTATTTCATCTTCAGGACTAAGAAACTTGATTGCGTTGTCTTCCTTCAGAGTAGCTTCTCAATCAAATCAATTATTACTTTTACTTGTTTGTGTGTCTTTAATAATAATTTCTTTGATTGAAAATAGATTTATTTTTCTCACATCATATATCCTGGTTAAGGTTTCCCTCCCAGCTTCTCCCCGCATCCCCTCTCATCCATATCTACTCCCTTTCTGTCTCTGTAGAAAACAAATTCTTTGGGATGATAATACAGATATCATAAGCAAAACAAAGCATGGAAGGTTAAAGGATCTAGGTAGGACAATAAAGACTAAACTTTAAAAGATATACCCACAACTTGAAATGATCATTTTAGGTTGTTAAGAAAATATATTAGGATAATGTGATAGAGAGTGGAAAATAGAGGGAGAGGAATCATTAGATTAATCCATCAGAAAATGATACACAAGGTCAATAAATTTATATGCCAAATAGAAGAAAGCACTATACATAAAAATACCTTCTTCCTTTTCAAGAAAACCAATATCTGGGGGTATATTTATGCAAATAAAATGATATAATTTGGCAAGTGGTGTGAGTGAAATGAGTTGTATTAACAAAGATGAGGGAACAATTTCCCCAAGGACAAGAAGGTTTTATGCTTGTTCATCTACGTATACTCATTTCTTGAAAAGAATTTTCAGCATAAAATAAATATAAAATACTTAGCAGAATCATTTATAAAAATGTTGGCATACCATTAGACATGCTGTTATTGTTTCAATTTGTTTAAGTGTTCACATTACAAATGACCCTGCTGGAATATTCTTATTTAAATTTAGTTGCAGAAAAAAGAGTTATGCATTTCAGAAATATTAAGGTTATAAAAAAAGATAATTGTTCAGAGAAAAAAAATCATCAACATAATGGCTTTATATAATTAGGTGTATTTTGTGTTTGGGGAACACAAAAATGTTTAAAGATCCAAAAGATAAACATTGAAACAGTCACTAAAAGTACACAGGTGTGTGCTACGTATGTGTGTGTGTGTATATATGTGTGTGTGTGTGATACACCTTTGATTTCATATATATATATAATACACCTAAAATAATTTAATATAGACAAAGGATCGTGACATTGTGTCTACACACGTGGTGAGTGATAGTAGTTTAGGGTCGTGGATTAAGGACCATTGCTTGTAATGCAATTGATATCGCCTTACAAATTATCTTGGTTTTAATCTCGTTAGTTTCACAATAGTGTTGGAAGGGTATAGGAAGTAAAAAATGGACAGCAATCCCCGAATGGATACTAATACATACTCAGTTATTATTTGGTAAATTCACTATGGTTTATACCATCTTCTGTGGGAGAAACAGAGTCGTATGGATTTTTTTTTTTTTTGTATTAGGCCGACTTTGTGGTCTGTGACATTTGAGCTTTGCCTGACAGATAGCTACATTCTTTGGTGGTGTTGTGAAAAGCCAAGATCAGGTTGGTGAATTCATATTATGTGGGGTAACAGCTGACATGATGAAATATGAGCTTTACATATTCACTCATGAATTGTTTTTTTCATTTATCTGTTAAGTAATTTATTGCCAACTCTGTACAAGATATAATTTAATATAGTAAGAGAAACTGAAAACTAAATCCAGCATGTAATATGGCTGTAGATTGTAGATTTCCAGTGGCTGAGAGTCTAATATTTATAATCTACTTGATGGGAATCTTTAAGCCATATGATACTAAAAACAAGAGTGTTTATCAGTAGAATGATGAGAGTTTCCTAAAAGATGCTTATTTATGCAGAATGTAGAATTCCACGAGGACATGAGTCTAAATTTTCTGTTCAGTGAGAATCAATCCCCCATGCCCGCCATCTATCTAACACATTACAGTGGCTATTTTAAAGAAAAAAGATTAAATAAATATTTAATAGAATTTAGTATAAAAATCTTCATCACAAACAAACAATCAGTGTCTATTTTATATTCTTTTTAGGAAATCCTTATAGAACATTAAATATTCCAGACAGGAATAAATACTAACCTTCCACTCACACTTGTGTGCACCTTCATAAAAGTTTGAAAATAGTTTTAAGCAAGACAGGTTAATAAAACTCTGCAATCCTAAGAAGATTAATTATAATAAATATGATGTCTACCTACCTATACAATGTAATTGGTATTGGATAAACAATTAAGGGGCTAATTCTTGTGAAAGACTACTACCAAGCTACCAAGCAGTCAGCCCTAAAAGCATATATACCCATGCAGCACTAGATAGATCCAGAAGGCCGTACTTATATATTTATGAATATATATGAAAAACTTCATTGAAAAGGCTAAAGAGAAGACGACAAAGCAAGATTGCTTCCAAATAAAGCAATTTCTAGAGATTTCCGTGAAGCATGGCATTTATGTTATAAAACATTTCTAGGGCTCCAATTTATCCCCTAAAATGTGATGTGCTAAGAGGACAACTGAGCCTAATTCAGTTCCAAGGAGATGCAAACGGGGGCCCTCTGAAAAAGTGAAGAATGACTAATAAAAAATAAAGGGTCTGCTAAAAGGAAAGATTAGTGTGAGGACACAAATACAAGGGGACGAGTTATAAATACAAAATGGCAAAAGAAGAAATAAATGTCAACACATAAAAACTATCTCCCTCAAGTGGCAATGAGTTTTCGAATATATTCAAGGAAACAAGAGAAACCAGATTTTCCCTCATGGATGATAGTGGAGCAAAGAGGCTGCCTTAGGAACGCATACATTTGACAAGAGCTCAGCAACCAGATATAAAATACGCTGGTTTCTGGTAGAGGAGCTGATTTAGACTCACAGCTTACAGGAATATGAAACATTCTAGCTTGGTTAGTGTTAAATAAAGAAATGGCAAAGTTTTATTTTGGTCTTTATTAAGTCCTGTAAGGATGTGCTTACTGTCAGGGAAATAAAAATGAATAAATATTTATATAAATGAGGAGCAAAATCCTTCAAAGCTTTATTATCCACTCGAGACGGCTCATGGTTTTTTTTTTTTTTTGTGTGTGTGTGTGTCTTATTCACATTGTTTTACAAATCTATCTTAAAATCGACATGTTCAGGAAGTAACTTTGAAACATTACAATGTCTAGAGAAACTTTGTAAGAGAAGAAAAATAGATTCTAACTTTCAATTGTGATAATATATAAAAAGTTACTGGGAAAACAGGACTTTCCTTTCCTTGACCACCTTGTTACCACGAGGGCATTGTTACACACCTGGTAGTTATTGAGAAAGAAACAGCTGTGCACTGTTCTCATGACAGGGTGCTCAGCTGATGTTAATGTCCCAACTCCAATGCAGCCCCCTAACGCATGAACCAGCTGGCAGAGGAACAGTATGCAAAGAACATTTCATCATTAACTATTGCTAAATGCACTGATGTGGGATGTCTTTCTGTATATGTGTTGCTTTTATTGGTTAATGAATAAAGCTGTTTGGCCAATGGCTTAAAAGAGTAAAGCCAGGTGGGAAATCTGAACAGTGATGGAGAGAGAGAGTAGGCAGAGCCTTGAAGATGCCATGTAGCTACCAAAGGAGTAACATGCCACACTGCTAAGTCACAGCCTCGTGGTAATACACAGATTAATAAAACTGAGTTAAATTGGTAGTTAGAGCTAGCCAGTAAAAAGCCTAAGACATTGGCCCAACACTGCTGTAATTAATAGAGTTTCTGTGTGATGATTCGGGTCTGGGCAGCCGGGAAATGAAAGGGCAATCTTCTGTTACAATGCGCACGATATTCTGTGCAGCTTTGGTTCACATCAAATCAATGAAAGGTAATATATCTTGCTTGCTTTGAGGAAAGGACATTTGATTTTTGTCACATGTTAGAGGGACTCCCTTGCCTATGTTTTTCGTCTTTGACTCATGGTCATGTGCTTACTTCTCTTTGCTTCATTGTCTACTGTAATGAATCTTGTGTAGGACACAAGCTAACGTATGAAAGAATGGCTTATTATTTAAAGGTTTAAAATATGTTTTATACTTACATTCCAGCACTGCTGTCAGAGTTTGGACCTGTCAATTAACAATTATATCTCCCTACAAGATAAAATCATTTTCTATCCAATTTTTTTCTGAACTTCGCTTCCTTCCTTCCTTTATTTCTTCCTTTGTTCCTTCATCCCTCCCTCCTTTCTTACTTTCTTTCTCTCTTTGTTTCTTCCTTCCTTTCCTCCCTCCCTTCCTTTATTTCCTTCCTCCCTTCTTACCTTTTACTTTTCTTGGGACTCAGTGTTGAAAACAGTGTTACATACACTCTAGACAAGGGCTCACCTTGAACTATATACTTTTTTCTAAAATATTGTTTAATGAATTATTGTAAAACATGTAAATATATTTTATATTCACTCTTTGTCCCCCCCACTAAGTTGTACTTTTCTTGAATAACTTTTTAATTATTATTTGTAAGTTTTGTGCATGCATTTTGGTCATATTAACTTCCACTACTTTAAATCCTCCCTGATCTGCCCATCTTTCCCTATCTACCTAACTTTGTGACCTTCCCACCATACCATTTTGTTAATCCTGAGTCAAATTTGTGCTGGCCAAACACTCTTGAATGTGGAACTTCCTTTGGAATGTGGTCAACCTACGAGTCACCCTCTTAATGAAAGTGGCTTTGCTCCTTCCAGAAGTTTCCATCAGGGACTGACTAGGTCAGTGCTACCAAGTTTATTCATTCAAAATCCCAAAAAGTGCTTAGAACAAAATCCTTACATGGGGTTAAAATTAGCTCTAGTGCTTCACAGTGCACTGCTAGTCACATGGCCTGGTGAGTGCAGAGTCTTTCCCTTTAACTGTGTGAGGAACTAAGGTCTGCTGCCATTAGTCTCTATGACTCAGGAGCACTTTATTGACCTATACAGTTAGTCCGCAGACTATGCCTGAGATGCCTGCAGTCCTGTGCAATAGTTTGATTTTAACTTCTTTCGAAAATCAGAGCAACTCAATTTGTGCTGAGATAACTGTTAACTGATGCACACAAATTGTGAAGTAATAGTTTGTTCTTGCAAACCTCTACATTTGGTGGGTACAGAGCACACTTAATTATTGCATAGAGCTGAGTAGAAATCAAGTGGAAACTGAAACTCAAGAGTCATCATTTTTTTCCATTTTCAAAATTTGCATTTGAGCAATATGAGTTTGCTGAAGGTCAAAACAAACCTTAGTGTTCTTTTAAATATACCACTCTTCTGGGTTGCTTTAAATATTCTTTAAAATTAATTTTTCTTCAAGTTTTCATGACAAAAGGCCCATATTTTTAATAACATGTCAGGCAGTCTCATGTAGGTTTTAAATAACAAATTCACTCTGAAAATTGCTGTTCATTTTCAATCACTTGAGAAAATGGAAGAAAACCTGTTTGCCAGTTGAGTTCCTGTGCATGACCACACCGTGACTACTCAGTGTCCTCAGTCTGGTTACAGGAGACAGTGAACAAGGGGTTCTGCTTTCTAATTGATTATGCAGGGCGGACGTTTTTCACTTCTGGTTTCCCACTATGTATAGGAGGCAATAAGAAATCTAATGAAGAAAGCATCAAACCTGGAGTAGTAATTTCAGGAGGAATCACGCATGGTTGTTTGACTAAGGGTGAGTAAGAACTGACATTTTCTCTTATTGATTGTGGGATGGGTACTTTATGCTCTTGTCTCTCACACTTCTATGCCACTGTGATCCCTTCTGCTTAAGAAAGCAGTAGAGCATATTACAACCAGAGGGCTCTCTGGGTGCCAGATTTTCCTGCAAGCTGCCACAAAAATTAGATTTTTTTTAAAACAAAGCAACCATCTTTTTAAAGAATGATGAGAAACTTTGGTACATTTAAGATTTTTTATTACTGCTGTTTTCCTACAAAATCAATAGCCTCACTTCCAGTTCATGGTGATGCTGATTTTTTTTGATTTGCATGTGAGTTGTTGCTGTAATTGAAACAAAGCCCAAAATTTATATGTTTTATAGTTGTAAATAGAGATAGGCAAATTCTCCCTCATTATTGATGAGGAGCACAGGCTTGGCAGCAATGCTGAAATGATACTCTTACAAAAACATAAAAGTTTTTTATCTGGGTGTAGAGGTACATAGCTGCAATTCCCAGATGCACGAAGGAGGGTCAGGAAGATCTCTGTAACTGAGAAGCATGTCTGCCCTTCACGGTTAGTTGTAGGCTGGCCAGAACTGCACAGCAAAACCATATCTAAAAAAAGCTAAGTGTTATAGTATGCCATATATCATATAGTAGATATATAATAATGGGCTAACCATGTCATAGCATGTATGGTGTGTGTGTATATATATATATATATATATATATATATATATATATATATATATATATATATGACATGTATGTTTTATATATATTCTATAGCTAATATATACATGCGGACTTACAAATTCTAAATGTAGACTTTAAAAATTATTAACATAAGCTTTATACTTCCAGTACTCTGTCTTGGGTGTTAAATACTTCTTTTGCTCATAGAATGGAAACTACTGTATTCATCAAACTAAGTAATTTATTCTACTTTTGTCTACTTACTATACATGTGAACATTTCTGTATGTTTGTCTTTCCTAAAAATAAATACTTATACATGATCCAAATGCATTATCTTATCAGGAAAAAGAAGACATTTCTATTTCAGACGTTTGAACAGAGAGCTATTTGGCATAATATAATTATCTGAAGAGGAGTGTTTAATCATCAACTGAAACTTAACATTACAGTCTTTAGAACTGCGTGTCTCAGCATCCTTGGTTGGAAATCTATACCAGAAGTAACTACTGTCTACTGTATTTTGCCTCAATTAAGTACCCTGTTGAAATGCTAGAATCAATTCTTAAAAATGAACAGTAATATACTGGAAAGAATGTAACCAGAAATCACCTATCAAATTAAGTTATTCACAGTTGTTTTTAAATCATTGAAAGAAAGCTCTTCTGATTCTTTAAGACTCTGTTCACACAAGAGTCACATTGGTTTCTCTGACCATGTTGATATTCCACTGCCCCAAGGCAAAGATACTAAGCCTCTTCATTTAGATGATGAGTCTCTAAGAGACCAATTGATGCTGTTTTGATAAAATCTTATAAAAGAATTCAATCCACGTGCCTCACTGAGTTATATTGTAGCTTAATCAACAGGGATGTACAATGAGCCTGGTGACATTTCATCTGAGATATAATTGCTGAAGATGATAGATTCATGGGTGATGATTAAAGATACAATGGTAAAACATTCTAATTTCTTTAGCCTCACATTTATATAAATATTTCTTATTGTGGCCCATTTCTACCAGTATCTGTAAGGCTATTCATATCCCCATCCTGCTCTCTACAGTAATAACTAAGTTCAGAATATTGCATAATTAATCTGTCCGCAAATTTCACAAGTCTTTTGGGTATAAAGAAATCACTTTTCTTAATGTTTTAATAATTTCAAAGAGCCACTTTTTGAACCATAAAAAGTTTGCAGTATCATACACTTGTGAGATAACTGCCTTGGTAACTGCACTCACTCCCCTCTTCAGAATGCCAGTAGTTCTTGCTGCAGAATCCCCACAGGACTCTTGAATCATGTGCCTATTTTACCCATGCAAAATATCTTCCAGTCTATAGGGATTTCCTTCCTCAATTCACCAGGCAGCACTCTAAGGCTAACCTGTACTGTAGCTATGAAGATGAAGTGGAATGGAAGAGGATAAGACAGATGCAATTTTGGAGGAGCAGGGCCCCTTATTTGTCCTGACTGGCTGACTAGCTTACACCTGAAATAACCACACAGAAACTGTATTAATTAAAACACTGCTTGGCCATTAGCTCTAACTTCTTATTGGCTAACTCTTACATATTAGTTTAACCCATTTCCATTAATCTGTGTATCGCCATGTGGCAGTGGCTTACCGGAGATTCTAACTGGCATCCATCTCCTGCAGAAGATCCATGGCTTCCCTGACTCTGCCCTTCTTCCTCCCAGCATTCAGTTCTATTTTCTCCGCCTACTTAAATTCTGCATTATTAACTAGGCCAAGGCAGTTTGTTTATTCATTAACCAATGAAAGCAACACACAAACAGAAGGAACTCCTACACCAATGCAATAGGCATGTTGCACATTCATTGCTCTGCCAAGTCCTAGTTCATCCAGGATGCGTTCTTTTTCCAATTGTTTATTTTAATCTGTGAGTCTTGGATAGCATACTCATATTACCATATACTCATTATATAGTATTTTAATAGTCCGAGGAAAAGCTGATAATAGCTTAAATAAAGCACCATTTTTAGCAGATAACAGGAATAATTTGGAATGTATTTAGGAATAACATGGCTAGAATTGTTGACAGATTCACTGCAGAGCTTGTGAGAGATGGTTCAGAATAGGTTTCTGCAAAGGGATAGGAGAGATAAGAAAGAAGAAAGGCCTTTCTCATGATTTCAAGAATATACAAAAGTTCCTCCTTAGTGTGTGAGGCCTAAAACTATTCCTGTCTCTACCTAACACTTCAGGTTGAGTAAGGGCTGGAAGGAAATACAGAACTATTTTCTGTATTGAAAGTCCATATGACATTATCAGAATAATTCTTGTTAAAATATGCTACTTTAGATCAATATAGTTGTCTAAGAGTTGTTCTCAAATGTACATGGATGTTTGTTTGAATGTATCTAAAATACAACAAAGACAAAAATGGAGCAGTCAGAAATTCTGTAAAAACAGTCTGTCAGTCTGTTGTATAAAATGGCTATACAGATTTTCATTTAATTTAGAGGGCTGTTACACATAAATCTCCTTGGTAGACTTTGGGAATGCCTCCAATATGCCAGGCTTCATTTTTCAAAAGAGCTAAAAAGCTAACATAAATAAATCCTATATCCATTTCCTCACGGACTTTTCCAAAACAGCAACCCAGGTAAGGTATTTTTCTTCATATTTTTTTTGTGATATGAAAATTTGTTTTCTTCCTTAATTTTTCCCTTTAAAGACTCAGTAAAAGTTGTGTTTTGCTCTGTGTTTTACTTGCACTATATCTCAGCGCACACCCAAGGACCTCACACTCAGGAGGCACGTGGTAACTGTCATTTGGGGAAGAGGCACATAGATAAATGAGTGATGTATGTTTCACTGTTCTACACTGGTCAACTAACACCCGCCATTTAGCATCCATATCCACCATAGCCTTTTGAATAAGTCATAGCATAAAATCAAATTCATTGTCCATTCTGGCATTTTGAACTACTTTGTAATCAGTGATTATGTTAGCATGCAGCTACCAACTTCTCGAATCAATAAAATTTCAGTAGTTGAGCATGACCAGAATAACAAAATATTGATTTAAAAATAAAAATTATACATGCAGCAAAATATAACATCATATACTTAAATTTTAAAATTAGACAGTGGAAGAAAAAGGTCACATTCTGAGTAAAACAATATAATGTTTACTTACAGTTTTAAAAATCGTTAACTGGGAACTTGGGAGACGGCTCAGTTGGTAAATTACTTGCTGTATTAGTGTTTTTATCTCAGTTCAGATACACACAACCCAAGTAAAAAGCCACATGCAATGGCCACTTCTGTAATTCCTGCCCTTGAGGATTTCCAAGATGGGTGGACTGATCATTAGAGCTTATTGACAAGCTAGCACAGATGATTAATCAGTGAATCTCAGATTTAGTGAGATACTTTGTCCTAAAGATTATGATGCAGTCCCTAAACTGAAAATGATTTGACTGTGTCTTCCCTAAGGATTAGCTTATGTGGTACCAGAAGGCCATGCCACAGTCCCATTCAGTTATGACATCTATGAAGGTACCAGAAATCTCAGCAACAGTCCCATCCAGCTATAACCACTAGTAACTACACCAATGAATAGAATGACATGATAATCTAATGGACACAGTAGTGGTGTACATATCTTGGTGTATCCAATGATTCTCTACTTGTACTTAAGAACAACAAGGGGGAGACCATGCTTCCTATTGGAAAGCTGGTTAATTAATCAATGTTAGTGATCATAGTTATTAGAGGAGATTCTATAACCATTAATTGACTAATTAATGGTATTTACTAATTCACTAAAGGGATTATCACTGGTATAATCCCTAACAACAATGTACATACCAACAGAGAAGTATAGTCTTTATAACAAACAAGGAAATATCCGTTCGTTTGCAACAGATGAAGACTGTTTTAGAAAACCACAACCGATAAATATGGAGAGTTTTGGAACCTAGTTCCAAAGGCTATAACTATAAAACTTAAGGCCCAGTAAACATTGTGGCAGAAGGGGTGGAAAGATTCTAAGAGTCAGAAGTTCAAAGGGTTCATTTTGAGATTTTTTGTCACCTGGAAGTGTCAGAAACTATAACCATGAAGTTTTTCCAATATGGCATTCCAAATGTGAGATGAACTAGGAAGACACCAACAAACATGCCAAAGTGAATGAAGAAAATTCCACCAGGTCTCACCCTTCAAATATCTATAGACAACTGAGTAAATCTGGGAGTGAAAGAGGTTGCCTTTTTATAGATAACATCTATTGGTTGTTTGATGCCAAATGGTCAGCCTAGAAAACATACATGTGTGTAACATTATATGGACTCAGCATATTATATTTGGAAATTTTTGAGTACATGAAATATAGCTATACATGAAATAACAATGGATGAGAAAAGAGAGCATGAATTTGAAGAAGAGCAAGGAAGCTTTGGAGGAAGTAAACGGAAGGGAGAAATGTTGAAATTAAAATGCAATCTCAAGAATAATCAAGAAATATGATGGAGACCAATTGAAAAAGACACCTGTTGTCAAATTATGTCCTTTATATATACACACATATGCACACGCACACAATTCCACCTGCATGTATATATATATACACCCATGTGAATATGTTCATACACTATACACATACATGCATAAATCCACATAAAATCAATACTAACAATAATTGTTAGTAAGACTTTTAGAAGTTTAATATATATATATATATATATACCCATGTGAATATGTTCATACACTATACACATACATGCATAAATCCACATAAAATCAATACTAACAATAATTGTTAGTAAGACTTTTAGAAGTTTAATAAGTAGCAAAATGAATTGGTGTTCACTACCATTAGTTATATACAAATACAATGTAAAACTTAATTAAGGCAATGTGTAATGATAGGAGACATACATTAGTATACTTAAATTCATGAAATTAGAAGACGCTATAAAAAGACTACATTTGCCTTGTAATTCCTTATCTCCACTTAGGCCATGAATGTTAAGGAAATTGTAGGTTTAAATATATTTTTTATTCAATTTAAATAATTATAATGAAATGCCTCAAAAATTAAAAATTAAATGCATGTGTGGCTTTCAAAAACCACATACTGATTGACAGCTGTCCGTATCTTCATTCCCAATGGTTCTAAACCCTTTCCTCACGTGTATAAACAAAGCATGTGAATGGTTTATAGAAACAAACACAGCAAATAACCATACACACACACACAAAAAAAAAACAAAGTCTAAAGGAAATTAAAAGTAAGTAAAAAATACAAAGCTGTGTAACAGATTTATTCAAAATGAGAAAACGTATAAAATAAGGCCGCTCCTTAGAATTTGAGCATACAGAAGCTCAGGGCTTAGAGAGAGGTGTTTGTGTAAATGACTGAGTGGTAGCGTGGCGAGTTTTCAGTAGTTGACTGAATGAGTTTCAGTAGTTGACAGAGTAGCACCTCTGAATGGTGACAAAGCTATCGATGCCAGAAGAAATTATTTTCTTGAAAAATCCCTGAAATTAGCAAAAACCTATTTTTTTTATCTTTTGAACTATATTACGCTATAAAATGGATAGATGTATTTAGTGAACTAATTGCAAATAAACACCCATGTGTATATGCAAATATAGAAGACGCAGCCAGCAGGCATCAGTGTTAAAAGCTTAATTTCATGGTATGTGTCACCACAATTTAAATGTCAATCAAACCTTTTGAAACAATTTTAAATTAATCCTTGAACCAGTAACCTTTTTTCTGTAATATATGCAATACAAAATAAGACATTTTTTGACCCTGGGAAATAGTCATTATTTTTTTTTCCTTTTTTGTTTTTAAACTTTTATTCTCCTCTCATATATTACATCCTGATTGCGGTTTCCCCTCTTCTGATTCCTGCAAGTCTCTCCCTGCAAATTCCCTCTTTGCATGATCCATTTCTCCTCCTTTTCCTTTCAAAAAACAAAACAAAACAACCCTCTCCCCCCCAAAAAAAAAACAAAGAGCAACTCTCTAAAGATAGCCACTTAAACATGGCCTAAAATGACACAATAAGACTAGGAACAAACCCTAATATCAAAGCAAACAATTAGAAGCAAAAGGGTCCCTAAAGCAGGCAAAAGTGTCAGAGATACTCCCACTTCCATTGTTGGGATTCTCACAAGAACACCAAGCTACAGGACTGTAAGGTACACATAAAGAACTCAGCTCAGACCTGTATAGGGTTTTTATTAGTCTCTTCAGTGTCTGTGAGCCCCTATACTCCAGCTTAGTGAATTCCTTGGCTACTTCCTCAACCCCTCTGACTCCTGCAATCCTTACTCTCATTCTGCTCCCATCAGTTGCTGGATAATGCCCCTAATGCACCTATGGTGAGAACTAGGCTAGGCACAAATCTATGAATATCATTAGGAATCCTTTCATTGACTTTTATTCTCTGTCATGTTTGGTTCTGTCCTGTGTCTCTGGGCTGTCCTGCATCCAGGCAATGTCATGATTAGACTCTCAGGGTTTTATTGCTGTGAAGAGACACCATGACCATGGTAGCTCTTCTAAAGGACAACCATTTAGTTGGAATGGCTTGCATTTTCAGAGGTTTAGTTCATTGTCATTATGGTGACACATGGTGGCATGAAGGCAGACATGGTGCTAGAGAAGTATCTGAGAGTTGTACACCTGGACTCAGAGGCAACAGGAAGTTTTCTAGGACACTAGGTGTGTCTTAAACAAATATGAGACCTCAAAGCTCACCTCCAAAGTGGGACAATTCCTCCAACAAAACCACACCTATTCCAAGTAGGCCACACCTTCAAATACTGGTACTCCTTCTGGGAGATGTTTTCTTTCAAACCACCACAGGTTCCCTCTTGTGGTGTGGCCCTCAAGTTGGACCAGTTATTGGTCGACTATTCTCGCAAGTTCTGCACATTTTGAAGGCAGGACAGATTATAAGTCAAAAGTTTTGTTGCTAGGTTGGTCAGTCAGCCCTACTGCTAGGAGTCTTGCCATGTTATAGAAGATAGGAAGCTTGCAATCCATATCCTCCATCACTAGAAGACTTTGTCAGGGTACCTCTTGTGAATTGCAGGGAGTTTCTGTTGTAGAAAGGCTGTTCGACCATTCCAGCCGCTTGGCAACTCAGACCCAAAGTAATCACACAGAAACTTTAATAATTAAATCACTGCTTGGCCTATTAACTCTAGCTTCTTATTGGCTAGCTCTTACAAAATAATATAACCCATCTCTATTAATCTGTGTATCATCACATGACAGTGGTTTACTGGGTAGAGTTCCTGCATCTGTCTCTGGAGGAGCTGCATGACTTCTCTCTACTCTGCCTTCTCTCTCCCAGCATTCAGTTTAGTTTTCCCCACCTAGCTAAGTTCTTCTTTGCTGTAGGTCCAAAGCAGTTTCTTTATTAACCAATAATATTCACAACATACAAAGGGGAATCCCACATCAAGTTTTCACTGCCCTATGTTTCTACAGTGCCCCCAAATGACACAAACTCCAGTCATTTCTATCAGTACTTTTGTATCCCCATTCCCTTTCACCAGCCTGATCCCTCCTGTTCTCATCTCCACTCACCAAAAATTTACCTAAAATTTTTATTCTAATACACTTTATGAATTCTAAAATATGTAATTGAAGAGTGGGGAAGATGAAGCCATTTTAGCATTAGTGTTGCTAGAATTTAACACACACACATGTTTATTAATGTGTGTGTGTGTGTGTGTGTGTGCATGTGTATGTGAATGACTCTTTTTTAACTTTATAAGTTTCTCTTGAAGACTGAACTTTGGGGTTGGGCTAGTAACCATTTTCATTAGTAATATGGAAAATGATGCCTGGAGAGAAAGATTATGAACAAATGTGTTACTTCTTTAAAATCAGGACAAACACTGTCTTTTGTGTGAGTTTGTTATTATGTATGGTCAAAGGATGTATTGCTCAGCTTTCATTTGACCATCTACTTGTATAGAAAGGTATTGTTGAATGGAAATGAGAAATTGTGTTTTAAGATCATTAAATATTGCAACCTGGCACCTAGAGTATATCAGGAATAGGCTGGTTCTTCATTACTATTAATATATTTGTGGCTATCCAAATATGTATTAATTATTATAGACTTTAACTTTCCCATAATAATTGGTAAACAGTACTCGAGATTAATACCTGTACATGAAAATATGAAGTATTTTTATGTGTTTATATGCAATGCCACAGAGGCCACTGTGCACAAAGTTAAACCAAGACAATAGCTGTTCAAAACAATTGATGTTTAAATAGTTATCACTGATGCTTTTGCACTATTTATTAATAAAATCATATATTCTCTAAAAAATCTATTCTATTTAAAATCTATTAAACCAGGGAGATCCATGTTCTACCTACATTGATGTCTCTAAGTTACATACCCTCTCTGAGTTTCTGGATTGTAGAATGATTATCCTTTATTTATAGCTAATATTCACTTATTAGTGAGTACATATCATGTTTGTCTTTCTGGGTAGGGGTAACTTTACTCACAATGATCTTTTCTTGTTATATCCAATTGCTATCAAATTATATGATGCCATTGTTTTTTACAGCTGAGTAATACTCCATTGTGTAAATGTATCATTTTTATTCAATTCTCAGTTGAGGAACATCTAGTTAATTCCCAGTTTCTGGTTATTATGAATAAGGCTGCAATGAATGAATGAACATGAATGAATAAGTGTCCTTGCTGTAGGATGGAGCACTCTTTAGGTGTATGCCCAGGAGTGCTATGACTAGATGTTGAGGTAGATCAGTTCCCAATTTTCTGTAAAACCCCTATAATGACTTCCATAGCAGTTGCACTAATTGGCAAGGTCATTAACAATGAAGGAGTGTTCCCTTTGCTCTACATCCTCAACAGCATGAGCTGTCACTTTTGTTTTTGATCTTAGCCATCCTGACAGGT
>JAQHUG010000028.1:4625188-4654997 GCA_028555095.1 Dicrostonyx torquatus | reverse complement strand
GGGGGGGGGCAGGGGAAAAACTGTGGTTGGAATGTAAAATGAAACTAAAAGAAATAAATAAAAGCTTAAATTCATTGCTACAGAAGTAAGATATGTTTAAAAAGGTACATGAAAGGAAAAACAACATGTTATTCATATTTAAAGGTAACATTATCCTTCATTTTAAATACACTAAAGACTCCAAAAGAAGGTTTAGTTATGATTATTACCTTTAGTTGAAGACTTAAATATCAAATTATTGTGCAATAATAATTTTTGCACTTTTAGCAGAGATGACAACACAGAAACCAGGAAAACAAATGAAATCTTTCTAACAATCCTAAACAAAGGTGTCAATGCACAATGAAAACTATAATACACAAAAAAGATATTGAGGGGAATACTGAAGAGAAAGACTTCTCTCGTTCATGGGTCAATGAGATGATCACATCGGGGAATTCTTAAAGAAAAATCATAGATTCCCACTAAATACTTTAAAAAGTGTCCAATAACCTTAATCATCAGGGAAATGCAGATTTTAAAGAAAAAATCCTGTAGCTATATCCATTGGGACTGTGCTCCATATCTCTGTGTTTTGATTGGTTGTACATAAATACATGTAACAGCAATTAATGAAAAAAGAGGCAGTAGTGTTAAAGAGATCAAAGAGAGAGGTGGAGGGATTTGAGGGAGTAAGGAAAAGGGAGATGTGATATAATTACACTACAATTTCACACATAATAGAAAAACAATTGAGAAATCCCAAGAATACAGAAAAGTGAAGGAAAACAAAACTGGTTGAGGATCTGAGAAAGAAAGGCCTTTCCCTAGATGGAGAGCTATAAGTGATTAATGGCTGTCAGGAGAGGGAGAATCAGTTCCTTCCAATGACTGGATTCTGCATAGGATGCTCAATGCCATGCCATTACTCCTGGGTACATGACATGTGAGCCAAGTTAAATGGACATGGTTGGATATATATATACACAATGATCACTCAAAAGATCATGGATTTGAGAAGGGAGAGACGAGAGGAGGGGAAGATAGAGGTGTGTAACTTGCCCAGTTCTCTGGCAGAAAGGGCAGGACCAGAGTTGGACCTGCAGGACTCCCTGGGACTCCATGACGCAGAAGGAGAGAAACACACTAATTAAGTCGGAAGTCTGTCAAAGTAGGATCTTGTTTTAGTGCATCAGGCAGGAACTTATATAAGGTTGAGATGGGGGTGGGAATCTTGGGATGGGTTGAGACGGAGTAAGGAATAAGGGCCAATAATATTCTGCCACGTTAGTGGTGGCTGGGCCGAGGCGGGTTTAGGTCAGTCTGTGCTGAATCACTCTTATGCGAAAGTCATGACCAAGGACAGGTCTCCAAACTCGAGCTAAGCTCAGGAAGTTACACTGGGCCTCACTCCCAGGCCTCATGAGGCCGAACATAAGTATGTAGATGTAGTGTTCATGTTTGACATTTTCAAAAAAGTATTAAGTGGGAAACAGAAGGACTCGATAAGGTCATGTGATCTGACATGTATAATGAGCACTTCTTAAGGGAACACATATGGAAAAACTTGTTTAAAACAAGACATAAAATTTACTCAATTGCAGACTGTTTTCAAAAGTTGGAGTAAATGAGCTATAAAGTGAGAGTCCCGAGTTCCCCTTTTCTCTAATTTAATGTCATCCAGAGCCAAATGACTGCATTTTATTTTCCTGTTATTCATGACCTACACTAGTTCCTGAAGTTTTTCCAGTCCTGCTGGTGCTGACAAAAGGCTTGGTGACTGTCAATCCACCTGTTCCAATTCAAAGACTCCGCTCTTCCTCCAGTCCGAACTTTTCCCTATGCAGAAAGAACAAGTAGCTTCCAAAGGCATCTGGCTTCTCTAATCAGTACTCCCTGCAGACTCTCTACTCAGCCATTTTTTTTTTCTGGCTTATTCAGTTAACTTTTTGCCCCTTATCTTTTCTAATTAGATTTGAAACAGAATGATCTCAGGCATCCTTTGTATTGGGTCTGAACTACTTCGGGGACTGAAAGGAAGGTAAGGACGTATTGTAGGGATGGGAGAGGCAAACATTTGTGTGAGAAAAACAGATGAATTTAAATGTTTATGCCTGCTCAGAAAAGGGTAGCCAGGAACAAAAGAAGTGATTTTCCTTTATCTTCCTTTGAATCAAAAAGTGCTCTGGAGGAGATGAGTTTGTTCCTCCAAGGTAGCAGCAGGTCACTGGTTCTGCATTCATTATGTATTAATCCTTGGTGGGACAGGTTCCATGGTTTACTTCTTGGCTAAATGTGAGAGCCTCATCATTTAAATGAAGACATGTTTTCAGTTTACTTTATCAACAAAAAGAAAATCTTTGCCTAGTATTTTCCGTGGTTTTAAACCTTATCAGTTTTGCTGGCATTCATTTGTGTATTTGTACACAAATGTCAGTAAATAACCAGATGTGAATTTAATATAATTTGCATAAAATTGAGCTCAAGCCCTGTGATGATAAGTGTTGTATTTACTAATATAAAAATATATTTCAGACTAATGTTAGCATACAGAAAGTAAATCACTTTTCTTATTATTGCTACTTCATTGAATATTAACGGTCAGGTGAACCTCGGCCAGTTAAAAGGGTCCAGTATAGCTCAGGATAATTACATATTAGAAAGCATATGTTTCTATTCAGGAATATCTATTGAGTTACATAAATGGAAAATCAAATTGAAAAACAATATCAGCTCACAGTATCACAAACCTTCACGATAAAAAGAATCATGTAGAATCATACACTGAAACTTGGCATTTACATTCAGAATTATGCCTTACATCTTTCTCGTAAAGCATCTCTTCCTAGTACACTATTATATTATAAAAAGCATACCTAAAATAAATTTTAATTGTCCCTACTTCAAAAGTAGTGATGATATAGAATCAATAATATTTCGAGCATGTATAAATATTGTCAGTATATGTGTTTGTGTGTAGTAGGGCATGTGAGTGGAGTCCCAAGTTTGACATAGAGTATCTTTCTCAATTGCTCTTCATCTAAGTTTTTTTTGAGAAAGAGTCTCTCACTGGCCTTGGAGCATGTATCTTTGGCAAGCCCCAGGGACCCTCCTGTCTCTGTTGCCTTTGACTGGGCTTACAGGCAGGTGCCACAAATGGGTGGTTGGGATCAAACTCAGGTCCCTCTGCTTTTATGAATAACAGTGTACTTTACTGAGGCACTTCAGTGTCTGAAAGAGGTCTAAAATTTATTATTATATAAAACTTTAATCTGGTGTGATAGTGAATGTAGTCTGTAATCCCAGCATTTAGAAGATGGAGCCAGAAGGATGAAAAGTTAAAGGTACACAGCATGTTCAAGCCAAGTAAGAGATACACAATTTCTTGTCTCAACCCAAACAACGAAATAAAAAATAAATGAAAATATTTCTATGTTAGCTCAATTTGCAAAAGGGGGGAATCTTGACAATTGTTAATTTAAATAATTGTTAATTTAAATAATTCTGAACATGGAGAATGTTAAGTTTTTAAAGGATCAAATTTAATCAATAATAACACCAATATCCAAAAATCGTGTTGGAAAATATTATTAAATATGACCTCACTTTCTGGAAAAATAATTATTACAGTGTGAACTTTGATAGACCACTGCTAAGATCTAATGCTCAAAGCTTATGATTGTTATGACTGAGATGCTGACGGTGCCCTTCAATTGTTCCTTTCTGCCGAATGACTGGGTTTTAGACTGTGTTTTGTGGCAACTAACGTGTGATAGTATTGCACAGGTAATTCTAGGTGAAGCTGTGATGGACATCATTGAAAACCACATCCCAGTGACGTATATCTTTGTCCTAGTTTCTGGACTGCAGCTCCTGGCAGCTCCGGCATGACCTTACATGGAAGTGAGTATCTGGGATCCTTGATGAGATGAGCACAGCCACTCAGATGCCTCGTCACATGTGTCTTACTGCTTTGTGGACCACAGCATGGGAAGACAAGAAGCTGTCTCTGACCCGTGGAATATACAGTCTTTCTGATGCTACTGCTGCCTGTGTTTTGTTATGACGTAACTACCTAGAAAGCGAATTCTGCTTGGGCAGCGTCATCCTTGTGCTGTTTTTCAGTCCTTCTGTCTTTCTTTCCTCATTATAGACAAATGCCTTAGTTTCCAAAAGGTAGAAGGAGAAGAACGTACAGTGATCTAAATTTCTTAGGGCGAGCCGATGTTGCAGTCTTGTATGTCTGTGTGTATCAGCCCAGGCATGGTACTTCCTATAGATATAGTCTATGGTGAGCATCAACTGCAGGCCTTGTTTCTACACGACAGTGTTTTCGTACATGCCCTTCCATAGCTTTGAACGTTGATTCCTCCATTGTCTCCTGAGTGCTGTGGTTACTTGTATGCCTCACTAAACACATGGGTAAAAATAATACATATTTATACAATGCATTCATTACCATCACAGCAGCACCTTTTAGCCTTATGCGTATCTATAATTTTAAAAGTCACTTTATAGTAAAGCAATTATCTAATGGCAGAATACAAAGAGATTATAATACTAAGAATACAAAGATATTTTAATACTAAGAATACAGAGATTTTATTACTAAGAATATGAAGAGATTTTAATACTAAGAATACAGAGCATTTAATACTAAGAATACAGAGATTTTAATACTAAGAATATGAAGAGATTTTAATACTAAGAATACAGAGCATTTAATACCAAGAATACAGAGATTTTTAAATCCATGCTGAGACACTTGTTTGGGAAAAAAAATAACATTCAATAAGAAAGACAACAGGAGCTGTGGTTTTTCAAAGGCTAATCCATACATTCATTGCGTTTTGAATTTTTTAAGGCATGCAACCTTGAAAATAATTGTTGCTGTAAGAAGAATAGACTGTAAAATTTTCATTGGTAAAGCATCACTACTACAAGGAAAAAGTTAGCAATTTTGTATCTTACGTGGTTTGTAAAGTTTAGGTTTCATAATTTATGTGTTAAAACAATATTTTACTTGTAATTAAGTAATGTTACAGTTTTTACATGTTTTCTTGTATTTTATTCATTGGATTTGCAAATAATAATTATACATTAATGTGATGTTATTAAATGTGGTACTGAGGTAATCATGGTATTTCCAAAGATATAAGGCATGATACTGCTTATATCTTTGGAAATATTATATATATATATATATATCAGAAGAGAGATAAAAATAATAAAGAATACCAAAATCTAGGCTGTGGAGGCAGAAGTAAGTGGATCTCTTTGAGTTGGAAGCTACCTTGGTCTAAAGAGAGAACTCCAGGACAGCTAAGGTTACACAAAGAAACCCTGTCATGAAAACGAAAAGTTATTAAATAAATAAATGAAGAGAGATCATTAATTTGAGAGAGTTTAAAAGGGCTGTATGAGAAGGGTTGGAGAGAAGAAAGGAAAGGAAATTATTCTGGAATTATACTTTAATTTCAACATATATTTATATTATATATCTGTGTATTTATACATACATTCAAAGTCCTGTTAAAATATTGTAAGAATTGGGATTTTCATACTTTAAAGATTAATAATTACATCATATATGGATGATTTATATATCATATGAAACATTTGAAATGTTAATCCAATGAATAAACACTCAGGAAAACATAGGAATCTTCTCTTAGTGAGTGAAAGTGAAGACAACTTAGTGAGAGAAACTCTAGAGTTACCTGCTGAACAGGAAAGGTGAACCCTGAGCATTGACTGATGGCTTGTTTATCATCAAAAAACTTTTAAATTTTCTTCCAAACCATTATTTTTTTGTTTTTCCACCTAGGCACTGAATGATAGAAAAACAACTAGAATCCTCATTGTGACATTTATGCATTATTAATATAACAATTCATTTCTATTCCATCATGTTAATTGTTATATCTTTAAAATAATATCCATTATGCAAAACCTTTGAGTGAAGCAATTGTGTTCATTCCAGTGTACTTAGTAATCTGTTGCATTTTAACTTTCCCATCAGAATATTTAATACTGAATAAAATCGAAATCTTTTAAGACACTATTTCAATCTATAATTCAAAAAACATTTTTAAAAGAGAGAGAGGGCATTTGTCCCGTGACTAGACAGTTCTAAGAGACTATCTAGTCCAGGTCCCCAGAGTGGTAAAAATTCAAAGCAGGTTAACATTTTATTCCTTTAAATTACCCTCTTCTGTTTTGCTTTCAGAGGGATTTATAGTAATCTGTATTCAACACTATTTTGCCAGAGCAAAAGGGCAATGGTTATTGGTTATGTGTTAAAATTCACTTGGGAAAGAAGAAGATCTACAAAGAAATTGTTTTTAAATAAAGGGGAATAATATATAATGGAAACCACATTTTAAACCTCTTTTCTTTGTCCTAGGAAGAGTTTTAAGTAAAAAGAAAGATCTATTATATTCTTTTACTATTCTCCTAAGTCTTGTGATAGGATTAGCTGTGGGAAATTTCAGGGACAACTTCAATATGAGATTCCCAGGGGAGAAAGGCAGATCAAATTCAACTCTATGGATTTCTCTGGCACATTAGTACCTGAGAAGCTGAGAGAGTTTTCAGTGTCTTTTGCTCATTAAACATTCTGCACTTTTGTCCTTGAATGTAACTCTTACGCCTAGGTATAACCCTTGGATTTCATAATGCTTTCTGGCCTGCAAGAATCCATGTAAGAATTATTAAATGTGCTGTAATCAAAGGTATTGATTTTGTGATTTCTGTTTTACTGTAGTTGAGAAACAGAAAATGTGTGCTTTGGTTTTTGATATTCAAGAGCACCCATCATATCATTATTTCAGTCCTTGACGATCCTATGGCTTTCAAGGTTGCAAGTTATGCAGCTCTCACAAATCAGTTGCTACGGTTTACTCCCTTGCCTCGACTAGTATCAATACAATATTCTGAAAGTAATCTTTAATCCATTCTTACTTATTTTGTATATCCCTTTCATATTTATAGAGCTGCTTCTTTCATTCGTCGCCAGTGACTTTCATGGTATGACAGTAAGTAGGTAAATCGGAATGATTTATCTCATAATTTCACTTAATGAATTGTTAACCATTTACTATTACCAAACACCAGGGAATGAGTGACACAGCACAGAGGCAGTCTATTCCTTATGGCATTTGCAATTAATTTCGAACAGCAGACACTGAACAAGTAATTATGGAGGTGCCAAATGTGCCATGGGAATATGTAATTCAAGAGCATAGCCTAGATTTGAATTTAGAAAATGTCTTTCTGTGGATCCAGGTTTTCAGATAGGTTTAAGTGGAAGTGGAGTGTTGACTTGTGACATGGTGGTATAAATGGATTTTCTAAAGCAAAATAGCAAGTTTATATGGAATTAGATGAGTTATAATAAAGAATTAGAATGGGAAAGCATAAAAACATTAATTTTTTATTAGGAATGTGGATGCTTTATTTTTAATTTTCAAAACCATTTTAATTTTACATACCAATCCCACTTTCCTCTCCCTCCATGTTACTACTATTGAAGAAATAGAGGAATGTAGAGACAAGAGGGGACATTTTGGTCAGAAATAGTTACTGAAACAGATTTTTCTTAAGAGTTGTAAGATGATTCTATGGTCTTCTGTGATGATTTGAATGATCTCCATATGCTTATATATTTTCTTTCTTGGTCTCCACATGGAAGAGCTATTTGGGAAGGAAGACAAGGTACAGCCTTGTTGGGGGAAGGCATGTCACTCTGGGTTTGGGGATACAGAAGCTCATGATATTCCTGGTTAATTTTGTGCCTCATGCTCGTAGATCCGATGTAAGCTCTCAGCTACTGTTTCTAGGGTCACACCTTCCTGCCTGCACTCTTGAGGTTTAACCACTGGCTCCATTAAATGCTTCTCTACGTTGCCTTGGCCATGATGCTACTTTCGGGATGCAACTAAGACAGCTTCCCCCGCCCCCACCCCCCAGGGTTTCTCTGTAGCTTTGGAGCCTGTCCTAGAACTAACACTTGTAGACCAGGCTGGCCTCAAACTCACAGAGATCCACCTGCCTCTGCCTCCCAAGTGCTGGGATTAAAGGTGTGCTCTGCCACCATTGCCCGGCTCTAAGACACCTTTTTGCTTTGTATCGCAGAGATGTTGAGTCGCATTCTTCTTGAAAGTTAAGAAAACAATAATTACGCCCTGGTGATTTCACAGGGCACCCTCAAACCCATGCTAGCCTGGGCCCAGTTATTTTGAGGCACATTTGAGTTATTCACAATTTCCCAAGATATTTCATATGTGAAGTAGATTCCAAATAATTTTCAAATTGATGGAATAAATGAATTTAGGGACCGATGATATTGCCTTCATACCAATGGGAGAGATCCAAGGACCTTAAGAGGAAGGTAAGATGATGTTCCTATCCTCCAATCTTCCTTTGTCTGCCTTTCCACCGCACCCAAGCTGGCTTTTGTTGATTACTCTTCCACTGCACCAAGTCCAGTTACTGTTTCACCTGGTCTGTGCATTTATATATTCTCCCTGCAAGGCCCCTAACTCTCATTCTTCCACCATCAAACTTGGTTTACAAGATCTTCATCATTTGTCAGAGTTCTTTTCTGCTCCATGACCCTGACTTTTCAGATGGATTTTGAATTTCTCATTAACATAATTTCTTTCACTGATACACAGTCATTTAATAAAAAAAGAATATCTTAATTAAAGCACATGATTAGCTTTGTCAATTCAAGTGAAAATGACTCTCTAATTTAGACACAGACATAGAATTTTAAAGTTAGGAGAGGCCTTCAAGATCACCTAGTAAATGAATGGTTTTTGTAATTGTTCTTCCCTGCTGTGCACATTAGCATCTATGCTACAGTCAGTGCTGTCAAACAGAGACTTTTCGGAGAGATGCTGTGACCTCAGAAACACAGACAGTGTCTGAGAGTGGGACTTCTCAGCAATCTTGCTGAAGTCCTCTGACCTTATAGTTCATGACATAATTATTTGTTAGGCTTTAGACAGAATCATCTGTGGCTTAGAGTAGATAATAAAAGGGATTACTACCCAGGCAGTTTCTCCCTGAAACTCAGTTTTCCTAATCTTTTCCCCTTTGGCAACAGGGCAATTACTTTCCAGCGTGTTGATTCCTTTGTATTTTAAATATAGATAAATGCAATCACGCTGAAAACCTGAGGGTTGGTATGCTCCTGAACTCAATTCCAAGTTTGCAGAATGGCATTGTCTCACAGGTTAGTTTTCTGAAAATCATGGTTGTAACAGCATGTGAAGAACCNTGGAGGGGGGAGGGCCTTGGGCTTCCCATAGGGCATGGTATCCTGCCCCATCTTAAGGAAGCAGGGGGAGGGTGGTGGGGTAGTGGGGGAGTGGGAGGGCTGGGAACAAGGGGAGTAAATGTAAATTTTTCTTTTAACAACAAAAAAAAATAAAAAAATAAAAAAAGAAGTCATGTTTTCCAGGAAAGAGAGTACATTCTCTTTACTTAATATTGGTATGTCAGTTGTGTTTCTTTAGAAGTTTTAAGTTGACAAATATAAAAAGTTTTTTTATAAACTTAAATATAAACAAATAAACGACATTACATAGCAAAATTAAACAGACTCAAAATCTATATAGCCAATTAAGTTCTTTGAATACAGCTAAAATAGGAAAGGAAGCTACAGAGCTTCAATTTCAATTTGAAATTTCACTATGAAATACATTGTATACACTCATCCATCACCAAAACTAAAAACTCCATGTGTTGCTTAGCACTTTCCTTTAATATTGGAACATATCATCCTGAAGTGAGCTCATGACAGAAAGCAAACACCTCAAATGGCTTCAGGAAGTAGCTGGAGCAGACCAAATTCATTAGATCCCATTTTTTCCAAGAATATATTAACAGTAAAGACCACTGAGAGTCACTCTCAGACAAGCCAAACTCTGAAAAAGATGCTCTAAGTACACCTGGCTGCCAGAAGCAGAGAATAGTCCAGCAGCCTAGGAAAAAACAGAGTCCAGATGTCTGGAAGACGCTCATACCAAATGATCTATCAGGAAAAGACGTAGTCTCACTTGCCCTCAAGTTGTCCAGTGTACCACAGGTTTCTAGCTTTTGTGTCAGTCACCCATGCTGGGTGAACTTTGGGGATGTAGCTTCCTGTCATGTCTGGAGCTTCAGTAACCCCTCAACTACATTCATGTAAGCAAGCCTAGTAAAACTCCTCATTCAACAATTTGAACGTTGGGGATATCAGCACTCTGGTCTGTCATGGGCTACTTATCTGGAGCTAGTAGTTACGTGTATGTTGCCTCTTTCCAGGAAAATTCTGTCACACAATATCACGACAAAATTAAAGCTATAAAAAACAATTGCTTTATATCCCCTTTCATAACTCATGTCCATTAACTGTTGTATTAGGTGGGGGCTGTGTTTCCGGCATCTGGCTCACAGCCCCAAGCCACCGGCCTGCTCAGCCGCTGGTTGCTTGTACCCAAAATAACCACATGAAAATTATATTAATTTAAATTACTGCCTGGCCCATTATTTCTAGCCTTTGCTTGGCTAACTCTTACATCTTAAAATAACCCATTATAAAAGTCTGTATATCACCACGAGGTGGTGACTTATCGGAAGATTCTAACCTGCATCCATCTTGGGCCGGAGGATCATGGTGTCTGTCTCACTTCCTTTCTTCCCCAAACTCTGTTCTGTCTACTCTGCCCACCTAAGGGCTGCCCTATCAAAAAGCCAAGGCAGTTCTCTTTATTCAACCAATGAAAGCAACCCAAATACAGAAGATCCCTCCTACACCAATTAACTGCTTTTACTCCTTCCCCTTTTCCTTAGCTTTAGCCTTTCTCATTTGAGAGGAAAGAGGGGGCATGAAGCAGAATCTCTGAAAGGATGTGTTCAGATGGTATCTCTCCTAAACGAAGAATACAGAGAGGCCAGGTCACACCAGCATGAGCACACCTAACGATTAACTTGGGCAGAGTGCCAAATGAGCTTAGAGAATTTAAATGCAGCTGTTCCATCGGAAGTGAGTCTACCTCAGTGTTTCAAATGCCTGGATTGAGAAATATTTTTACCATTCCTTTCGTGAACATGTCCAAAATGACATTGCTTCTCTTTGGAAATCAAAAATTTCTTAAGATCTCATGAAAACTGGTGTGATTTAGATGTATTGTTGTACTTTTACCAGTTCCTAAAAAGCTTACAAAACAATGTAACACATATAGTAACACTTGTTAAAACTCATTGTAACTAGTTTATAATTACTGTTATTATCATGGTAAACCCTGGATTTATATCAATTGGATAAGAAAGACTGAGAAGCAAATACTTATAGTATTTGAATATTTTCTTTCTTTTCAAGAGTGGTATTTAGCATATCATTGGGAATGGTTATTATCTCCAATTCTTTCATCTGAATGCTAGAATGTGTGACATGGGTATATAGTGTTATGCATTCTCAGGATTAAAGTGTAAAAAGCAAGAAGGAGCTTCCCTATAAGGGACAATGTGTGGCCCTGTGAACAGTCTTCTTCAGTGAAGGTAGATGTGACACTCTGAGACAATTTAATTTCAGCTGATTCATTCTAAAATTACACAGCAAATATTCATAGTGGCAAAGGTAGTTCATTTGACAATGAAAATGATCAGATATTGCTTAAATTTGTCAATGTTACTTCTTATGGTTAATATTCTCATAGTTACATCTAATGATTTTTATCTTTAATTGAATTTTTATTTATTAATGAAATAAATACCTATATTTTCACTTTCTGAGGATTTAGAGATAATTATACTAAGTATTGATTTGAGTACTAATGATGAGGACAGGAGAGTCATTTTAGAATAAAACCCTGAAAATCTAAGACCTTTATCAGAGCCTAGCAATGGAAAGAGCTCTGGCTTCTCCTGACTGCTCCAGGAGCAACATATAAGCTTTGATGAAATGCTAACCTAGACTCTAGCCTGGGAAGGCTTTCGAACTGGGTTTTCATGATTGATATGGATTAAATCTTTCAGTCCATTTTTCCATGAGGGGGATCTTTCATAGTAGCTTTAATCAGGGCTGTGATTTAATTGAAGCCCATTAAGGCAAAGCCAAATAGCTTTATAATATATTTTATTTATTTCTACCTTGAAAGACTAGAATTTATCCCCAGTCTTGGCTGAAGACCTAATATATCTAAAATATCAAAAATTTAGGCCTTTAATCCCAGCACTCAAGAAGCAGAGGCAGGCAGATCTCTGTGAGTTCAAGTTCACACTAGTCTACAGAGTGACTTCCAGTCAGGGCTATCTAGTGAAATACTGTCTTGAAAATAAAAAAAGCAAATCCAGAAAAAAAAAAAGAAAAGAAGTTGATCTAGATAGGTCTGTCAAGCATTGAATGTCTATGAATGCCTCCAGCAGAGAGTAGATGTTTGTGCTAAAGAAAGGGGGGATGGATAATCAACCCTTTTACAGGATAAATACTTCCCCCTACCCAAAACCTTGATCTTTTTCTGTTTATCTTTTGCATAGTTGCCATATTTACAGCTTGCCTGCTCTTGAGTTTTTCTTTCAAACTCTAATATTAAAGTAGCTCTTGAGTTTCTTCTTTTGAGTCCTCTTTTAAGTATTTTTTTTGTTAATAAGACTAAGATCTTCCAAAAGTGGGGACCCGATTATCCTGGTAACACCATTGTACAGAGCATAGAGCAATACTTTAAATGGTAGGCAGATCACCAAAAATCCTTATTGCGTTGATATGTTTATATTTTATTTTTAAATTTATTCAGTGCTCATCTCATTGGTCTTTAATGTGATTTGAGTGTAAGATGCCACCCATAGTTCACATGTTTGAACAAGTGGTCCATTCCAAACCTGTGCCTCTGTTTGCAGAGTCCTGTTGGAGGAAATGTGGCAATGGGGTACAAGCCGCTAAGACTGTAGCCTAGTCACACTTCCTGTTTCTTCTTACTCGGCTGACTGCAAACACTAGGTGATCAGCTGGCATTTTGTTCTGGCTGCCATAGCTTCCCACCATGATGAAATGCAGCGCCTTCAACGGTAAGCCAAGATACCTGTCTTTCCTTAAATCTTATTCTGTCAAGTGTTTCCTCTCAGCAGTAAGTACCTACCTAATAGAGCCTTGCTACAGGGTGGGAAGAGAGAACAACAAAGAGACTGAAACAACTAGTATAAACATTTTGTTTATGGCTTGGAAGCTGGAAACAGCTATTTTATCACTTCTTGGGAAGTGAGTTCCAGGACCGAGCATGTTTGAACAAGGAAGATTGTGAGCAGTGTTTAAGGTAGATTGAGCTGGAGATAGACGTGAGTTGACTGTGTAGTAGTGAGCATCTGTCTAGTTGAAAACTTCAGTTGCTGAGTCTGAAAAGTCGTGAGCGTGGTGCTGATGGCCCAGAGAGCACACAGGAGACGCCTGAGGAGCAAGTCTCAGCAACTCGGCTTTTCGTTGAGAGAACAGTGGTCCTGAAATATTTCTTCTTTCATGGAAGAAACTGGAGAAAAATTAGAAGAGAATTGCAGAGGCTGATCTTTATGTAGCAGAGTTTCAACAGCCTTTCTTTTGTTAAAGAGCAAAACGTAGTGACATAGCTAATGCAGAGAAGAAAATAGATAAGTATCGCATTTGGTTTGTGATCTGAAATATTGTTCCTAATATAATTATTTATTTGTGTGTGCATGTCTGTGCACGTGTGCACATTCTTGTGTGTGTGTGTGTGTGTGTGTGTGTGTGTGTGCCTGCCACAATGCTTATGTGGAGCACAGAGTGTGCTTGTAGTTGAGTATTTCTTTCTCCATCACGTAGGTTCCCAGGATGATCTCAGCTTATCAGGCTTGGCGACAAATGCTTGTTTCTGCTCAACCATCTCACCAGCCCTGATAGTCTTGCGATTGTTTTTAGGGGAGAAATGAAATAGGGCTAGAAATAGTATATTCAAGGTTAATTTCCCAAAATAGAGTTTTATAGTGTAAAAGGTTTCACATTTTGTGACAGTAATAAGTCAGTCATGACAAAATATTTTACTGGACATAAAGGTAAAACTAACTTTTTGTAAGTCATGCTGTCTTCATTTTGCTAATTTAAGTACATTCATTACAAACCACATAATTAAATACTTTAAAGATTTGATTTTTATTATTTTAAATTATATGTACATATGTGTGTTCATCTGTGAGTGTGCTCATATGGGTGCAGGCAGGTACCTGCAGAGGCAAAAGCATCAGACACTCTTAAACACATGTTTTTGATCCCCCCAATATGGGTGCCTGGAAATGAAATCCAGTCTCTACAAGAACAAGTACTTACAACTAAATATTTCTTAGAAGACTGAATAATGTAGAAACAAAAACAACATATTCAAATGAGTATAGTTGTGTTGGTGTTATGATGTTACATGTTGAGTCTGCGCAGAAGAGACACGGAAGAAGACAAGGAAAGCCTGTGCTTGAGCAGCCTTCTTAGACACTGCACAAGCAATTGATTGGCAAGACCTCACCAGACCAGAATATCAACTCAGAATTCGCTAGCATCTCTGGGTAATTTTGAAGACGTTTATTCTGAATAACTAAGAGAGAGTCAGAAAATTTAATTTAAAAGGGAGTAAACCACAGGGTACAATTTTGTATTCATATTTGTATCAAAATATCTGCTGTTCACCATTAAAGAAGAAGAAAATCTCTGAAGTGTGTTCTTACCCTATAAAAAGGAAATCCCATTCCACTTACCTCATGGTGCCCCAACATCGTTTAATGTCCCCAGGACAAATTAATGAAAGCAATTTCAAAATCATCCAGAGGCAGAGTGATCCCCTTGATGATCCAGGCATACATGAGTGCTGGGAATTTTCTAAGCACCAACCAGTTGCGGATAACATTGCTGCAACTTTGTTCAGATAATTTGTCTTTAAAATTTGCTTATTTTTAAATAGGTGATTAAACGTCTTCAAGAGTCATGTATTCTTTTAAAAGTAGAGGTTGATTTTAACATGAGAAAGGCACATATGGATTCTACTTGGAGCCTCTAACATGCCATTAAAATGTAACATTTACTAAATAAAGTTGTTCTTCATTGATTCTTTACTGTTGCACAATTATAAGAACTGTTTGCCTTGATTTTTTTCTGTTGTTTCTAGGAAAACATTATTCTCAGGAAGTGTGAGGCTTCTTCCTTAGTCATATTTTATTTTTCCAGTGTTTTCATCAGGTTTTTAGTTTACTATTAGCAGATTTTGTAGGTAACTGCTCCTTCATGCTTTAAATCAGATTTATATGGTAAAAGTGAGTCATTATGCAAGCATAATTTACCCTGAAAGAAAAGAAAAAGGGAAAGCAAGTCATCATAGAAAATACCTGGTGTTCAAGCTTTCTTAGAAGGACTCTATTCCCTCTTTGACTGACCAGTTCTGTCAACTAGCCTCATCTTGTGAAGTGGAGCAAGTTTTACACTATTTCTTTGAGATTTCAAGATGTGGTGTTGATGCACGGCCGATTAAAATGTATCCTGAAGAAATGCACACTACTTAGTAATAATCAAGCTGTGGGCAAGATTATGGTTTCCCTCCCACCCTCCCTCACCGTGACCTTGAAGGAGTCACGTAAACACCCACAGCTTCTGATTCTTCATCACAACAGGATAAATCCTAAATTGCCCTGGATAGCATTGCAGGCCCTTGTGGACTTTCTTTACTAATTAGTTCAGCGTTATCATTGCATGCTCCCTCTTCTCATCCTCTCCCAGCACATATTCACAGTCTATGCTCTAAGCATACTCAATTATTTGCAGCTCACAGGGACTATTTTCCCATATTTCTGAACTTTAATTCAAGCTTCTTTATGAACTGTCTCAGAAATAGAGCTTATCTTCTCTCCATTTTTGAAGAGCTCCCTTCTTTGGAGGCTGAGGTATTCTCTGTGACATGTATGAGTTTCGGATGGCAATGTCTGTCCACACTACAAATGTTAGTCCATTCTTATTTCTTGAACTTAGTCAAGAATCTGATCTCTGCAAAGTAAACTACTTTTCCTGTCTGCATAGATTTTTCTTAGCATCGTTATTGGATGCCTTTAATGGATTTATAGAATATAATTTTCTAAAAATCAAAGTTATAAAATTAACACAGCACTCTCTGTCAAATGTGAATACCAAATAACACTCTAAAATGTTTCTCAAGCAATTACTGTGTACTAGGATAATTGGTAAGTACTAAAAATATGCAGATGATTAATGCCTAATAATAGTCTTTGTCCTTGCGATGTTTAGTCCAGAAAGAAGGGGCAGGAGGGTGAATGAGCAGTAGGATGCTTTGCTGAGTGCTGTTAGGGATGCACAGTTTCCTGTACTCTGACAGGCTCTGCAGAACTAGTCGTAGAGGGCACAGGGGTGATTTCAAATATAAGTGGAGTCTGAACGTCTTGAGTTTCTGACAAGAAAAGGGAATAAAGGCCATAGTAGCAAATGTCTTTGGCATGTGTAGTGGATAATAAAAATTGGTCTTAAAGGCCAGTGAGGATATGGTTGCCATGCGATATAATATGCACACATAGGAGCAACTGGAAAGATGTTTGTAGCCATCAAAATTACATTCTATGTTTTAAGTGTCTGGCTTGAATTATTTTTTATATCAAAGCAGTATGGTTCTAGCCTGTTTGAGTGTACATAGGCAGATCTTTGAAGTAAGGGAAGATCAAGGATGGAAATGGAGACACAGGCTGAGGAAGCAACTTCTGTTAATAAATATCAGGAAAGAGAAATGAGGACATGAGAATAATAAAGCAGTACTCTTCTCTCAGCTTGATCAGACTTTAGAAGGTCTACTTAAAACCTGTGCATATCTAATCTTCCTTTTCTTAGATGGTTAACTACATAAAACTTGAAATTACAATCATTTCCTCATTTGAGATACCATCTTTTCCCAATTTGTATCCTAGGGCAGCTGTTCTTAAGGATGTGGGAATCATTTGTTTGAAATAAAATAGTAAAATTTTTAAAAAAAAGACAAAAACTACTAACTCATTAAAAAAATTCTGTTCACTTTTTCCTGTTACAATACTCTTTATCTCAAGGATCCTAAAGTTTTCTTGGATCCAGGGGCTAGGGAATGAACTCCTGTGTGCTGACCTCTGAGCCCTGACCCGCATACTCACCATGGCATATGTGCACCCACACAGACACACTCCAGTTTTTATATGTACAGCACACTTTTTCTGTAACACCTGTGACAGTGTGCTAACAAGAAGCACACTGATGTGGCTGGTGTCCAATGTTTTTGAGATGTTTAGGGTATAGTGATACATCACAAATGTAAGAAAAGAGAACACAACAGGGTGGTGGTGGTGCATGCCTTTAATCCAGCACTCAGGAGACAGAGGCAGGCAGATCTCTGAGTTTGAGGCCAGCCTTGTCTACAAGAGCTAGTTCCAGGACAGGCTCTAAAGCTACTGAGAAACCCTGTCTCGAAAACCAAAATCAAAACCATCAAACAAACAAACAAAAAAGACATGAGAACACTGGTTATTATCTTAAGAGAGTGACTCTGTGAATACTCAGAACACACTGGGTGAGAAGATTAAGGATAACCCCAGAACATAGTTGTGTGGGTACTCACACCAAATTGAGGGGAGAAGACTGGTGATACAACCAGCATATAGCTGTGGGTACTCACACCAGGATGACGAAGATGACTAGAGGGGAAACTGATATTTCAAAACTTCACAGCTGTCATATATCTTAATACATATAGTTATTTGAAGTTGAAGTAATGTTATGAGCCAAGAATAAAAAATATATGGTTTATCGTGTGAGGAACAGTATAAGTTCATAAACTGTGAGTAGACATTATCGAGGTTCACACACATGCATATTGGGGACACTCATGATCATATTATGATGGAAAGACCATCACGTTTTGAGTTTAAAAATGTTTCTGAGAATCCTGGTTCTGCATCCAAACCAAGGAACCCCACAGAGAGCCCACTATCAGTGGTGTAGTAGAAGCCTGAAGACCAGACCAACGACTCATGACAATGAACACTTGCAAGTAAAGGAAAAGGGTAAATACTGTGGCTTAACAGAAACAACACAGCTTCCACAATGAGGTTATTTTCCTTCTTTCTTTTCTTTGTTGTTTTATTTTCATTTTTTAAAAATTTTATTTTGTTTAGGCAGGATATTGCAAGGGCAGATAGTGGATGCAAAGGGACAGGGAAATGCCTGATACAAAATCCACAAAGAGTCAATAAGAGTTAAAAGCATTTTTACAAAAAGTAAGTAAGAAAGATATTGTCTGATTTTGATTTTGAATTAGACATGTTATCCCATTCTTTGCTTGATCTGCAAGATGATACCAAGGCAAATCTGATCGTGATATTGAGCACTTTTCTGTGCATTTCTGTCTTCCTTCAAATTCAGACCTTGATCTTGGTGCTGGGCTGTTTGTGTCTATGACAAAATACTTCATATCAATAGCTAAAAGGGCAATGCCAGATTTGGGCTCATTGTTTCTGTGTTATAATTGCTCATGGTGGAAGGGTGTGCTATCATGTCGTTCTGGACAGAAAACAGGGCAAAAAGAGAGACAGGTACTATGAAACAGGATATAGCTCACAGTGACATGTGTCTTCTATCCGGCCTCACCACTCAGCATCACAAAACTCCCCCAAAAGTGCCTTTAGTGGGGACCAAGTCATCAATTAAACCAGGCACATATCATCACACCAATGCTGAATTGTAAGTGGTTGAAGAATGTTTTTTATTAAGAGTGAAGAAACATACACATACAGCAGGTAGAAGACGGATAGAGATTCAGCAAAGGAAGTGGAGTGGTGTGGGCAGCAAATCTTTCCCTTTCCTTGAGGGTTAGGTTTTTAAAGTCTTTAAAGGGTCCTCCTCCCCTAATTTAGGGTTGGTCAGTTTGAGGAAAGACAGGATGGCTGATTGGCTGACAACTCTTTTTAAACACATCCCCATTCAGCCTTGAACTTGTAGAGCCAGCTGTCAGCAGAAGTCACTCTTGGGAGAGGAAGTCCTCAAAGCCTCTGTTTTAATCTACCTGGCTGCTGTCTCACATCCTGAGGGTGAGGAAGAAGCTGTTGGGACCATTTGGAGTCCTGGCTTCCAGCTGCTCTTCCCTGCTGGAGATCTTTACGTCTGATGTGAGTTACTGAAAGCTGTGCTTCAGGAGCACGTGTTGCCTTGAGGATCAGAGGATAAGGTTTCCACCTGTTGGCCCACCTGACTGTTGGGTATTTAAGCCTCCATGGTGCTACTGAATAAAGGGCTTCTTACCAGTGACTAGAGGTCCGTGTCTCTGTCTGTCTCTCTGTGTGTCTTTGTGTGTTTCAACCTCCAGCCCCTAGCCCAAAGCTGCTCGGTAAGTGTATGGTAACACACAGAGCACAGAAAGGCATTTGAACGTGTCAAGAAGCCATTTGGAAGTTTACCACCTTTGACACCTAGTCGGGACTCCTTTCCCTCTGTGTCTGCCTCTCAGAGAATCTAACTTTGTTATGGGTCTCCATGTTTGATTATATTTGTTCCTATCTGCTTCAGGAAGAAGCCTCTTTGATGATGGCTGAATAAACCACTGATCTGTTAGTATAGTAGGATATCATTAGGGGTCATTTGGTACTCCTTTTCAATCTTCCTCTCTCTCTCTCTCTCTCTCTCTCTCTCTCTCTCTCTCTCTCTCTCTCTCTCGCCCCCAATATTATTTGGTTTTACCTAAGGTCTTTGGGTTATTTAGTTTCTGGTTCTTGGTCACCTGGGCAGTCTTGTGCATGAGTTCTATCTCATTGAGTGAGCCTTAAGTTACATCACTTTTGGGTCAAATAAATAGATTTCCAGAAAAGGACAAAATCAGAAACGATTTTATGTGGAAATAAATTATTTTCCAATTTGCAATTACTTTTAAAACCAAATGAGCAGATTAATACATAGTGAGGCCTTCAGAAAAAAAATAGTGGGAGTGTGGGCACATCATCAAATCAGGAGCCTGTATGCATGTGAAATCCATCTTCCAAGCAGCCAAACAAAGGGTGACGAGTCAGTGCTGCACATCATGACTTTGTTCTCTCTGAGTGAATCTCTTTATTTCATTCACTTTCAGGGTCATCACATTTTAAAACTGAGTAGGAGTGAAAGGACCTCCTCCCCTGGCCAGGTAACAAATTAGCATCTTACACTGTTTAATAACTGCATCCAATTGCAAATGTCACCAAACAGCAATTCCATAGAAAGCCCCATGTACAGAGTTCAATGGTGCATGACACAGCTGATTACATGCAGCTCTTTTTGAAGGGGTGATTATTCTTAGGAAGAATATTCTATTACCCTCAATCTGGGTTCAGTTTATGCATACATAACCTAAAGCTTCATGAAGTCGGCACCCAAAGTTCACTATAAATACGTTAGTATTTGTAGGTTATTTTGGTGAGCCTTCTGCATGATTGAAATGCACTATTTTAAGTTATGTGTCAAAGCTTATTAAAACTACCATCAATTGCACTGTTGAAATTTTAAAAAAGGTTCTACGAGTTTAATGCTTGATTGGTAGGACCCGTCACTTGAAACAAAGCAGTGTTCTAGGCAGTTTCTAAGCAACCGATCTTTTCCAATTACTGTTTAGCATTCAATTCTGTCCCTAGATTCACAAGGCTTTCCACTTCTTCACCACGTATATATTTAGAAACACGCAGAGAAATAAACTACTGCGTTATATCGACCAAATCTGATGTATGTCACGAGTAAAATGTGTATAAACAATATAAATCGCATTAGGGCATTCAAAACTGAATTGCTTGAGTTTAACTTCATGACAGTGGAGGATGAATTCAATTTACTTAAAACTCATTCCAAAGAGGAATTATTAGTTATTAGATTTTATCATCTTATTTAGGAAGAAATACATAAAAGATTCAGAGTTTAGAAACCGTATTTTCTCCTACTTTGTGTGTGTGTGTTTAAGATTATACACCCACGTCGGAGAAATGAAGTTTTATGGAAATAGATTTATACGTATCATGGTAAGAATGACAATTATAAATACCCTTAGGCATATTTATCATATTCTTGGCCTTGAAGGAAGCTCGTCACATAAATTAGCTTTACTAATGCTCACATTGACAGATAAATACTGATCTTACTATACAGATAAACAAAACAACACAGAAGAAATTTTATATGATATTCTTATTTAATGTGTGGCAGAGCTCATGTTGGACTGGGCATACTTGTGATAAATAAATAATAAATTAATAGTCTAAAATTATTTAATTGTCAGAGTTTATTGTTTTAGTTCATTCAAATATCTCAAAATAAGCTACCAAAGAGTTTCAAATTATTCAAAATTAGTTCCAAATTCTGTGGAAAAAAAATGAAATCCATGCTGCTTACACTCTATCTAGAGCACTTTAGATTTCCTGATACATTTTACTATGAAAAACATCTCTAGAGGAAAAAAAAATAAAAGGATGGATATATTTCATTCTTCATGATTTGGAGTTAATATTTTCTTCTAGGGAATTCAGTAGTGTATAATGTTGTAGTCAGAGTTTTCCCCTTGTCAGGGGAAGAGTATTGAAAGCTGACTGAAAAAGGGGTCATTTCACAGTCAGGTAGAAACCTGATTGTAGGGAACTCCCAGGAATCTACAATAATGACTCAAGCTCCAGCTAAGACTCCAAGTAAAAGGGGATAAGCAGCTTGAACTGGCCAAGTCTTGTGATCAGGCAAGACTACCAGCAGAAGGATTGGGACACCAATCCAGCCACATAACCTAAGTGAGGTGCTGGGGTAAAACAAAGACTGTGGGAGTGGCCAACCAACAACTGGTCAAGCCTGAGACCCATGGCAGGAAACTGAGTCCTGATTTAAAACTAGTCTTAAGAAAAATACATTAGTTTAACTAGTAATATAATATTCATTTACTTTGTTGTATATAGGTTCATTTTTACACAAGTCAGAGAAATCCGTAAATCCTGTGCTATCACTAGCTCATGTCCTGGAACACATTTTCCTACAATGGCAGCATCCAGAGCACCACAATTGACTTTTGAACAAGTAATTTTAGTGTTTTTGTTAGTTTTCTTTTAGTAGCCAGGCAGAATTTGTATTCAGTGAGATGATAATCACCTACAGATTCAGCAGTTTTATTACAGTAATGTAAACTGCTTGGCAACATGCACTTACTTAGACACCAAAAAGAAAGAGGAATAAAAGAGAAATAGGTTACCATGGATACACAAAAATAATCCTGCATACTTAGACATTTTATGTGTGTTGCTGTTTGACTAGGTGCTCTGTGTTCTACTTTTGCAACATATGACCTTTTCTTTTTGGTTTCCTTAAACCATATGCACAAATGGACTCAGATTCTCCTTTATTTACATATGCATTTCTTCATTTAATCCTTCCCTGTGGAGTCTTGAGTTGTGTACTATATGCACGTAGCCTTAAATACAGTATGTGAAATTGGGAAGAATTGATTCCAGTGATGAGAATTTCCTTCCTGTGTCTATTGAAGCAGAAAACATGTCTACTTCTGAAAAAAAAATTCATTAAAATCAGCTGTAGATAGTTTTCATCACTCTATATCTAAGGCCAAACTAGGTGTGACCCAGAGAAAGCTAGTCATCTGATTGAGCCCTGTTCAATGTAGAAAGGAATTCCAGGCACCCCAGATGAGCAGCCTTGCCTGTGTAACAAGACACAGACATCAGGATAACATGGCATGCAGTACTGCCCTGCAAATACAGAAGATGGTTTGGGCTACCTGAGTCTTTCATGAAAGTTGTCATTGGAAGCAGCATCTCTAAACCCAGACAGCGCCTATTAAGCTACAGTGATCCTTCTACCATGAGCCTCAAGTTGTTAGGGTCGCAGATGTGGTCTGTATATATCTAGCCCTTATTTTTCTCTCATACATTATGTTTTGATCACAGTTTCCCCTCCCTGCCCTCCTGTCAGTCCCCACTACCATCACCCTTTCCTTTAGATACACCCTCTTTGCAGTTGCTTTTAGAAAAGAGCAGGTCAGGGATATCAGCTAAACATGGCATAACATGTTTACACAAAACAATTATGCACAAATCTTCATATCAATGCTGGACCAGGTGACCCAGAGAGAGGAAAAAATTCCCCAAAGCAGGCAAAAGATTCAGAGACACCTCTTGTTTACTCCTACTGTTGGGAGTCCCATGACCAAGCTACACAGCTGTAACATACACTGAGGATTTAATAGAGATCCCTGAACACTTCATGATTGTAACGTTCAAACTTTGTGAGCCCCCATGAACTCTGCTTAGTTGATTCTGTGGGCCATGTACCTGTGGTGTCCACAATCCATGGGACTCCTACAATCCTTCCTCACCTCTTCCATAGCTCTGCCTAATGTTTTACTATGGACCTCTCCATCTATTGCTGGATGAAGCTTCTCCATCTCCCATTAGTTGCTAGGTGAAGTTTCTGTGATCATGATTTGGTTAGGCACTGATGTATGAGTAAAGCAGATTGTCATTGGGAATTCTTTAACTTATTTATTTATTTATTCATTGCCAGTAGTATCTGATTCTACCCTAGATGCCTGGGCTATCCAGCCTCTGGCTCATGGCCTTCCAGGCAGTGTCATGTGTGGCATGTGTCTCTTTCGTGGCATGAGACTCAAGTTGGACCAGGCATTGGTTGGCCTCTCCCACATGCTGCAGGCAGGAAAAACTGTGGGTCAAAAGTTTTGTGGCTAGGCAGATATCCCAGTAGCACCACTGGAAGGCAGCTTTGCCTGTTATCAGACTGTGTATTCCCCATTACTAGAATCACTGGATTCTAGAATTTGCTAGGTTCACCCTCATAAATTCCAGGACGTTTTCACTGCACTAGGTTTCCATGTCGCTCTCCAAATGCTCCTCCCTTCCAGTTTGTCTCAGTACTCTCTCCCTCTCACTCCTGTTTGGTCCCTCCTGTTCCCATCTCCACCTAACTCATGATCCCTGCAAAATCTATTCTATTTCCTTTTTTCTAGGGAGATGCAAGTGCTCCTCTTTGAGTCCCCCTTGTTACTTAGACTCTCTGGGTCTGTGGATTGTAGCATGATGATCCTTTAATTAATAGCTAATATTTGCTTATAAATCATTATAAGAACGTTTAGCCTTTTAAGTGAGTTCTGGGTTCTAAACTCATGACTTACTGCTTGTTCAGCAAGTATTCTTATTCCTAGACCATTTTCTGTCTCCAACAACAATTATTTTAATTAAAGAATTATTCTCCAACTGCTTATTTCCTGATTTCTACATCAGATCAGTTTTACTGTAGCCAGGAGAATCTTTTTGAAATATCATTTCCACTTCGTTCTTTCCCTGCATAATTTGATTTTATTTTCTCCCTATATTTATGCATTTTAAGCCACATATTTCCTGCTACTTCCACCTGTGTTTTTGGTAAGTTGAAGTTGTGATATTTAAAGTGGAAAATGTACAGAAATGTTAAATCTTGAACTGTTACATATTTAGATCTACCATCATTCGTCTCTGCTCTTATCAAATCTACCCTATCTGCTTGCACACCACATGCGTTTTTCCCTCATATGTTCATAGTTTCATCCCATCCTTTCCTCCTCTCGGGAAGTGTATATACCATGCAATATGGCCTATACTTCCTTGTTTCTTAAGGCGTTTTTCCTTTGTTGCATCCTTCCAAGCATCACTGAGTCTCAAGCATCTATTTTCCATAATGTTGTTACTCAGTGTCTCTGTTCTTCAGCTGTTATTCTTCATTCATCATCCTGTGTATTCCATAACTCTGCCTACGTCTATGGGAATAAAATTAGTGCACATGTTCATGCTGTCATCACTAATGACTTTGATTGTCCCAAGTGAAGATTGCTAGTCTGTTGACTGTGCTATGAGCATATTACAGCTTGATTTCTGGCACAGTACTTGTTGCTTATGTGTTATGTGCTTCTTCTCTTTCCTTCTTGGTCATTCTTCCTCATTTCTCCGTTTTCATTAAATGTTAAGGCTGTCAATCTTCAGGACTGTATCTAGATATCTTTGATGACTAAACTGTACATCACAGGATCACGTCTCATTTTGTAGAGTAATTAAAACAAAAGCATATAAATATCAACATACCACAGCTAAGACTTCATTACTGAGTCTGTATGCACATGTATGACTGTGTAATCAACACCTTCAATCAGATGGCTTCATATAATCACACACACACACATGTCTAGTCAGTATTTTCATTCTATTAACTCTCATGTAATCTATTCAAATTTTAGTCATCATCTTCTTATTACCCTTCTCTTCTCCAGAGACACCTCCATCCATGCATTCTTCATGTTTTTGTAGTATCATTACTGAAATTATCACAAACAGCTGAGTTCCTCTCGTATTCAACCAATCACTGGTTTTTCATGCATTCTTAATTTGGTTATGCCACAAATCCATCTCCTTTCCCTTCATTGCATTTTGCCTCCTCCAGGCTAAGCTAGCATGTGATTACTATGGCCTCAGTTGGTCTTCTCACATCATCCCTCAACTTGCTATGATGCTCTCCATAGGGATGCCTAGATAATGTTATAAAAGAAAATCTTGAGCCGCTTAGGTCATGCTGCCTTTCTCCTCAAGACACTTTAAACTTCCTTGCACTTAAGATTCACAATTTCTAACTGCAGATGAATACACCAATGTATCCATCACTGTCTACATGGAGAACTTGATCTTGGTCAAGGTTTTTCACCTATGTTGCCATATGAGTTTAAATTTTATTCTTTAACATGAGCATCTCTCTACCTTCCCCTATCTGAACACAGCATGTTTGTGTCCCTCTGACAAGGGGTCTTCATCATCCCTTTTGCCTTAAAAATTTCTAAGTACCTTTCAACTCTGATATTAAATTTTACTTTTATAGAAATAGATTTGAATACTCTGGTTATGCTATTGGGTGGGGGCAACAGATTTGCTGTTTTAATTGCTCACAACATCTTCTTCTATGTTAATGTATTAGGCAAATTAAAGACCTAATTGTTGTTATGATATATTTTATGCAGCCATAGATTACTAACTATGAATTCTATGAAGTAAAAAAATTGATTGCCACTTTTTCCCCCATAATATTTTCTACCATTTAATAAATACCAAATAAAAATCAACAAATGACAGTTTACTAAATCACATAATTCTGTTACTGAAATGTGGTTTTGCCTTAGGAAATTAGAAGATATTTGCAGAATTCAGAGTATTAAGCTGACAGTCACATTTAATGGAGTTTTCTTCTGACTTAAATCTTGGCCTTCCACATCCAGAAGATTCTCAAACTTAACTGAGAGTGAATTACCAGCTTCCCTGCTCTTCTGCCTATTTTCTACACTATAGAAGCTGCAAAATGTCACATCAGACTTGGAACAAGATGGTGAGCAAAAGATACTTCTGTGAAAATCCTGCTTTATAAAGATTTATATAGTATTGTATAAAAACTTTATTATTTTAAATAAAAACCTTGAAATTTATCAAGGATAAAATTGTAAAATTACAAAATTACCTATAAAATATTAAAATTAATGGATTATTTTTCATAATTCTACTAACCACTTAACTTTAAATTTCTCTTAGACTTCTTTTGTGAATAAATTTAGAGTATCAATTCAAAAATTTTGACTTAAATTAAGTCCATTCTTGACATTTTTCAAGAAAGTATCTGATTTTTTCACTAAACACTCACCTCATGTTTGAGATGTGATGTTCTCTTGGACATTCAGGAAACACCTATGACCATGGTGATAAGGACTCAGAGATAGAAAGATTGCAAAACAGAACACAACCTGACTTATAAAATGAGACCCTATTTTTCAAAAATCAAATGTACAATCTTATTAGTATTTATGGCCCACTATCAAGAAAAATTAAAGTACATAAGACAAATCTTCCTAAAAGATAAATAAACTTTATAAAATCAGAACAATGCTTGTTATAAATACAGGGCAGTATGGCGGAAGCATCTCAGCAGTTAAGGGTGCTTTCTCTGCAAGTTCAGGGACCCAATTTTACATACCCACAACATATGTTCTCTCACCTCTTGACCTATATCCTACCATATGGGTACACATGTAACACACACACACACACACACACACACACACAAACACACACACACATACACAAAATATAAAGTTAGCATGTTTAATTGAATGATAGATTTACCTTAAGGTAACATAACATTTATCTCATGATTTTTTATCATACTAAACTATAAAAGCAGGATGATGTACATGTCCCTCAGCTTTTAATCTACATATGCAGAATTTAAATAAACAATTCCAAAGATCACTGATACCAGTATACTCTCAATTTATTTTAAAGGAATAGTAAGAGTTGCCAGACATCAGGGCAGGAAGACTTATTTTAGAAGAATCTTTTCCTGTTGCAATGCTTTTCTGAGATTATTATGTTCAAAAAGTACATCGTTCAGGTACATAAAACACAAATGCATCAAAGCCACTTATATTGGATAACAGCTCTGCTGACATACATAGCAATAAGCCTGTTTGAAGACTCTTATCAACCACAATTTTCTTAAAATTGTGGACTGAATGGCAGCTTGTAGTGAAAGTATCTCTTTGTACTCAGAGAAACATGATATAATAGAACTAGAATCAAGTGGAGATTAGAAGCCAACGTTTGAAAGGTCTTTTACCCATGGTACAATTTTCTAAATAAATCTATTTTTCTAAGGTAGTATAGGAGAGATGAATTCAATATTCTTTCCTCTGTTCATGAAACAATTACAATAGCATCGGTTGACTTTCATTAGATTGTTTAAATATCTGAAGAACGCAAAAGCAACTGAAAATGAAAAAAAATGATCATATTGAAAATAATATTAGATACTTAAATTTGAGCTGGAGAGATGGTTAATCAGTGAAAAGTGCACGCTGCAGAGGTTTGGTTCACAGATCGCACTACAAGGGACTTATAAATGCCTTTAATTCTAGTAGCAAGGGTCTGGCACCCTATCCTGCACTCTGTGGACACCCAAAATCATACTCTAACCTCCACATATACAAGTAAATAAAATAAATTAAAAAATAAATCTAAGTGAACTTGTAAATTATTTCTTGGATGTAGCAGAGCATTTGAACAAATAGTTCCATTCTTCCTGACTTCATTCAGGGTCTCTTCTAATGGACATCCACAATGCAGCCAGAGACAGTAACACAAGAAGAAATGATTGGAGAGTCCCTAAAAGGGAATGCTTTTTTCATGTCTGTAAACACTCTCCATGGGACCACTCACTTAACTTCTCTGCTACGACTAGACCTAACATCAAGGGTTATGAAAGTTCAAAGTAGTAGCTATAAGTTGCCCCACAATGCTTGAACCATTTTGATAGAAATGTAGATATTTTACTAGATGGTCATAAATGATCTTCTATCCATGATTCTGACTATTAACTTGTTTTTGATAAGTTCAATTTGTAAATGTGGTATTTGTTCATCTTGTATCTGAAGGTCTACAGAAGAAGATGAGTGTCTTTTTGAATGTTGTCTACATTCTACAGATGCATGTAGATTGCCCCTAAGAAAGAGGTTATTTGAAGTGAAGAGAGGAATTTGGATGTTTGGAGTAAGGGCATATGCCACTGATTTTAAGAGTTCATCTGTGCAAGTGATACTTTTCTGGTCAGAAGCATGTCTCCAAGCAGAAGCTACCAGAGAAGATTAAAAACTTGCTCACTGCCTTTAGATTTACAAATAGGTAAACAGGTGCCTGGCACTGAGAGGTTACTCTTATAGGACCACACAGAGACGACAAGTATTGAATAAAAAGCAGTTCCAGCACATAACAGGTAATCCAAGTTGGTAACGCCATAAAATATGACTTATGAGTGAGTTATGGAATACTATTCCCTGACACTGAAAAATATTCTTTAAAGTAAAATCATAAATACCTCTTGTTATTCACCTGGAGAGAGATAGCTCAGTATTTATTACAGAGAGAGAAGTCATGTTAAAACAATGGTGGGACAATTTCAATTTCAATTTTATTTTGTCCCATTGGATTCTTCCATGGAAAAAGTGTAGAAAAGTGTAGAAAAGGTCAAATGAGTTTAGGTTCTAGTATAGAAAGGCTACAGGAAAACCTGACTTAAGAATTGTGAGCTATCTATTCTCACTACTACTTTTAGAAGTTGTTTCAAAATGGTATTATGTGACACCTAGAAAACTAGCTAAATTATCTATGTACTTAATAAACTATGAACCTAAAAGGTACAATGAAGAAATGGACTTGAATATATCATTTTCTTCACAAACATCATTATTTTATGCTTTTCAAGTGCATGTACAATGGCTTGTTATTAATGTCCTGGTGTGTGATTTAAGAAGTTGTGTGAAGTCGGGCAGTTGTGGCTCACGGTTTTAATCCCAACACTCGGGAGGCAGAGGCAAGAAGATCTGTGAACTCAGGCCCAGCTTGCTCTATAAGAGTTAGATCCATGTCAGGCTTCAAAACTACAGAGAAACCCAGTCTCAAACAAACAAACAAAAAGTTATATGATGGTGCTAGGAATTGATGATAGTATATGGTGGTTGGATAGGGGTGGTTCAACATTGGAACTCTTAAGAAAATATCTCTGTAAGACGACTGGGAATTAGGAAACAAGGAAAGAAGTATTGGGAAGCATTGTGGAAAAACAGAGCTCCTTCCCGTGATCCTAAATTGAAGTAATAAAAACATATGAAAGTGTTTACACATTGCCAACTTTTGCAGTAGACTTGACTATTCTTTATGGTGGACCTTTCTCACAAATCTTTTCTTTTTT
>JAQHUG010000028.1:4582791-4600375 GCA_028555095.1 Dicrostonyx torquatus | reverse complement strand
ATAAGATGTGAGAATTAGCCAATAGAGGCTAGAGATAATGGGCCAGGCAGTGATTTAATTAATACAATTTTCATGTGGTTATTCTGGGTATAAGCCAGGGCCAAAAACAGGCCGTGTGGCCCTGCAACCAGGGAGCCGGGTGGGACAGAACAAAAGGGCCCGTGTTCCTCTCAGGTGCTGGGAACACAACTTGCACCTCCTTATTACAACATGACATTTGTCAATTCTTCTTTCAACCATATGTTTGTTATTTGACTGCATTTCTGTATCTGGAAGCTTTGATGATACTTTCCACTACATTTGCTCTTCTATCCCTGAGAGTGAACTTTAAACAATATGGAAAAGGGAAACAAAAACACAACAAAAATATTCTCCTACTCATTATACAGTGCTCCCCTCCCACAAGTCTGGGGATGCCACCCACAATGCATTGATGACCTTCCTCTCCTGTGTTTCATTTATCAAATCATGCAGAAATAATTTCTCAATATATGTCCATTAGCTAAGTTGCTATTTAGACAAACAGATATAATTTAGAGATATAAGAAAAAAACAGTTTATACGCCAGCTTTCCAAATGAATGTCTGTCATATTCAAGGGATAAGACAACATAATTGGTCAAAATAGATGTCTTCTTTAGGGGTACTTTTTTGGGATATTACTTCAAAGAAACATTGACATTTTCTACATTAAAAAGTGTTGTTTTTATTTCCACATGGATTTTACTTGAAATTTTCTTCACATGTCATTTGTCTCACACTTTGCAGAAGTAGCTGTTGGGGTCAAATCCAGTGTGATACTGATCAGTCAATGGCATTTTCAACTAATGTTGTAATGTAGCATTTTCAACTAATGTAAGTGCATTTCTGACACTTTTCCAGTTGCTTCCATTTTATATAAAACATCATGGACTGGAGAACATATTGCTCATTAAGTCTGCTATCAATCTTAGGTTAGATACATTTAAAAGATGTTGAGAAAATTGCATCTATAATGATGTAATCTCCCAATTTATGATTTCCATCTTCTTTGTGGTACTGTTAGCTTTGACATCTAAGCATGGACTAAAACTTACATTCTCAAATGCTGTCTCATATGATTAGATTCTTAAAGCTAAGTAAATCACATATTTTCTGGATTTTATAGACTTATATGGGACTGAATGAAAGATTTCAGCATTCATAATTAAAGAATATTTTATTAAAATTCCATTAAGCAGTCTCAAAATGAAACATACTGGCAAAATTTCTTATATCTAAAGACTTCATTAAAATTAAATAATGGGCATTTTAAGAAATTGTGTAGTACTAATTATTCATTGATTGAGCTTATTCATTCACATCAAGTAGTTAATAAGAATCTCTTTTGTCAGAATTCTTTTATTTGAATATTTACTTGATTTTCCAGCAATGTAACATAGAGTTTAGTTTTAATTTGTTGCTGGGAGATAAAAATGTGCCCATAAAATATGTGATATAAGTGCTGAACAAGTAATAAGTAACTTCTTAAATTAATAAACCATGTGGTATGAGATACATAAATATAGGTTCTTATTCTTCAGTGATTCAGTCAGCAATCAGTCATTATGTTATGTGCCAGTAGAAAGTTATTGTTAATCATTTACAGTTTTTTAGAACTCTAGACATATTACTAGAGGAAAACATGATTAACTTCTCAAGTAACTGCTTCTTATTAAATGGTAATTGTATATATGTTTGTTTGGTGCTTGAGATGTATAAAGATGTTCAGGATACATTACAGCTAATGAGAAAACAGAACCATTCATCATATTAGGTAAACAAACAGAAATATTTCAAGTGTCAAAAAGGAAATCCATTGACATCTTAAGTACTGTATTTCTGTGCCTTACTTCTTTTCTTGCAGTGAAATATATCTCTCTTTGTGTGTATATGCACACCCACATATAGACATTTAATGAAAACATTCTACAACTTTCACATAATATTAAAGAATTTTGTAATGTTTAGTGTTGTTAAGAATATACATTTTTCCAAGTAATAGTCTCTCCTGACATAGAGAACTATTATGAGGAGTTCAGAATTTTCTTAGAATTGTATAATGATCATACCTCAATGCCATTGCATGTTATCAGTAGATTGCTATGTTAGAGAATTTTTACCATGTTTCTTCTTTATACTTATCAACAGCTCTCAAGGTTTCCACAACAAACATATAATGATTCTTTTCCAAACTTCAGAATTAACTGCAGTCTAAATGAAACATCTTATGTATCATTTGAACATCTATATGTGAACAGCTTCAATAAAATATCTAATTTAAGATATGCCATAGCACAGAATGCATATAACATGGGAGCAGAATGGAAGACTATTGGGAGGCTGTGGAAGCGAACCAGGAAGAGGTGGTAAGGTAGGATGAAGCAGAGAGAAGTCAAAGAGAAGATGTCTTAGCTACTTTTCTATTGTTGTGAAGAGACACAATAATCAATGCAACTTACACATGAAAACATTAATCTGGGGCTTGTTTACATTTTCAAAGCGTTTGTCCAGAACCATCATGATGGGAAGCACAGTGGCTGGCAGGCAGAGAAACATGTCTCACAGAGTTTACATCTGATTCATAAGCAAAAGGCGTAGGGAGAAGGCGTAGGCAGAGACATGTGCCTATATCATCTTTTGAAACCTCAAAGCCCACCCTGAGTGGCACACCTCTTCTAATAAGTCCAAGCCCTCTAATCTTTTTTAACTATCTCAGCAGATAGAAACTAAACGTTCAAATCTATCAGCCTATGAAGAACATTTTCATTCAAAGAGCCACAGAGGAGTATGTATAAGAACAAAGTGTAAAGATACCACACACACACACACACACACACACACACACACACAAATGTGTGTGAAAATACCATAATGAAATCCATTGTTTTGCATAATAACTTAAAGACAACTTTTAGTCTACTGAAACAGATGCAGAGATACACAGCTAAACATGAGAGGAACTCCTAGAGTTCAGTCAGAGAGAGAGAGAGAGAGAGAGAGAGAGAGGAGCAATAGTATGAGCAAAGGGGCCAAGATCATGATGGAGAAACCCACAGAAAAATACTAACTCGAGCTAGTGGGAGCTCACTGAACCCAGACTTACAGCTTGGAGACCAGGCATATGACCAAACTAGGCCCTCTGAATGTGAGTGACTATAGCATGATAAAACCCAGAGACAGAAATTGGAGTTCAACCTAAAGGTCAGAAAAGCAAAACAGCCAGCTACAGGCCCTTACTTCTATCTCAGTCTGAAATGGTGAATCCTCAGAATGAGAGTATATGTGAAAGCTGTCTCCTTCTGTTTTATATTCCTGTCTAGTGCTAGCATTAAAGACGCATATGAATACTGGCTGGTTTCTAGGGCAAACTAGCATGGCTACTGGGATTAAAGGTGTGTGTCACCACTGCCTGCTTGGTAAGACTGATCAGTGGGGCTGTTTTACTCTCTGAAAGCTTTATTTATTTTAAAAAATGAAATATCACTATGGGTGACAGTTGTGTGACATTGGGAGTTTGTGGGGCCACTAACATTAGAACCAATATTTATCCCTGGTGCATGATCTGGCTCTTTGGAACCTATTCTCTATGAAGGGATACCTTGATCAACCTAAATATAGGATCAAGGACCTTGATCAGGCCTCAAGTGATGTGACAGCCATTGTTGACTCCCCATGGGATGCCTCACCCTCTCTGAGGTGTGGATGGGGGAGGAGTGGGGATGGAGAAGGTGGGAGGACAGAAGGGAGAGGGAACTGGGACTGGTATGTAAAATAAGATTGTTTTAAAATAATAAATAAATAACTTTTAAAAGATCATTGATAAGGCAATTCTCTACAGTTAAAAACTTGCTCCCAAAGAAAGCCTGTACCTATAACAAAGGAGAATATGTAAGACAATGTCTTTTTACTTACCAACAATTAAAAAGCCACACTGCCTTTAAAGGGTAAAGTTTTGAGTAACGCGCTAGCTGTTGAGTCTGAATTCCACTACACACTTTGTTTTGAACCTCACTTTGGCTCTGAGGGCAGCCATGTTACTGCCACATCACTTTTTGCAAGCACAACCCCCAAATCTACTAGAGAATTGTGTCTGTCACTGTCCCCCTCTGCTGAGTCTGTCTGCTTCAGATGGGTTCCTAATTGTACCACATCTAATATGTTCTTCTCATCTAAACCAAACTCATATATTCTATGAAAATACTCTAGTTTGCTTCTCCAGGGCATTTAAAACACATTTACCTTTATAGGTTTATAATAACTTATAGGTTTATAATAACTTATCTCTTTATGATCATTATGAATATGGATTTATAAGTCACGGGTGATTGTTACGTTATCACTTTGGTTATTAATTAAATGTCTCCCAAGGACATCTTGTTGGAATCTTGATCTCTTGTGTCAATGTTGTAAAAGAATGGAAACCACTAAGAGGAAGAAAGAAGTTACGTCATTGAGGGAGTCATCTTGGTAAGGAACTGATGGATTACCAACTTAGAGTGGATGGATTCAAACTAAAGGACATTTTAACAAAATAGACAAACCTGACCTCCAAATCTCTTTATATGTCGCCATGTGATCTCCCAACGTTGAATGTGCTTCAATCACAATTCCATCATTTTGTTACTCGGGTGTAGGGACTGTTAATAGAGCTAGTCTATGTTCCTGAATCTCCAGGATGGTGAACTAAATACACCTCCCTTCTTCTTATTTTACCCTCATTCAATTAGTTTGTTGTAGCCTCAGAAGGGAGACTAATTAAGACAGCTTCTCAATACAATAGTCTTTCCGTGATGCTGCAGTAATACTACTAAATACACCAGGAAAACTAGAGAACCAGAGGTATGCCATGCTCTCGCTGAGGAATCTTTAGGAAGACACTAAATTGAGTTCCAGTGTTTTTATTTACAACAGTGAGTAAGACATCTGGGCTTACATTGAACAGATCTAGCATAGCCAAGATGCCAAGAACTCAAGATTTATAAATCTCTTCAGTTCTTTGATGCTGCAGATCTTGCCTTTTGCATTTTGTCTTCTCCATGGTATTTAGTCTTTGCAATTTACTTTGAAAAATCAACCTTGTGGAATTGAGTTTGTTCAAAAAAAAAAAAAGAGCAAAGGAAGCACTGCTCAGTAAAGTATGACAAAGGAACTATGAGAACATTTTGATGTATGATGTGAAGCGTGGTCCCATTGCTATCCATCTTAGGGAGGCAGGACTCAGTAGCTAGCTAGTGATAGCACCCATCAATCAGAAATGGTCTACATCAAATTGATCAGAAACATTAGGTGAGCAATGAGGAAAGAGGCAGAACATTAAACAAATTTAGTTTTCCTAGCCTTATTTCCTGCCTCTGACTGAAGGACAAATTACAAGTATCCTGAATAGTGAAAGAACATTAAGCTGTGCAGTTTCCTTTGGAGTCTCATGTGTTCATAAAAGTCACAAGAGAAGTGCAGATCTTCCAAACCGGGAACACTTTCCAATGCAAACCCAAGTGCTGCCCTATCTAAGCAAAGCACCTCTCTTCATTCATATATATTTTTTTTGCTACCACTTTCAACGTTATTTCCTTGTGCTTGAGACATTCAGCTAAAAGAAAGGAGGCTTTTGTTTTTCTACCAAAGATACTGAAAATTGATATAATTCAGATATAGAGGTAAATAATTTTGATTTGAGCTTCAGTTACCCTGGGTGTGAATACAAGTGCTTTCTTTCTCTATGTCACCTATGCTGCTAGAGAAAATCTATTGTTTGACAATTAAAAGTGAAAGCCTGCAGCTGTCTAAGAGTCACAAATAGACAACCAAGTCCTTTGTGTTTTCTCCTCTTTCTCCTCCAGCACTGCTTTCTATGGAAATTAATTTAGATTATTTGTAATATGGTCATGCTATATTGGAAAATAAACTCGATATGTTATTTTGTATTTTGAATGATAATGTTTAAAGAACTATGACCTGAGGTCCTAGTGCACCCTGTAATTACTTCATATATTTTACTCACTCCTGAGGTAAAATAGCTTCATTATATTCCATACTAGGAATTCGGTGTTTTTTTTTTTCAAAGCAAAACTAAATTATTCTATGCATCGTACATTTCTCTGAACTATATGTCTGCCCTTAAGATCAATAGGAATAAACATTCTAATGGGGCTGCCCAAAGGTTAATATGTCTAGGATTGAGGAATGCTGTTGCAGATTGATGGTGGATGAACTAGAAGACCTCTGGGGTCCTATGATTTCGTGGTTGCAGAAGGGTGAAACTGACATCATTGTTATTAATAGAGAAGATGGCTAAAAACACCATTGTTCTTTAAGCAATACAGAGTGAAGAATTTCTTTGTTCAGCAAAACTGCTCTACGCAATGAGGAATAGTTAAAAAGCATTACAGTCAGAGTTTGAAAATCTAGCTTCTATTCTTGCTGGTGCTCTAACTGGCAAAGCGACCTTAGCCAGCTCAATTAACCTCTCAGCATTTCCTTTCTTGCATATAAACAAGGGAACAATACCTACCTATTCTAACTTTCAGGATTGTTTTCCAATTCGACTGAGATAAAACATGTGAAAATGTTCTGGAAGGAGTTTTACAGCATACAAATGGAAGTTAATAGTTATTGCCAGGTCTGTTTACGACTCTTTTGCTTTCAGAGGCTGTCCTTGCTCAAAATGAGTCATTTCTCTTACTGCAATTACTGCAAACTGATTGTGTGTTCATCTTTTCTCCTGGCATTCAGCAGTCACACCTCATCCATGGTTGATGTCTTGTTTATGCTTTCACAGTTCTTTTGTTTACTGCTTATATGACTGCTCATTCGCACTTGCCTGTTTGTTAGGAGCTGTTTAGGGAGGCTCTCTCTCTATTTATTTAATTTTTTTCTTTCTCTCTCTCTCTCTCTCTCTCTCTCTCTATATATATATATATATATATATATACATATAAAAATATGTACATATAAACTTTCATTTGTATGTTGCACAACTCATTCCAAAAACTTCCCCATGTTGTTCTACATTGTGTATTGTGTTTGTGTTTGTATGTATGTGACCCATGGAATATGTTTCACACATCAAAACGAACAGGATTTAGTGACCGATATGTCTCTCCTGTCCATGTATTATGCTTTCAAACCACATTCTTTTTGGCCACATGGTATTCTTATCCACAGAGTTTCATAGGGTTTATAAGTGCCAGCAATGAAATTAGTTATGATTATTATAGTGAATCTATGTGTGGAACAGTCACCCCTCTAAGATGATTTTATCCTGCTAGTCTCTGAGAATCAGAATCAGAAACATACCTCATAATTTTTCATATTTTCAAAGCCTTAAATTCAACCTTCTTATCCCTTTCTGTACCTCTAGCTGCTGCTCTGAAAACATCTTGCTCATGGAATCAGAGCATCAGAATTTGACCATGTACCTTAGAATATGAAATTTTTATAGCATTGACTGGAAGGAAGGGATGTTGCCAAGGGGACAAAAGGATAACAGGCCATCGATAAGCAATTAGATATGAAGCCAACTCTTCTAGAATCCATTTCAAATCCTGTCCACACTAGGAAGGCCTTGTCCCTCTCTCCAAGACAAAGCTATCTGGCTCCAATTAGGGTGGCAAAATCATGAAGAAAATATATCAGTAATTATGCTCATTTTTGTGATGAAAATATCTAGCAAAAACAACCCAAGAAATGGCTGTTTCATTTTTGATTTACAGTTCCAGTGTGAGGCTCCCGGTCACACTGCAGCCAGGGTGCGGAAGCTGCAGCAGCAGTGTGAAGTTCCCAGTCACATTGCAGTCACAGTTAGGAAGACAGGGTAGATGATGGCTACCAGTTCACTCTTTCCTAATTTAGGTCCCGATCTCAGCTCCCTGAGTACTGGATCCATCACCGAGGCCATTATACTCAGTAGAGATTTTTTTAATGTTTTTCCAACTATCATAATTTTAAACAGATATTTAAAGATGCATACACATGTTTTGTAGCCCTTACTGATGTTTCCATACATGAAACTTGATCATTTATAACTGTTATTTTAAAATTAGATTACACATATTATATATCCCAACACTAGCCATTTTTTATAGTGAAAATATTCCTACAAACTGTATTCCTGAAGGTCCTACAGTAATGTGTTTACATCCTTCATATACAGAAGCCCTGCTGAACAAAAGCACACTGGAACTTCTCACCACACAATTTCAGAAACATAGTGCCCATCGAGCAAGACAATTGCTCAATTAATATTCTAGACATCTCTGTGAATGCACGTTTCCATGTTATCATACTGAATACAATAGCTAATCAGAAATTCTTAGTGCCATCCATACTGAGGGTGGGGCTCATCCATTAAGTTGGTGGCCTTAATAGAAGAGTGAACTTCTAGTAAGGGGATTTCTGTGAGAAGAGGAACTTCATAATTGAATTACAACTCCTTCTTCTTTGCCTAGTATTCCCACCTTGTCGAATTTGGATTGCCTACCTTCTATAAAAAAAAGACAGCTCTTCAGAATCTCAATACATAGATAACATGTATGTTTCTTGTTAGGATTCTTTGTGTATTAGTACTTATAATTCTAGACAGTTTTGATTTTCCCTTTTCTTGATAATAGGAAAGGAGACTTTGTCCTCCACATATGTGTCCTTCTTGGAGCTTCTCTGCTCTTTGGCTGATGTGGGATTCGCTGTGTATGCTGTGAACCATTGGTTAATAAAGAAACTGTTATGGGCCTCTGATAGGGTAGAGCTGAGCTAGGTGCGGAAAACTAAACTGAATACTGGGAGAAAGAAGGCAGAGTCATTGAGGTACCATGTATCCCTGCTAGAGACAGATGCTCAAGCTGGAATTTTACCTGGTAAGCCAAAGCCTCATGGCAATACACAGATTAATGGAGATGGGTTAATTTAAGATATGAGTTAACCAGAAATACACGTAAGCTATTGACCAAACAGTATTACAAATAATCTGGTTTCTGTGTGATTATTTCAGGGCTGAGCAGCCAGTAACAAACAAGCAGACCTCTTACAACAAATTGGCACCAATGTGGCCAACTAAAATCCACTTAAACCCTGAGAGATTTTGGGAAGGAATTATAGAAAAAAAAAAACCAGTTAAGCACAACTTGAAGCCATAGCTCCTTTAAGATTTTAAGAGAGGTTTTCCTGATTCTGTGCGGTTTTGAAATGGTGGCTTCCTGGGTTGTGCTGCCAGTACAAACTTTGACAAGATCCAGCTATGGAGAATATAATGAGGTTTGTGAGCAGAGTACTACAGCTTACTTAATGGAACATAGACGTGCTGTGTACATGAAAATGGGATTGTGAGCCTGGCTCATGCTAACCAGACCTTTGCCCTGCCATGTTGGACTAGGCGGAGCCAAACGAAAAAAGCAGCTTTAGTTGCTGCTTAGCATTTTAAGAAGCCATCCTGGACAGAGAAGAATAACAAATACACAATAGGACAGAGTCAGACATAGAAGACCTCTAAATGAGACACAGTGTTGTGGTTTTTTTTTTTTTTTAAATGTACGTAGGCTTGGGAGTGCGAAGAAAAGAATAAAGAGACAGTAAATGTGATAGAAAAAATATATATTCCTTTCTGCAGTATATCTCTATTGCTCAGGTCAGGACACACACAGACACATTATCATAGTTTCTGATGTATATTTTATATTTTATTGTTCTTTGTTGCCACATGTATGCAGTAGACATTAATTTGATTTTAATCTTCTTCAATAAGAGGGTTTATCATGGTAAGTTTTACTGACAGACACCTGCTCTTTCATCTTGCATTATTATTCTAGTTCAAGGATTCCCGTAATAAGCAGATCTTAAGATAGACCATCTGAGTGGGCGATCATCCCTGTCTTCAGCAGAGACAAATGTATAACTGCTATAGCAGGTGATCTAGACATCAGGAAGGAAATGTTTTGCTTTAAATAAATATAGTACATCATGGTCATAACAAGGAACTACCTTAAGAGATGAGGCAGCTCAATATCATGACACTGTAAAAGTGTCTCTTCATGGGACTTAGTTTGGAGGGGGCCATGCCTCAGGGGGCAGCCTCTTTATTTGCCATCTACCGTTTCCAGTCATCTCTTCTACAAATGACAAATATGCTCCCTACAATGAGAAATGAGTTCCCTGAAATGAGTTGCTCCCAAGTCTAACCTCTCCACCACTGTTTTGTTTCCCCGTTCCTCGTACCCTGAAGCACAATCATCTCATTCATGTATTTGAGTTAGACCCCTTTCTCAAATAGTCTCCTATTTTGAATAACTCCACAATTTCTTTTATTTCCTCATCCTTACTAACTGTCAAATAGGATTCATCTTAGATTTATACTGTGCTATTATTTTGATAATTTTCAATAACTTTACTTTTAGAGCCATTTAGCTTCTCAACACAATTAAGAAGAAAGGACAATATTGTAAGAGGTTGCTAGTTCATTTGCCAACTGCCCAACAGCTCAGACCCAAAATAATTACACAGAAAGTTTATTATTTGCAATAATGTTTGGCCAATAGCTTAAGTGTATTTTTGGCTAATTTTTATATTTTATTTTATTTTATTTTTATTTTTATTTTGCCAGGCAGCTCTTTATTCAACCAATAAGAGTAATACAAAATACAGGAGAACACTCCCACATCATTTCCCTTTTTTCTGTTTAAACAAAAAAGAAAGGCTTTCATTTTAACATAGTAAAATTTACATATAACAATATTTTAAATTAACCCATCTTGATTAATCTTACCAGCGCATCTGTTTCCAGCAGCAGCTATATGGAGTCTCTTCAACTCCACCTTCTTTCTCCCAGCATTCACTTTAGTTCTCCCCAACTATCTCTATTCTGCTCTGTTTAGGCCCAAGACAGTTTCATTACTAACCAATGGTATTCTCAGCATACAGAGGAGAATCCCACATCAGCGCAGACTATCTCTATGTGTTCCATTTTACCAAACATATACTCCGCTTCCTTTTTATCAGCATCCCAGAGCAGTGTTATTATAATTGATAGCTCTTCGCTGATGCATCAGTATCTTCCCTGGTCTAAAATTTACATTAAAATTGTTACTGTTTTGTCCATGGATTTTGACAAATATGAAATGATAGCTGGACACAATTAGTGTGTCAAAACCATAGTTTCACTGTCTTAAAAATCATTTTGCCTGCCAATTCATTATTTTGCATTGGGCTGTCTATTCAATAGTTTTTTCAACTTTATGGTCATGCTCTGAGAGTGTATGTACCTTTTAAACAGGCTCCTATGCTTTCTGTAAGAATATTAATCTTTCTCATAGGCAGTTTAATCAGAATTATTCACTAATGCTATTTTCATTGCTCCCAGTGTAAAACATATTAGTGATGTAAAAAGTCCTTGACAGATTTGTGTTTGCTTCTTTTCCTTCATCTCATGTCGCTTAGGGCATCTCATTTCCCTGCAAGACTTAAGTGTTTATAGTCCACTCAGTGAACCCTACTGGGTCTTGATGATGGATAGTTCATGGTTCTTTTCTTTCCTCCTTACTAGGAGTGCATTCATCTCTACCCATAACTGGACACATTGAAACTATTTCTTAAATTTCAACTCAGAAATCCATTCACCCAGAGAATTCCAAAGAATTCTAAAACAGGAGCTCATATACAGCATCTGGCTTTACATCTCTTCACTATGGTGCCAGAACATTCTCCTGAAAACATTTGCTGTGTCCTACATTAGTCGACAAGTTTCTTAGAGGCCACCATTTCTCTAGTACCTAAGACAAAACTATCTTTGGACTTCTGCATAGACTAATCACTTTTTTGCTTGAGGAAATTCAAAGGACTACTAGTATAAAATCAATGACTTTGATCAAGTTCCTATAAAATCAAGGTAAATATTATTAAGTCATCTTTGTATCTTATTATCATCTAACATTCAAGAAAAATTCTGAATTAAAACTTGATGTCCAGCATACAGTACTTCATTACAACAAAACAGGGACTTCCCGGTAAACATAGAGTTGTAAAAGTATTTCTTTTCTTTTCTTTACTTTTTAGTGACTCATTTTATTGGTAGTCTTTGCATGGTTTCAATCCAAGTGAGAAAATGTTCTTAAAATATAAGTTACTTACTTTCATATGTTAGTTTTAGAAGTAAACAGATGATGATTATAAATCTAGGACATGAGATAAAATAGCTAAATGAAATAGGCAAGTGATGTTTCCTAGAAATATAGCTAAAATTTAGCAGCATGCTTTCTTAGTTCACTGAGATGCTTAATTGCTGAATGTTTTTTCCTTGGACACTGGAAAGGACACTTAGTCTTCTTTGTGACTGAGGAATGTTTCCTTACAGTAGTGGAAACTTCATAATTTGCTTCTATGTGATATGCTAATTATCACTATTAGTCTAGATGCTATCTTTGTTTTTTTTTTTTGAAAAAAAAATGTAGTTTGCCATAACATTTGTCATGTAAAGAATGTGAGCAAATGATTTTATCCCCAAATACCCAAAGGAAATATTCCTTTTGACATTTAGAAATAAAAATAAAATAAACAAAGAAAAAACAACAAAAAAAACCACATCAGTACTCTGTTAAAGGGATTAAAAAAAAAAACTTTATGAAGAAGCTGTTTAAGACTGCCTGTCCCCCAAACGTGGTTGGTGCTATACCTCACTCCAGGTCTTGAGTTCCATGAACTTTGCTAGGGGAAAGCTTGACTGCTCTTTATTGCCTACATGATCTTGACCATATTTCTAATGCACTCAAACCTTGTTTTGTTTAAATGATTTTTAACATTTTGAGAGAAAATTAAAAACATGTTTAATTTGTTTGAGAACTGCATATAATATATTTTTATCATATTTATCTGTCTGTCACCAGCTCTTGCCAGATACAACCTTCTTTCCTTCTAACCTACCCAACTTTGCATTCTCTTTAAAAAAACAAACAAACATGAAGGTCAATTTGTGCTGCCCCAGTTTTTGGGATATGTGACCTTTCACTGGAGCATTGTTGACTTCCTGGGGGCTACATTCCTAGAAAGTGTGACTCTCCCTCTTCCTGGAGCTAATATTTGGCAGTAGCTCCTTTACTAGGCTGAGGACTTCATGCCTTCCTCTCTTTTCTGTGCTGTTATTTAGTCTGGTTTGATGCTACACTGTCATGTGCATGGTGTCACAGCTGTGGTGACACCATGTGTATGACTTTATGTGTGTGACTTCCCTGTTGTGTTTATAAAACATTCTTCCTGTAGTCATTCACCACCTCTGGCTTTTGCCCTTTTTCCATCCCCATTTTCCATTGTTCCTCTAATCCTGCAGTAATCTACGTTAAATAGACCTGAAGCATGTGGGTAGTGTTTTCCCTCATTTTTGGTCATTCTTTAAATAGAGGGTTCACATTCTGCTCCATGTAACCATAGAGACCAGATCTGGAGTGTACAATGAGCTTTATAATTTGTAAGGGTTAAAATAATAATGGGGATACATATTACATGTGGAGAATGATTTTATATACATACATCAACACTTTTGATTTTATTTTTGCTACAGCATATTCAAGAGTGGGCTTTATGTACCTGATAAATTAAAAAAGATATTTTTTTTCTTTCTACTCTGTATCGTTTCAATCCAAACAAATATTGGAGAACATGATGAGATATTTTGTTGACAAAAATTTAAATGAATATGTAAGGTACTTTTTAGTAGTTATATGATGATGCATTTTATAAGATGGTTTGAATTTAATACTCTAATTAATAATTAACCTTCATGAAAGGAGTAGCAAAAATTACTATAGCTTGAAATGAGATGTTTTATATGAGAAATAATGATCCTGAAATAATTAAGAATTGTTGTGAACTATTACCTGTATCTTCAATCTGTTCTGTCTTTAACCAAACCATATATTTGAATTATTATGTTTTTAATTAACAAAATAAACATCATAATAAACCTCAAGGCATAACTTTTTTATATTTTTGTTCTTTTTATTATATTGAAATATAATATTTCCATATATTTATTGTATATGAACACCTGTGGAGGACACCGGTGAAATTTAAGGAGTGTGTTATCCTCTACAGTGTGGGTTTAGGGATTGAACTCATACAATCTGTCTTACCAGCCTTCATTTTCACCTGTTAAACCATCTTAGAGGTACACATATGTGATGCTCTTAAGCAGCATAATGTCTATGTGACTGAAATCAAATATAAATCTATCAGTTCTGTTCTTGTCATCTTAGCTTTGACTAATTTTCTCTCTTTTCCTGGAGCTTTTCATTTCATTTCTGAGATAAACCTTGTTCTTCCTAATACTTCATCCTTCATTTTTATGTAAATGAAGTCCTTCTATTTTCAATGGTCAGCCCTAGGGAACTGAAATTAACTCCTCAAGTAGTCCATGATCATCATTTCTAATAAACAATGCATATTTCATCTGATTGATCATTTGCCACTAATAAAATGCTCCAGAAAAATACATTCCCTCTTATTCATTGGTCTGGTCCATTTCCCAGTCCCATCATTACTGCTAATCTACTGTCTGTACAGTGATGTCATTACACACTGTATAGAGATAGGAATTAAGTATATAATCTTATAATCTCACAGTCTAAATAAAAAATATAAATAAATAAAATATTGAAGGGTAATACTTATTCTGATTAATAATATTGGTGTCCATTAGCCAGAATTTCAAAAGACTAGAACTAAAGTTCCTCTAGGACATCTGTGGCAAAAGATAGAAAATTTACCAATATCTTTTAAAGTAGCCATATAAAACTAGTCATTGTTACCATAATGTTAAAAATGTCCTTGTCTTCACAAATGGATACACTGTCAATCTTTCTCCCTTCAGTCTTAGAAATATTCAAGAAAAACCTGTATAAATGGAATACTGTATAGAAGAGAATAATGACTAAGTATTTAAAATGCATAATTGTAATCATCAACTTAAAGAATAATTTTACATTGTATGCTTCAATGTGTGTGTGTGTGTGTGTGTGTGTGTGTGTGTGTGTGTGTTAAATTTGTTTGGTGGATATCCTCATGGTAAACTCAATTTTGTTTTATATTTTTAGGAATACATAGAAGATTAGTAAAGTGCATTTCCTGGTTTGGAATAGAACTCGAGTATCCTGACCAGGGTGTGAGGGCCTCTAAGGATTCAGAGTGCAGTGCTATTATTGGGGAGTGGAACTATAAGGGCTTGCTGTAAAAGAGCTATGTTTCTAGAGTTCTGTACTTGGGTACCATTGTTCTGTTTTGGTTCCTTCTGCCTTTTCACATTCTTTTTATTCTTGATTACATGGTTTGAAATACTCTGTTCCAAACATCCTTCCTGCCATAAAGGACTGACATGTCTGGAAATGTGATCCAAAAATATTCTTCTATTATCAAATTGTTTCTGTAATGTATTTTGTCACAACAATTACAAAAACAGTAGATAAAATAACTCTCAGTAGAGGAATCAAAAGTGGCTGAAAGACACTTAAGGAAATGTTCAACATCCTTAGTCATCAGAGAAATGCAAATCAAAACAACTCTGAGGTTCCATCTTATACTTGTAAGAATGGCCAAGATCACAAACACTGAAGACAAATTATGCTGGAGAGATTGTGAGATAAAGGAAACACTCCTGCATTGCTGGTGGTTATGCAAGCTGGTACAGCCCCTTTGGATGTCAGTGTGGTGATTTCTCAAAAACTTAGAAAATGACATTACTCAAGACCCAGTAATACCACTTTTGAGGACATATCCATAGGATGCTCAATCATGCTGCAAGGGCATGTGCTTAACTATGTTTATAGCAGCATTGTTTGTCATAGCCAGAATGTGGAAAATACCTAAATGCCCTTTGATGGAAGAATGGATTAAAAAAAATGTGGTACATTTACACAATGGAGTACTACAGAGCAGAAAAAAATGACACCTTGAATTTTCCAGGCAATTAGATGGAGCTAAAAATCATCATTTTGAGTGAGGTAACCCAGATCCAGAAAGACAATTTCACATGTACTCACTCATAAATGGTTTTTACACATAAAGCAAAGAAAACCAGTCTATAAGCTATTGGCCAAATAGTATTGCAAATCATGTAGTTCCTATGTGATTATTTTGGGTCTGGGCAATGAATAAGCAGCATCTGCTTATAAGAGATAAAGGCCAAGGACATATAAAGGTAGACATATTAGGATTACACCTAACATCTCAATGACTCTAAAAGAAAGAGGGACTGGACAGATGTCATGCAGACTCTAAGAGACTAGAGATGGCAGTTGAGCAAAATTTTCAATCACCATAGATTGACAAAACAAGTTATTCTATGATAAAGCCATATTTTTTTATAAAAACACTCTATTCCTAAATCCAGTCCTACACAAAATAGTATAAGGAAAACTCCAACCTAAGGAGATTATCTCACGTATGAAAACACAGGGAATAAATAATCTCAGACGAGCAAAACTAAAGAAAGGTAAACACACACAAGTGTGCTCTCTCCTCTCTCTCTCTCTCTCTCTCTCTCTCTCTCTCTCTCTCTCTCTCTCTCTCTCCTCCCTCCTTCCTACCACCAGCAAAATAACAGGAATTAACAATAATCAGCCATTAATAACTGTCAATATCAATGGACTCCATGCCTAGGAAAAAAAGATACAGAGTAACAGAATGTACACAAACACACAAATCCATCTTTCTGCAGTATACAAGAGACACATTTCAACATGAAAGATAGACATTATATATAGTAAAGTGTTGGTAAAGATTTCTAAGCTAATGAATGTAAGAATCAAGTTGGTGTAGTCACTCTAAAGTCTGACGAAAATAGATTTCAAACCAAGATTAATCAAAAAAGACAGAGAGGGATACTTCCTGCTCATCAAAGGAGAGATTCAATGATACGATCTTTCAAATCTTAACATCTACTTTCTAAAGTAAAGGGCGCCCACATTACCAAATAATAAATCATCAACCCTCACTCGTTGATCAAGAGAGTTCAATAACCCACTCTCTTAAGAAGAGACAGGCCATTCAGACAAAAACGAAACAGAAATACTGGAGCTAACAGACATTATAAACCAAATCTACAGAATGTTTCACCCGAACACCAAGGAATACACTTTCTTCTCAGCATCTCGGGAAGCATTTTCCAAATTTTACCACATATTTGGTCACAAAGCAAGTCTGAACATGTATAAGAACATTGAAATAACCTCTTGGATCCTATTAGACCACCACAGATTAAAGCTGGATTTTATTCAACAACACAAACTACAGAAAGCTTATAAACTCATGTAAATTAAACAGCTCTACACTGAATGACTTCTGGGTCAAGGCTGAATAAAGAAAGAAATTAAAGACTTCATAGAATTCAATGAAAATGAATACATAGCATACCCAAACTTATGTCACCTAGTAAGAGCAGTGTTAAGAGGAAAGTTTACAGCATTAAGTGAATACATAAAGAAATTGGAGCGATCTCATACTAGCACCTTAATAACACATCTGGAAGCTCAATAATAAAAAGAAGCAAGCTCAGCCAAGAGGAATAGACTTCGGGAAATAAACTGAGGGCTGAA
>JAQHUG010000028.1:4534821-4544846 GCA_028555095.1 Dicrostonyx torquatus | reverse complement strand
AAGGAGATCAAGGGGATTCGAATTGGAAAGGAAGAAGTCAAACTTTCGTTATTTGCACACGATATGATAGTGTACATAAGCGACCCCAAATACTCTACCAAGAAACTTCTACAGCTGATAAATGCCTTCAGTGAAGTAGCAGGATACAAGATCAATTCAAAAAAAATCAGTAGCCTTCCTATACACAAAGGATAAAGAAACAGGGAGGGAAATCAGAGAAACCCCTAAGCTTCTTTTAACTCACAATTGCTATTTGACCCTTAAGTTGTTTACAAGAAATCACCTAAGTTGATATCCAAGAGAGGAACATCTAGATCCCTGGTAAACACATTCCTACAGGCTCCACTTGCATACAGTCATTTCTATTATATTTCCTCACATTTTAACCATTTTTATTACTATCTGTTTCTTTTGAGAATAGTAATTGTTCTTACCACAATGAATGACTTTGTATTTTCTCTGATTTTTAGTTTGAGACCAAAACAGTTTATATTCTTTGATAGCCTTGTGAGTTTATTATCTGTTGATGACTCCCTTATCTTTTATTACATTTCTGTTCTTTTCTGACTATAATGTAGATAGCCATTATGTATATTCTAGTTATTAAGTTCTTCCTGTCACATGGAAGTCTTTCTAGATAATCCCACTACTACAGGCAGAGACAGTAGTTTTTAACTTGAGAAGCTCTAATAGCTTTCTTTGCTTAGGTTAGGTTTACAACAAAAGAATGACTCTGTTTGGTTGTCACATGATATTCCTCTTCTTGTTTCTTGTTGGGTGTTTCCTTGTTTCCACTCCCCTAAGGCCCTCAGTGTTAAACCAAGTCAAATTTCCTCTCCTTTGTTTCTTTGTTCTTTAACAAATTGGAAAACATTATACACATAACTACCAGGAAACATGTGTGAGGTGTCCATGTGTGTTCTGGAGGGCTCTTTTATTGTTTCATGTGTTGTACCCCATTCATTTCATAAATAAGTTCTTACATGCTTACATTCTTACTTGAGCTTTTGCATAGATATCATCTACAATATGAGAATTTCTGCACAAAAAGACTAGAATCAGGATTAGAAGCATGATATAGAGAAACAGTATTCAAAACCATATAAATAAGCAAAGGTCCATGTCATATCTATTAGATAATATGCAACTCACATGCAGTGACTAAAATATTTGCTTAGTTTCATAATCTTCCAGTACTATCCACATAAAACTTCAAACAAAGTGAAATTAATATTTTCTTAAACTTCTTTTGAAAATGGAAATTCATATTTTCAGATGTTTTTAATAACTGATTTTTATTTCTTTCTTTAAATTAATGTAGAGTCACATTGTTTTCTTCTCTCAATTCTTCCTTCCAATCCCTTGCTTTCACGTTCCCCTTGCTCTCTGTCTCAAATTCATTGCCTCTATTTCTTTAATTGTTGCATATATAACCTTTTCAATTATATAGAGCTATCCAATTTATATTTGTTAAATGTGGAAGGAAGTGCATTTCTAAGGGGGTTCATTTTACTAAGGATAGAATTGTTAGTGAAGTTACGTAGAAAATCTAAAGGATTTGAAAAGTACTGAGAATGCCGTAACTTGCTTTTTAAAGTAGGACAAGCAGTTATTTAAATAAGATGGGAGGCCTTAGGGTGCTGTGAACATTTTTAATTGCATATTTAATTAGAAATATGCTGGAGTCATAATGTTTAGTTTAGCTGAAGCTCTCAGGCATTGGCAACACATCCTCTTCTAACTAGAATTGTTTTCACCTTTTCAAGAAACATATAAAGCTAAAGAAAATTTAATTGTGTTGTTGTCCATTATGTAAGGATTAGAACCTTTTATTTTTCTTTAGAAAATAAGTTGACAGGTTTATATTAAAGGGTTTCTCTTTTAATTATTTTTAAAACTTATTGGTATAGGAGGGATCTTTTGTATTCTGTGTTACTTTCATTAGTTAATAAAGAAAGCTGCCTCAGCCTTTTGATAGGGCAGGACTTAGATAGGCAGGGAAAAGAGAACATTATGCTGGGAAGAAGGCTGGGTCAGGGAGAGAGCCACCATGAAGCCGCCAGGGTCAGACATGCTGAATCTTCCCAGTAAGCCCATTACCTCATGGTGTCCTACAGACTATAAAGAATGGGTTGAAATAAGATGTGAGAGTTAGCCAAGAAGAGGCTAGTGATAATGGGCCAGGCAGTAACTTGAATGAATACAGTTTGTGCGTAATCATTTCGAGCATAATCTAACCTGTGGCTGTGCCACCAGGGAGCTGGGTGGATGGAACAAAAGGGCCCATGTTCCTCTCAAGTGCTGGGAACACAGCCCGCATCCCTTTTACAACTTATTTAGCCCCTGAAAATTTGCAAAACTGACAGTTCAGCAAAGTTTAAAACAGTATCTAAATTTTGTAAGATCCAATGTCTTTTACACATATTTAAGTAAAGTCAGAGCTCCAATGCCTGCCTCACTACTTTCAGTCAGGGTTTAGGAACTAAAAGAAAGCTCTATGGTCGTGGTGCACGCCTTTAATCCCATCACTCGGGAGGCAGAGGCAGGAGGATCTCTGTGAGCTTGACACCAGAATGGTCTACAAAGTGAGTTCTGCGACTGCCAGAGTTAAGCAAAACCAAAACTAAGAAAAAAACCAAAAACCAAGAAACTTAATAATAAATAATAAAAATAAAAATAACTAACAGAAAGGTTATAGCATCAACAAAAATGATATGAGGGAAAAAATTTCAATCAGTCAGTAGAAGGCTTGTCTGAAATGCATTAGCTACAATTCTCAGCTCAGTCAACTGTGCATAGTGACACATGCCTTAATCCACAAAACTTGGAGGAGGAGGTGAAGAATCATAAGTTCTCGATCTCCTCAGCTTCATAGAGTCAGCCTGGGCTATATAAAAGTGAGAATAAAGAGAATATAGGTCAGGAAAATAAAGTGAAGTAAATTATATTGCTTTACTTCAAGTAATATATTACAAAATATATAATATATATAGTAATTTTTCTGTACATTGTTAATATTATTACAGGCACAGCTTACTGTAGGTAACAGGAAGTTTTTGGCCTGTGATATAATATGCTTGAAACATGGGTCATAAATACATTTTGGTAAAAGAGTGTTTATTGTTTATTGCCCGTGTTATAAAGAAGGATGCATCATTGTTTAAGTCATCAATCCACAAGTGGATCTAGAGCTTTTCTTTCCTGCAACTTTGATATTATAGTGTATTCTATTCTAAGAGGTCGAGGTTGAGAGGATAAATTCCCTCATGAGGCTAGAGATTCTTACTTTCTGCATGTTCTTTATGATATCCCAAGATGTAATCATTCACTAAGACACCTGTGATTCACTAAGATCGTCTGCTCTTGTGACAGTGCCCGAGGAAGAGTTGATCTCTCGAGGGCATTTTTCATTGCCATCATATACAGAAGAATCTGAGAAGATGAGATGATACTCTGGACATCCATCATCATGGGCCTTCTCCTGTCTACTGGAGGAAATAATGTGTCCCTAGAGAGTGAAGCAGACCACAGGGATTTAGGATGCATCGGGTGGGAAACACACAAAGTAGAAGCCATTTTTTTACCCCAACATAAACTTGGAATTTTCATGGATTGAAATGATCACTGCTGCTTCTGTGTTCTCAGGGACAAGGTTTTCTTTAGAGGGTGTACATGTGAAAGAGCTGTTCTCCATTGTCTCACTGTAGCAAAAATAGGCGAATTAACACAACAGCTTTTACTAATGCTGTCGGTCAAAGATCAGAAGTTAAAGCTTGGTGTATGTGCCCAGAACCTACAAGAGGATACTCAGATCCTCAGCTGGAGTTTATTCCCTCTGCAGCATGGGGTCTTCTTCCTAGGTCACAGGGTCATCTTAGAATTTTCCTACAGAACAGAACTGAACCAGAAATCTTTCTGAGTTTGGTTCATAGCTTAGAAGTGCTTTCAGTTCTTCCAGAAGTCCTGGGTTTAATAATCACCACATGGTTGATAATAACTGTCTGGAACTCCAGGTTCAGGGTTGTTTGATGACTTCCTCTGACTTTGTGAGGTTACTAGGCATATCTATATAGAATAGAAACCCATATGCATTCAAAACAAATAAATCCAAGTTTACAATCCCTTTCTTGCCCCTCTCTATGTTTTTTTTTATGTTTTAACTGTAGTAATAGAATATTTATCTTCTTTATGTGGAAGTTCTATCTTAATACAGCCCCCGGTATCATGAAAGTCCTCAATTATATCATGGCTGCTTAAGGATGACTCTCGTTAGAAAACAACTATGATGTATCCCATAGGAGCGAAGCACACCATATTTGCAGTTCCAAAGATAAGGGAGAGAATGTGTCCATGGAGATGACTCCTGTAAACTATATTGTAAGTCTGTATACTTTGTTTAGGTTTATTGTGTGAAATTGTATTGGGCTATAGTTTTCTTTATTTTATTTTTAATTTTGTGTCTTTCTATAGGAGTATGTGCATGTGAGTATAGAGCCCAAAGAAGAGGAAGATACTGGAAGGTGCTAGGTCTCTGGGAGGTGGGGTTGTGAGGCCCTGTGAGTTATTCATTGTGGGAACTGGGAACTGAACCCTGAAGGTCCTATGTAAGAGCTCATAACAACAAAGCTTTTCTCTTTCAGGCTGTCCTGTTTTTTGTTTGTTTTATTGGTGGACTTCCCGTATTGAATAAGGCTTAGTTAACATGTCTAAGTGTAAAGGAATGAGAATAGCTGGTGAATTACTCAAAATGGTATATAAAATTTTTTGTTTATCACTTTGACAGCAGTTGCCATCCCTTTGTATAATCACAGCCATTTTTGGCGGTGGGGCAGTAAATCACTGGTCAGAGAATAAATTTTCACAGTTCCTAGAAACTTTTCTCTCCCTTCCCTTCCTTTCCTTTATTCATCTTATTTCTCTTCCATTCCCTTCCTTTCCTTTCCCTTCCTTTCCCTTCCATTCTGTTTCATTCCTTCATTTTCCTTCCCTGCTCTCCTCCCACTCCCTTCTTGTTTCTTTCAGAAAGGATGGCTCTAAAGTCTTATCAAACTATAAGTGTAGGAAGATCCACCTGCCAACACCATGGCACAACAGCTACAAAATGCTGCCATAGACTACCTTGTGTGCTGGTCTGTATCAATGAAAGGTACTCAGCGCCTGTTTCACTTTCGCTTGCTGACAACACAGCTCTGTACACAGAGCCCCACTTTGCCTGCAAGGTGAAGAAAGCTCATTTTCTCAGGTTTTCATGTTAGAACAAGGGGAAGCTGGTAAAGTGGTGTGTGTGAGAGCTGGCAGCTTCTCTAGGTCGTTTTGTTCTCATGCATTTTATCTAGTGTTGATGTAATTGTCAACACTAATAAATATGATTTGGAATAATATACTTCCAAAAATGTAAAAACATTAATCATGCCATTTTCCATGCAATGAATTATCATACACAAAGTTAGTAATTTCCCAACTATAAAACTCTGCCTTTTATCACCAGATAAAACACAGAAAGCAATACTGATAACATATCACATTTGTGAAAAATGCTTAAGAAATTCTAAAATTTGGAAAACATGAGCATTGCTAAATGATTAAAATAATTAGTCATTAATAAAAAAGTTTTTATCATGATTAAGATTTCTCTTTTGGTGTTCTTGTTACTGCACAATTATTTCACTTCAAGACAAATGAACAGCTTTTTTTTTTTTCTCTTGAAAGTTTAAGATCCCGGAACTGCCCAGTGTTTTATTTGAAGTCGAGACAGTTTTACATAGAAAATCTATCATTTAAGTCTCCACCAGACTGCAGGCAGTAAGCATATCTATTCTAGTCGCTGAACTTTCTGCCCTGAATTTGGCTTCAGAGAATTAGGTTTGCCAGTGATGTTGACTACACCAGTGAACTTTAAAGTAGTCTTCCTTTCAGGAATTTGAACAGCTAAAAGAAAGGTAGAACCCCATCTTTTCCTATAATAACTTACCGCTTCCAGAGAGTCCCATTGGGTCCTTTTGAAACTGCACCCTTGCCAGTCTTCTCAGATGCTTTTGCTCTTTGACCGACTCCAGGCAATTATTCAGAAAGAGGCATCATTCAGAACACCACAGAATCTCAAGCTTTGGATGCAACTATAAAATTGTTAGTGTACTTCAGTGTCCTTTGGGGACAGATATAGACCTTTCAGCCATACTAATTTCTAAACCTAGAGAGAGGACTTTTCAACTAAAAACAACCTAAAATGCTTTTCTCCTAAAGCAATTATAAGGGATTCTGTTTCTTGAATACAGAGAAAAGTGAATTGTTTTTAAAAACTGAATCTTTCTTTTTCCAGAGATAAAATAAAGTAAATCATGGAAAAGTGTAAAATGATGCTCAAGAACAATCAGGACCTATTGAAAGGGTAGTGACTCACATAAAATCAGTTTGTATGTATATTGTTTTAGTGACTTTCATGTGAATAAACATTTCTAGAATTAAAATACAGTCTGTTACAGTCATTCAAAATAAATGTTATGACTTGATTCACTACTTGATTGATGGCCAACTGCTGTAGGAGAGTCCTTCTGCATTTGGGTTGCTTTCATTGGTTGAATAAAGAAACTGCCTAGGTTTTTTGATAGGGCAGGACAGAAGGCTGGGGAGAAGGGAAGTGTAGCAGACGGTATGTTTTCTCCAGCCCAAGATGGACTTTGCTTAGAATCTTCCCTAGTAAGCCACAACCACGTGGTGATACACAGATTACTAGATATTGGTTAAAATGATATGTAAGAGTTAGCCAATAGAAGCTAAAACTAATGGGCCAGACAGTATTTAAATGAATACAGTTTGTGTATAATTATTACAGGTATAAGCTAGCCAGGGCCAAAAGCAGGCCCGTAGCCAGGAGCCAGGCACTGGGGAATGCAGCCAACTATTCAAATAGTCATAGCAAGCTTCACACCCATGTACAGAAAGTGAAGTCGACTTTCCTCCAACCTGACACTCAAAGTCACAGTCTGACTCTCACCACACTACCGGGTTTACCCGGAATCAGTGTTGATAACTGAAATGAAGTTGTGAGCCTGTAAGTGTAGAAGTAGGAACCTCAATGTTAGAATAAATTAATCAGTATCCAATGTTATCAGGAAGGGCAAAGAGATGGCCCTTCAAACAGCTGGTACTGCTGTAGCTGACCTAGAAGATGATTTAAAATGTCCTCTGGCTCATTGGATTGGAAGATTTTGGTTCAAAAAGGTTTGTCAAATTTCTTTAAGAAACTATCATGGAATCTAAGCTCAGAACTCAAAGATGGGTGAACAATGTATCTGCAGCAAGCTATTGGGAGGACTGTTCACTACCTTCCTCCTTTTTCTCATTTCCTTCTTATGGTATGTGTCTTTCTTTTATTCAAAAGCAGCACAAAGACTAATTTTAAAACAGAGACATCAGACACCATAGTGATGACATTACTTTAAAATTAAAGAAAATTCTTTTAAAAAAAGGTGGATGATGTTTCACAGATAAACAAATAAATGTAGCTTGAAGTAAAGGGTCTTGTTAGATGAGAAATGGAGGTTAACGCATAAAAGTGAAACCTATGTACATCTTTGTTCATATTGGCTGTCATTAAAATCTATAATAAGTAGGTTAAGGAATGGATTCCTATTAAATTTTAGTTCCAGGACATCTGAGACACTTTATTACTAACTAACAAAGTGTCTGACATCAAGGTTTCTGAGCTGCCCTTTCCTGCTTCATTAAAAATCTAATTATTATAGAGCTAGCGTGCATCAGCTATATAGTTTTACAGAAAAAATACTTGAAATTCTGAATGCCGACAGCTTTAAAATTTTTTTTGTGTGTTACCCTGGAAATTATCAGATCTTCATATTAATGATAACAATTATTGATCAGCTATGTATATGTTAAGAAAGTCTCTTGCTTGAGGAAATTTGTAGCACTGGTTCTGAGCTGTGGCCTTTCCTAGCAGTATCTCTAAATAAGCAGTGTAAATAAATAAGTTGGCTATATATCCAAATGATTGCTAGGATACTGTGAAGAGCACATCATCCATTGTTTGACTATGCATTCCTTAGAAATGCAAGAATTCATTGCAGAAAAATAACTTAAACATCCTTAGACTAGAAAAAAATGTAGTCTTTTCAATGTACATCACAAGATTGATAATTATGGACCATATGTGGTATACATTCTCAGTCATATTTGGAAAACATCCATAGCAATCTGACCTGCTAGCCTTGGCTCTGCCCTCGTGAATATTGAAAGTGTGAGTTTCTGTAGAGCTGAAGAATGTGCTTAATAAATGTCAGGATGCCCAAAAGCTTCTCCAAGTAGCCTTTGCAAACTGAAAATGAAGGAAACCGTCTCTGAATTAATTATTGACATGTTTTACCTGTCTTATTTTTTAAATTGGCAGTCCTTGCCAGTGTACATTTGAAGAAATGAATGTTAAAAATCAGAGTAATATCATAGAAATTAGGGTAAGGGTTTACTATTTATCGATTCTAAAAATTATCCCATTATTTAAAAGTTTAAGTTTTAAAATCTTTGACCATTTTAAAAATCCTTTTTGTTGGGGCTTGAGAGATAGCTTGTGTGTATTACATCATACTTGCAAAGGACCCGAGTTCCATTTGCAGCACCCACACATTTGGGGATCTCACAACTTCTGGCTATCCCTTCTGATTCTAGCTTGAACTACATCAGTTCTGCATATTGTTCACGATTACTTCCTCAGAACTGGGACCATTGTCTGCCTTTAGGAGACAACGTTATCTCAAGGACCATACTGGCCACAGTATACAGTGTGCAATGGTACTGTTCTCATATCCAAAAACTCTTGTGCATTACAGGCCCTCATTTTTATCTACTACGTGGTATAATCTTCTGTAAAGCTATGCAATCTTTTTGATGCCCAAGGCACCACAGTCTAAAATAATTAAATATAAATTGGCTTTAGTCATAGTCATTTTTGAATTATTCCTGATTGGGTTTTTAAAGATGAGAGCCACTACCATATAGATGTAAAATGAATAATAAAATATATTCACAGAAGACAAAAAGAGATTGAAAAAAATCTGGTATGAACTCTAAGAGGTAGAGTAAGTTCTATGAGCAACAATTATAGTTTGGAGATGGATGTTAAAGATTTCACTGAGCAAAACAAAATGTTGGTGTTTCAGACAAGAGTATTACAGAGCTGACAGGTTTGTCCTTGTAGCAGAATGTGACACACATCAGTAGTTTAAAGTGAGTAGAGAGTGTTTATAATAATTGTGAGATTCTTTGGAATACAATAGGAACTGAACAAATGTATTTGGTCCTACTTATGGTTTATATTCATTTACTTTACATGAATGTGTGTATATCTGAACATGTGTATGTGCTCCATGTTCTTTTAGCTGCCTACAGAAGACAGAAAAGAACATCAGCTCTCCTTCAGCTGGCATTATGGGCTGGTCTCTGGTGCTTCATGTGGGTGCAAGGAAACAGAACTAAGTCCCTATAAGAGCAGAAAATAATTTGAACCACTAGAATCTCTCCAGAGTCAGCAATACATGAATTTTAAAATAAAGCAATGAGTTTTAGGGTCTCTTTTCTGTATTTCCCCACACCATTTTAACAACTATTCAGTTCAAGTGAATAAGTTGGCTATTGCTAGTTAATGTGCTGTCAAGTTCAGAAGACAGTAATGTACAACTATCCTTCCCATTCTCTGGTTATTTAATTCTTTGATTCTTTTCTAGAAATGACCAACCTATTGGAATATAATCATAGTAGAAGTGGTAACTTAGATCATTGCCAAGGTCACTGTATTTTAAAAGGTCTGAATGAAGTCTGCGTTGTGACTCTTTCACACAGAATCCTATGAAACTGACCTTTACTACAAGACAAAAGTAACACATGTGATATTTATTATACTAATGATAAATTCAGAAAAATGCAAGGTTCTTACTTAAGTTTATGTGTTTTTATCCTATTTTCTTTCAGTCTCCTTTCCCAGTATTCAAAACATGCAGAGTTCAGAAGAGCAACTC
>JAQHUG010000028.1:4506976-4527641 GCA_028555095.1 Dicrostonyx torquatus | reverse complement strand
ATAAACAGAAGGACCTTCTACACCAGTGTAAAATCTACAAATAGGTAATATATATCAGTGTACAAAGGCAAGAATATTTCCATCTTTTGGAAAACATAAAGTAGAGAGGCAAAATGGAAGTAAAAAAACAGAAAGGCTGATCAGAAAAGAAAACTAGAGGAGGTAATACAAAGAAGGTTTCTGTAGCAATAGACTAAGTTAACCTTATTTACAAGATATACTGTTCTAGTACTAGTCAAAATGAAGTGGAAGATTTTATATTCTAAGTGAAATTGGGACAAAACACTATTTATAATTACATCTTCTATTTTGCCATAAAGTTATTATTTTAAATTTTCTTATTTAAAATGTGACTGATGAGTATATGTGAATTTCATAATGGCTTTACCCATTAGTTCACTTCAGATAAACTAAAGCAGAGTCTCACTTTGACAAGTTCCAGAGTGTCAGGGTCACAAATGCCAAAATATCTGTTCTTAATCTGGAGAGAATTTCTGCTTCCTACATCTGATGACTGATTAATAAGTTAAGTTCTTAATCTTTTAAAAAGTGTGACCCAAATATGTTTAAAGAAAAAGGCCCAAAGCACATGTATATTATTTAATCAATAATTGTATAGCAAAAATAAAGCCCAAGAGAAATAATGGAAAAAGTTGCTGGAAGTTTGAGGTCACTAACTGGTGGATAGATATAACTTCAGTAAAGAAGGACAGTTGGACAAGCTGTAAAATTTTAGATATTGAAAATTATCTCTGTAAAATATTATAATTTCTGCATCCAAGAACCTTTTCCTGACATTATGACTAAAAAAAATGCACTAGTTTTGTAGCACCATAGTTAGGACATGTAGATTCTTCAGCCAATCCAGGGAATGAAACATATGTAATTAGTCAAGATTGGTCAAAGCACTATTTTTTGCTTCAACTAGTAATGCATTTAAGGGGGTTAAATATCTTCCACCCCAAATAAAAAAATCGAAGGCAACTGTATCAAAATAGCGGGACTATCTATGCTTGTGTAGAGTCCAAAGAAATGTGGAAGAGGTCCTTGAATATGTTGGCAAGGGAGTTACAAACAATTGTGAACTGTCATCTGAGTGCTGGGAGTTGAACTCAGGTCCTCTGGGAGAACAGAAAAAAAAAAACTTAACAACTAAACTGTATCTTCAGCCCATACAGGTAAAGTTCTAACTCTGTGTTCAGAGCAACAGCCAGATGCTTTGTGTATTTGAAAAGTAATATTTTATAATCTTATCCAATGATATCAAGAAAGTAATACTTCCCAAGGTCTACATCTAATTACAAACCCACGGATTCATCCTATCAGTTTTATTGTGTCTTCTATAGAGAAAGTACTATATACATGTGCAATTTCTATGACCCAGCTTCCCATGAAATTAGTAACACAGATCTTCTTCCTCCATAAACTGTTAGAAAGATAAGATGTGTAAAAATAAACAAACATGTAAAACATTAAAGAATTTTTAATCTAAGACTGGATGAAATGGAATATTTATAATTCATCACCACTTGGCTATTTCACTTTGGTCCAAGCTACATCCAAAGGAAGAATGAGTGAGAGATGCAGGTATATGCAGTGCCTGCATGCCATATGGAGACACTTCAAAACATTTTCAGTAGCTGAACGATATTCACCAACTAGGTCATGCATGCAAAGTGACAGAATTATGGTGACATTTCATTCAGTGTAAGAGGTTAGAAAGGGAAATGAGATTTGTCTCAGGGAAGACAGCAAAGAAGTCACACCAAAGGACAGAGATCAGTTAGCAAGGAGAATTTTTCAGAATTTTTATCCACTGTGTACCTCTGGGTAAGAACAGTGACTTGTCTTAGAGTGGGTAATAATTTTCCACTTCATTGTGAAATATTTTTGAAGAATCCTTCTTTAAGAAAAATTATCACTAGCAATATATTTGTTATTTTCATTATTGTATTTCCTATAGGTATTATCAAAGAACTAATCATTTAAAACTGTATTTTTGTAGAGATATCGCAGTGTATTAGATCGGATATAGTTTATCCATTTCACCTGGGCTTTATATAGGAAATTCAGGTAAAGTTGATGGAATGGATTTGTGGGTTTGTAATTTGATGTGGAACAAGAGTAGAGTTGTTTTCTTGATATCACTGGATAAGATAATAAATACTGACATTAAAATATAAAAATCATCTGGATGCTGCTCTGAACACCTAATTAGAACTTTACTGATGTGGGCCTGGAGATACATTTCCGTGTTTAAGAGATATTTTTCTAAGTTCTCTGGGACTGTGGTGTGTAGGCTGGTTTTCTTTGCTATATGTTTAAAAGACACTTATGAGTGAGTACATGTGATAATTGTCTTTCTGTGTCTGGGTTACCTCACTCAAAATAATGTTTTCTAGCTCCATCCATTTTCCTGCAAAATTCAAGATGTTGTTATTTTTTTCTGCTGTGTAGTACTCCCAAAAATCTTAGACAACAATGAAGTCTTACATAGATCTAATCTACATGGAAAGTAGAAAAAAGACAAGATCTCCTGAGTAAATTAGGAGCATGGAGACCTTAGTGGAGGGCTGAAGTGGGGAGAGGAGAGGCAGGGAGAGGAAGAGAGAAAAATGTTGAGCTCAATAAATATCAGTAAAAAAAAAAAGAGATTTTTTTTCTGTCTTAGAGGACCTGGGTTCATCTCCAGCACTCACATTACAGCTCTCAAATGTTTGTAAACATTTTTCAAGTTATTCAAAGACGTCTTTGAGCATTATACATGCATGTTTTATGCTTGCATACAAACAGACAAAACATTCATGCACACAAAATAAAAATAGAAAAACTGAAAAAGTTAGAGACTGAGTTCCATCAAAATATTTAGAAGCAAGAATTCTGAGATAATTGCATGTACTTCAAAAATGTTATTATTTAATACTCAAAAGTTAAACTTTATTCCATTTTTTGTGATTTCTTTGCTATGTAGTAAACAATTTCAATTAGATACCGTGAAAAAGTCTAATAATACACTTTAGGCTAAAAAAAATCCCTTGGAATGGTCTTGGATGACTGCCTGATTACCAAAAACTTTCATAGTTCTAATCTTTCAGGATATATAAAGCAAAACTTTTTAAAGAACAAACTATTTTGGCTTATTTAAAGTACAGCTTTAGAAATTTAGCATATTATATTTATTTTAAAATATGTCAACAGAGAGTAATATATAGGAAGTTTTAAGACTAAGCTAGGCAGTAATCTTGCAAGAAGAATAACTACCAACAAAGATAAATTGTAAAGTGGCCTTTAGTCAAGAGATGCTGAATATAGTTTCTGACAAATTAGCACCATTATATATTGAGTTGATTTTTCATACATGCATAAGAAGAAAATACCATTAATTTGTGACACTCAACTAAGATTTGCAATCTGTCCATTGAACATTGGATCTACTCAATAACTAACGGTAGAAAAATCATATAAACTCATTTACTTTTGTATGTGACTGTGTGTATCCATGTGCAAATATGAATATGCACTTGCATATGTTTGCTTGTATGAGTATGTCCAAGAGCCTGTGGTATGAAGCAGTCTAGTTCAGAGTTCGTACTGAGGAAACAAAGCTGATAAGACAGTACCGAATTTCTCTCCTGGAGATCTTAAGTTATTGGTGATACCAGAGGAATGTGTTGAGGTTAAATAGCTCATAAATCAGAATTATATATTTTCTAAGGAAATTCTTTTCAGAAAATGTTTAATTTGGAAAACAGCATCATGGAACAAGCCAGGAAACCCTGTAAATTGTCCTGATGGTAGGGATGGGAGGGCGTGGCAATGCCTCTAACGAGTAGAACCTATTTCAGCAGGGCTGTCACTGTCTGAACAGATGTGGTAGGAAAAGACACTTGAGCTGATCAAGATACAGAATAATAACTGTGAACTGTGAGCAATGTCAATGGCATTATAATTTGTAAAGACAAGAGAAAGCTTGTGGATAATTTGTTTTTAGAGAAGGTCTTAATCACCTTTACTTTTTCAACATGATTAATCTAGGTAATGGATAAGAATGTAGTAAGACATTGAGTTGAGACTTGCTACAAGTTCTCCCCATGGCCTCATCTCATACCGTTGTTTATGTCTACATTACAAATGCATGGCAAAGGTAACATGAGAAATCTTTTGTCACTGCCCCTGGAGATGTTGGGAGGTGAATGTGACTAGGTGGTGGATGTTAAGCACTAGGGGGTATCTTTGCATGTGACATTGAGACCCTTGTTCTTCCATTTCCCCCATGTTTTCCTTTCTCCTCTTCTCAGTTCCTCTCCCTTGCTTTCTGGCTGCCATGAGGTAACATGAGGGCTGGCTCGTTGGGGTTTCTGTCCCACCCGGTACCCCACAGTCAGCAAACCCTGAAGAAAATCACACAGAGAATCTACATTAGGTTATAAATTGATTGGCACATTAACTCAATCTTCTTACTAGCTCTTGTAACTTATATTAACCCATTGTTCTTATCTATGTTGGCCGGTACCTTTCCTCAGCCAGGCAGCTCACATGCTGGTGGACTGGCAGGAGTGCGGGAAGAGCTTCCTTCTTCCCTGTTCTCCTTGTGCCACCTCTACTTCCTGTCTGGTTTTCCTGCCTATACTTCCTACCTGGCCAATCAGTGTTTATTTAAAACATGATTGACAGAATACAGACAATTCTCCCGCACCGTGAGGTCAATGTGTTCATTATGTCCCCTGCTTTTACCCAGATGAGCTGGCTCAAGTGGACCCAGAAGCAGAAACGAAGCAACCATGAACTAATACCTGTGAATCTATGATATAAAGTGAACTTTTCCTCATCTTGCATTGAGTTCTGTAGCTTGCCCCAGTGACAGAAAGCTGGATAACATAACCTGGTCTGTGAGCACGGATTAAAGATGCACTCCAGATGTATTTAGCAGGATAAAATTATCTTTTCAACCACATGATAATTAGCCTCTAGGAGGCAAGCTCCAAGATTTGAAGAAATAAACAGAGAGTAGTATATGGTATCTGGGTTGGATAACAGGAGCCTTATGTATAGTCTTAAAGAAAGCACCTTCTGGGGGAAAGTTCTAGCTATGTCCCTTAGAAGATGCAAACCTTGAGACACTCAATATTGATCCCATGAAAAAGATAACCAATCTGTTGGAAATGGGTTTACAATTCAGAGTATAAAACAGCAAGAATGTGCATTCCAGTCATTCATCTGCAAGACTTTCTTCTAGAGGGTGAAGGTATAAAATTCATTAGAATTTGATACATGTTGATATACATTTCAAGTCCGCTGCTTCCACAGGGTTTTTGAGAAACATTTTTGGCTTTCTCTTTTCTCTCTTTTTAACTTTCAAAGTGATATAATGTATTTGAAACGACACTCACCAGCTAATATCATCGAAGGCAATCTGTTTCCAAGGATTTTGATTGTTTGTCTATGACCCAGCGGCTTCTGTCATCACTAACCCTGCATACACATCAACCAATTATTTGCAGACAGCTTAATCATTCTTTGCCTGATATCTGAACTATGATCCCTTGGTTCTTACCACAGTATATGAGATTTTGACAGAGAAATATTTTCCATTATTTAAAGTTATAAGTAAGGGGGTAGATCCATTTGTTTTCCTTCCTTTTCAGGACAAACTGCCTTGAAAAATAGCCTCTTGTTTGGCAGTATTAAATAAACATCTTCTCATTACCAAACCATGACCTGTTAACTAACACAGTGAACTCAGCTTTCCTCCCCTTCCACTCTAACTTTTCTTCGTACTTATAATTTCTAGAAAATCTGTCAATAACCATTTTCCTAAAACTGTTTTTTTTATTATAACACATTCTAAAATAGCTAATATAGATATAAAATGGAAATACGGATATGCTTACCTGAGTTACGTAGCATGGTGGCTAAGACATTTTCCTCACGATAAATTGCCATGAGGCAATGAGAGGTGCAGCAATAGGGGCTTTACAGTGACAGAGATCAAAATGACACAGATGTATGATAATGATAATGGTCTCAGGATGGACTGATAACTGTTGATGCCATATTATAAAAAGAGTGGCAGCCAATTTCTAACTGAAGCTCACAGAACAAACCACAGGGCTGCCATGTCAGTGTTTGCAAAGAAACTGCACTCCAGCTGCTGCAGGTGGAGCGGCTCAAAGAGAGGCCAGGATTCTTACTGTCTCAAAACATTCCCTGCATGGAAATGAGAACTTCTCAACAGAGGACACGGGACACAGTGTCTTTCCATGGGTGACTGCATGGTTGTGATAAACAATGTCCCCAAATCAAAGTTGCTATGCTCACTTATCCAATTGCATTCTGGCCCCTTTGCAAACAAAGACCCAGAGGGCAGCCTTGGTGACTTTTTCCAATAACAGAGGGCTCTTTCACTTTCCCCCTCACTTAAGTTTTCAGTTTGTGTGCTTAGCTTCTTGATCTTCTGATGCTATGAGTCTTTCCATGACTTACTTTCGTACTAGTGACACTTTTTCAAAATGTAATGGTACTCAAGTTGAAACTGTCTCACAGTCTTCAGCAAGTGACATCAATTCCCATATAGGGAGATCTGGAGTTTTTTTTATCTGGCTCTCAACTTCTTTTCCTGTGATACTCTCCTGGTCACTGGATAGGAGGCAGCGGTTTTCTTCCCATAGAATCCTGTGCTTCATAGACCTCAATCTTACCTTACCTCCTTTATGGTCTCTTAAAGGTCTACCTAATAGAGTCCAAATCTCCATATATCCGTATCTGAATAAGCCAGCAAGTAGCAAGCCCCTGTATACTCAGGCCCTGTGAGGTAGAGGAGACTGTGTATCATAGACCAGTCAGGTTTGTATAGAAAAACATTGTTAAAAAAATACACAAACCACACATGGATGGGAATGTGTGTAAGGGGAGAGACCATAAAACCTCAACCCTACATGGAGAACTACCTGCAACTAAGGAATGGCGATAATGGGGAAAATAGTCTTCCCCGGGAAAGAGTACACCAGCTGAAATCATACATATAAGTTGTAAAGAAAAGTTTCGGCTCAGGACCCCCAAGACCAAGACTCTGCACAAGGGAGATTTATGTGCCCCAGAGGGACAGAGGGCAGGGAATAATAGACAAAGACAGGTTATAGAGTACTAGGCAGAAGGAGAAGGGAAGAAGGGAAAGGGGCCAGGAGTATTTGTTCCAGGGAGACAGACATAACAAAATGACAGTTTATAAAGGTAAAAAGGCAAATGCCATGCTAGTATGAGGTATTTAGTTTTAATTGGGCATACTAATTGGTTGAGCCAAAACAGGCTTTTGACTGCTGGACTGCAATACTTTGAGAGCTGGATCCTGGGAGTCAGCTTCAGAAGACGAAGTGGCCAGGTAAGGGAATAGATCTTGTTGGCCAGCTTTAGGAATGTAATTTAACAGTTTTGACAAGGCAGAGCAAGTGGGAGGAAATACCAAAGCCTGCCAGAGCCTCCTTGCCAGGCCTGGGCTGGCTACGGTTCCTTCACAATTGACATGATACAGACTGAATAGTGTATCTATAAATAAATATTTTATAATTTCAAATGGTATAATAATATAATAATTTTACACATATAATTTACTCTTATATTTATTTATATTTTATATATTCATTCAATATATTATATAAATTTTACACACACACACACACACACACACATATATATAGTCATACAATAACAATGCTAAAAGAGTCCATGAGTTCATGAGTTTAAAAGATAGCAAGATTGAGTATAAGGGAGTGTTTGGGGGTAGAAAAGGAAGGGGAGACATGTTTTGATAACAATATAAACACAATAATAAAAGAAATAATTTAAATGCTGGATATATTATAATATATCAGGGTAGGCTACACTTTTCAAATGATTAAATTTTTCATAGTACTAAATGTAGCACTACTAGCAGCTAGTAGACTAGTTAACTGCTAAGTTAAAAACAAATCTCCAAATGTTTTGGTTTCATAGTCATCATCTGATAAAATATGGTGGGATGCCATAATGGCAGATGGTTTTCCCATAGATGCAGCACTCCTCCTGATTTTTTTGTTATTTTATTAACATTTAATTATTTTTAAATTCATTTTACATTCCAACCAAGGTTCATTCACCCTCCCATTGTTCCTTCTGTCCCCAGCCTTCCCCCAGCTCACCTCCAATCAACTCCTCCCAAAATGTAAGTGCTCCCATGGAGAATGGACACAGTTTGGCACATTAATTTGGGGCAGGACCAAGCTCCTACCCTCTGCAATAAGTTTGAATATATGACATCCCATCATAGGGAATGGGCTCTAACAAGCTAGCTTACGCACCAGTGATAGATCCTGGTTCTTCTGCCAGGGGCCCCTCAGATAGCCCGAGCTCCACTACTGACTTCTGCATATGGAGGTCTTAGTTTGGACCCATGGAAGTTCCACAGATGTCCACCTAGAATTCATGGGTTTCTACGAGGTTGGACCAGCTCTCTTTGTAGATTTCTCTATCATGATCTTGATCTCATTTGCCTCTGTATTCCCTCTTCCCTCTCTTCAATAGGATTATTGGAGCTCAGCCTGGTGCTTAGTTGTGAATCTTTGCATCTGGTTCCATCAGTTACTGGAAGAAGGCTCTAGCTTCCACGGAACTGTGGTTATAATTTTATTATCCTCTGTTTTGCTTTATATCTCCTATCCACCTATGAGTGCGTACATAAACCGTGTTTGTCCTTCTGAGTCTGGCTTACCTCACTCAGGATGATTTTTTTCTAGTTTCATCCAATTGCCTTCAAATTTCATGATGTCATTGTTTTCTACAGCTGAGTAATACTCCATTGTGTAAATGTATCACATTTTCTTTATCCATTCTTCAGTTGAGGGACCATTATCATGAAGGGATGTTGGATTTTGTCAAAAACTTTTTCAGTATCTAATGAGATGATCATGTGATTTTTTTTCTTTTAGTTTGTTAATATAGTGGCTTACATTGACAGATTCCTGTATTTTGAACCAACCCTGCATCTCTTGGATGAAGCCTACTTGGACATGATGGATGATTTTTTTTTGATGTTTTCCTGTATTCGGTTTTCCAGTATTTTATTGAGTGTTTTGGCATCAGTGTTCACGACAAGATTTTTCTGCAGTTCTCTATCTTTGTTGCATCTTATAGTTACCCTTCCTCAATTTTTTACAACTCTATTGTGTCTCTCAACAGTTAAAATTCCCAATATTGACACAAATCAATATACATCTCCATTCTCATTCTGTAGTTTTCATTCCCTAGACTTAAAATAATTCAGTACTAGAGCCAGTCAAAAATATTATCCACTCATCTTTTTATTATTGTATATTTGAAAGCTCTTTCTTAGCTTACACAAAGAAGCTGTTAATGGCAGCCATGACTAACCCAGTTAGGTAGTGGTAAATCTCTCCACCCTGGTTTTGTCAGTGAAACAGAAGTTCTGAGTCATGGACGTGCAAGTTCATGGTTCCACTTTAGCTTCTCTGGCTCACAGGCTACACACATGTCAATGACTTCAGAGTCCAGAAAGGATTTTAGGAGAGAGAGGATTATATGAGCAGATAGAAACCAAATGAACCTCATTTATAATGGCTTGCATGTAAGAATTAATTGTCCCTTCATAACTGACTTAATCCAATAAAAACATCATTTTCACTTACTGACTCCCAGTTTAGTCCATATTGTATAAAGTCCCACAATGTCAATACTGTCAAACTCTGCACCAAGTCTCCCTCAAATGAGCCTATAAAGGGCATGCTATATCAAAGTCATGACAGAGATGAGTTTGGATTGTAACAAAGGACTTCTAATTTTCTATGGGAAATTAAATATAATTAATATGGTTTTTGTTTTAGTCACTCATGGTCCCTAAAATATGAAGGCTAGTCTTTCTTTTAAAGAAGAAAATCAAGACTAAGTACACATGTAAAAGAAAGACAAATCTGAGTTTCTACTTCTAGTTCATAGGAGATACAGTCTCGATTTAAATACTGCTTGCCTTAGACATCTTCAGTAACATGTGCTCATGTTTTCTATCATCATGGATGGGTTTTCTTGGAAACATTTCTTATGATTTTTGGTCATGGTTCAAAGTGTTTCTGGCTCTCTTCTAGTTTGGTGACAAAGTTGTCTACCATGAGAGATGCACATGAACTGACCTCTATGGCTGTATTGACCTGTTTCAGATCAGTGCTTATCTTCAGCAACATGCATTAATATTTGATCTTATTACATCTTCAGCAATTTTCTGTGACCTCGAGGGCTATGAATATTACAATTTTTTCATTTATATCTCAGATACCCTTTGTTATGCCTTTGAAAATAGCTTTTTCCAATGACTGTAGAGAGGAAGGGTCAAAACAGAATGATTGGATAAAGAGTTAAATCATAAGTTCTTAGTTCTAACAATTTTAACACTATTTTAATTACATAAGAGAATCATGCATATTTCACATTTTTTCTTTCACATATATAAATCTAAATTCACATATGGAACTAGAATACATATATACAAAATCATGTAAAATAGTCTCCAGCAAATTCTATACAAGTGTAGTTAATCTGTATAAGAATTGCTAACATTGATATTATTGAATCACATTAATTTTTTAGTACAGTGATGTGACTTTCCGAAATATGTAGCTTAAAAAGTGGAATAAGACATGTATGATAAAGGCACCCAGAGTCTAAAATAAATCATGGTAAAAAGACAGTTAGCGATAAAGAATTTTGGTAATAGTTACTGAAAGAAGCATTAAGTTGTAGATTCAAACTGCAGGCATTAAAACATGGAATGATAGTGTCTGAGGAATAAATGTGGCCTCAGAAGTTTGGAACGTAGTATCTTTCATTTCAGTCCTGTTCTACTAAAAATTCCAAAATATTTACACACGTGTGCACACAAATATAGAGACAAGATTCAACCTGAAATATCTTTCTCAATCCTTCTCCACCTTGTTTTGAGACAAAGTCTCTCACTGAGCTTAGTGTTCATCAATTCGAGTAGGAAGGCTGGCCGAGGAGCTCTAGGTTCACAGAGGCTCCGATCTCCAACCCTCCAACAATGAGGCTACAGACTGCTGCTTTTAGGTTTGGCAGTATCAGTTTTCTGAGCGATACATCGCCATTGCCTCCATGGTTCTCCCTTTCCAGAGTACATTTTGTCTTAGACTCTGTATAGAGGACATCAACACAGTCAGTTCTTGCTGATGCTGTTGTTGAGGAGATAACTTTGAAAAATTACATTTCATCCTAAAAGTTTTATAATCTTGAAAATTGTTTTTAGCCAAAGTTAACATGAAAGAAAGAGTAGGTAAAATGTCTTCGACTTGGTAATTCGGTATTATTATTGATAATAGACATAATTTTTCTTTCCTGAGTCAGACTAATATGACCTTGTGGGCATTATTCAAGTGTGTTATTTTGCTGGTCTTCTAGGAATCTTCTGTGAATTCTTTAATCTTCTTATCTGTATGTTATTTTTTATTTTTAGTGAATGAAATAAATATTTCTAATCTTTTATTTCCCATTCGTGTCATGTTAATGAAACAAAAAAGGCACAGAATTCCCAATTAATTTTGGTGTGAAATAATCTCATAAAAGTGGTATTCTGTATATTCATTTAATTTTCACATGAAATTGCTGAGGTAGTTATTCCTTGACCTTGTAATATTTTATTGGACACAATCTTTTTTTATTTCCTAACCTGTCTCCTTTAAAATGAGTTTTCCATACATTGATTTTATTTTATGAGTATCTCTATTCAGAAACATACAAATATATTTCAAAGGTACCCAAATTTTAATACTTGGCATCCCCAATTGGAATATCCAACCACACATAGTGATCACAAGTACACTCTATATTTCTTACAAAGCCAAATCTACTTTTTCATTTATGCATATTAAATGATCTTATCTTGTAGTCAGAAAAATGTATAGCAGTTTAATTGATCTCTGAAATCTTAAATACAGAAAAATAGCACAGAGGAAATAAATCTAATTGGTATTTGTAGACATACAAGCTGTGAGATTTCACAGTGAAAATGTGTCTTTCTTAATGGTAGTGTTTGAGAGATTGTCTCTGTGTGCATTTCTTATTACTAATATTTCAAAATAGTTTGGCATAGTCTGGCCTCACAGCATTAAAGAAACAAGAAGAATAGAATGGTCCCTCTTTTGATTCAAGCAACACGTTTGTAGAAGTCAAACTGCACAGCACACAGAGGGTCTTACCTGAACCTCCGCAAAGAGAATAGTCATAAATTTTAGAACTTCTCTGGTACATAGTGTCATGATGCACTCTCAATTTTAATTAAGAGGCAGCTTTATAATTTCCAGTTTTATTGAGCAAGCAGGTTGCCAAGGTGACTCGATTTTCATGTAGCAACAAGATTACCATCCTTTGGGGTAACTGGTGGAGTCACCCAAAGACGATTTTATTTCATGTTCTTTGTTACAACCCATATGATATAAGCACATTTAACTCTATAGATATTGTTCTGACTTAAGGGAACCAATGTTAGCACATTTGATAGATTTCTGAAAGACAGAAAATGTCCTGTCTCAGTCCTTGGCTTCACAAATGTCAGAAATGATAACAGTGTGAGGTACTTACTCTGTGAAGCAAACTATCTGAAACTCCTGACTCAAGACCTCACCAGGATATTGTTTCCTGTCATTGTCTGGAAGATGCCTCAAATGACGGAGTTTTCTTATCACGTGGCTGAGTAAACAGTTCAAGACCTTTCTGTCATCGATGTGATAACAAGAGCAGAATATTGCATAAGGTCCTTTGTCTCATCTTTCTTTTCGGTACAACTGTCTTCACTGATCTTATGGCTCCTATGTAGCCAGATTAAAGTAGGGGAAACTATAATCTGGATAGATCGTATCAGAGAAGAACTGTTTAAAATAGTTTAGTTATTTATTCTTGTCTCAAACAATAAATCTCACCTGCAGCCTTCTTCCCTCCTACCACAAAGACACTCTCTCCACTATGTTCATAACAGCTTTATTCATAATAACCAGAACCTGGAAATAACCTAGATGTCCCTCAATCAAAGAATGAATAAAGAAAATGGGGCATATTTACACAACAGGATATTACTAAGCTGGTAGAAAAAAATCATAAAAATTACACGCAAATGGAGGGAACTAGAAAAGAAAACATCCTGAGTGATGCAACCCAGGCCCAGAAAAAAAACACATGGTATTTGCTCACTGATAAGTGGATATTAGTTGTTGAGTAATCACATTGCAATTGACAGATCAAGAGACATTTGATAGAGAGGAGAGGTTTAAAGTGGATGCGTGAATCTCCTTGGGAAAAGAAATAGAATAGATTTGTGGGTGGTCAGGGGTGGGCGTAATTTGTGGGTGGACAGGGGTGGGGTTAATGGAGCAGTAGGAATCAGGTAGGGGAGGAAGTGACACCACAAAGGGAGAGAGTATGGGGAGAGATAGCTGAACTAGGTGGGTATTTAGGAGTCAGTATGGAAGGCAGTGCCTTGGAAGCTTCCTGGAATCTATAGGATTCACCCTAGTGAGGACTCCTACTAATGGAACATATGGGGCCTGAAATGTCCAACTTCTGTAACCAGGCTAGGCTCCCAGTACTGAGACTGAGATATCAATGCTGCCACAAAATCTGTGACCTACAACCTGCCCTATTCACAAGGTTTGCTGGGGCCATGTTGGTTTAGAGCTTATGAGAGTGGCCAAGCAATGACCGGTCTAACTTGAGGCCCATATCACAAAGAGTCTATTTTTAATGAAGGGGGAAACAAAGAAACAAAACATCTGGAGTCCTTGGTTCTAGAATCATCAGCTATTGCTTCTGACACTTTCTGAATTGGTCAAAGCAGTTTACAATGTCAGTCAAAATTCTAAATCATTAAGGGACTTTAACTCTTAATTAGAAAAACAGAAAGGAAACACCTTGTTTTAATCTCAGGAAACATTCTTCTGTGGTGACTGGCATTGTGGGTTATTGTTCATTTCCACTCAGCAGCTGCTTATTCCAAAGGCATGCAGCCACATAACAGTCAAGAACGGAAGTGAGATTGGAATGGTCACCAGTCCTGACTGCATTTGAAGAAAGACAAAGACATGTGTATTCGACATGCACTCCGCACACTTGCGTGCAATGACTCAACAAATACTCTGAGATTCATTGTTGAGGGCCTTGGTGAACAGTATTAAGAGAAGACATTTTTCTTAGGAGCAGACATAGAAGATAAGCTAAATATTGAAGAAAAAAATCTCCATATAAAAGATGATAAAGTAACTTTTGGGTGGCAGTTAGATCACATTTGGAATAGTATTCTGAAAATGTATGTCAGATACCAAAAATAGTGTAGCTAAAATAATTAAACTATATGTTCTTTAATGGACAAAGCAGAAGTCCTATCTATCTATCTATCTATCTATCTATCTATCTATCTATCTATCTATCTATCTATCGTTTGTGTTTTGTTCGAGACAGGATTTCTCTGTGTAGCTCTAGCTGTCTTCAAATTCACTTTGTAGTAGTTCTGTACTACTGTACTGTAGTTCTGGCTGGCCTTGAACTCACAGAGTTCCCCCTTCCTTTGTTTGCTGAGTTCTGGGATTAAAGGCATGCACTATCACACCTGACTCAGAAACACGTAAATGTTAAAAAAAAAAGATCTCAAGTAGCTATATAATATATCACTTTATTTACCTGAACCTGGTGTAGTCTCATAGATTATGAGGGAACATAAGGTGAATATTTATGAAGAAGAGCACAGGATTTACCTATTGAGTACATCCTATAGCACAGCATTGCTTTGAAGCATGTATTTTTTAACTCAGAATTTTATAGGGTAAGCTTTAAAAGAATTAATTGCTTAGCAATTATTTGGGGAAGGTGGGAAGTTTTCCATCACTGTCATATGGATAATTTAAAAACATGGTTGTTTGTTAAGAATGATGGGGTAAATCTATGCCATATGTTACAATATACTTTTGGTAGGATAGACAAAAATCCGTTACAGTTAACATTACAAAGGAAATGGGGTGTTGGTAGTATAGGAAAGAGAAAGATAATATGTTTCATGTGTGTTCATAAATTTCCTATTTTGTCACACATGTGCAAATCTTCTAACTCTCCTAAACTTACGGAAGTGTCACTGAGGTTCCATCATGGCGAGAAAAGAGTGACTGAACTGCGTATCCCATTGTTTCAGGGATTTTCCAATCTGTCCAACTCAGAAACATATCTAACTTTTCCAAATATTACCTTCATTTAAAAAATATAGAGGGGGAAGCCAGGCAGTGATGGCACACCTTTAATCCCAGCACTTGAGAGGCAGAGGCAGGCAGATCCGTGATTTCGAGCCCACCCTGATCTACAAAGCAAGTTTGAGGACAGCCAGGGCTTCACAGAGGAACCTGTCTCAGAAAAAAAAAAAAAAAAACTAAAAAAAAAAAAACAAAAACAAAAAACCATAGAGGTCAATATGCCATTTACACAAGGTTATAAACTTGAATGCCCCTCAATTTTCACTAATGGTGACAGACTTCTGCTGAGCCATTATATTCTCTAATTCTGTTGTAAGAATTTTTGACCTGGTGAAACTCAGTGGGTGGCCATTGGGCAATATTTCTCTACCCATGAACTAATTGGCATGGATGCATCTTTATTCTGTGGCTCTGGCTCCATTAGAACCAGTCTTTAACTACCTTAGTAGGTTAGTTACTGCTTAGTAAGTAGAGTTTGACTTTATCTTAGGATTTTAAAGATATTTTTATATATTTTTAAGATACAGATGTTAAAAAAAATTCAGGTTATAAAACGGTGGAATTACTCCTGTAAGATTAGGTTTCTCAATTTAAAACTGCTCCATACTAATTTTAATCAAATATTGAAAGAAGTCAAATCTCTAAAAGGCATTTTTGGAGAAAATAGAAGATCTATATCCTGTAGTTGACACTCTAACCCTAGGAAATACTAGGAATCTTTGTGTTTAGCCAGTTAGGTTAGTACCTGCTTATGATTTAAAACAGACAACTCACAGCAGGGATAAAATGTCCTTCTTGCTAGCAAATTGCGAGCTCTTTGGAGAATATGATGATCATGGATGCTGCGCCATGAAAATACAAACCATTCATGGAGAGACAGGGCTTTCTTCCCTGTTTCCCACCCTCCACACAGTCGCGGTCTCTCTTGTCATCTTTGTCATAATTATTGTGGAAAGTCTTGTGAGGAAGGGGACTTAGGAACACCCTTTGGTTCTTTGTCCCACCAGGGAGTTCAGAATCCATGGCAAATCAAAACCATTAATTACATAAGGAAGATGAACACTATGATACAGAACACTATAAGAAAATATTGAAAGTGCCAGTGCTCACAAATGGTTCAATGAAAAGAATTTCCTTTCTGTGTGTAGCCAGCGATTGTGGTGGTGATGATGTGGGCCATAGAGGCCATTATGTTAGTGGAAATGGATATAATCTGATTAAAAGTCATCCAATCTGCCATATGATGGAATTAACCATTCCACTTTGACGATTTCAATATAAAGCTTGTGGGAAGATATCAGAGGATATATTGGCTATGTTGTTTTTTCTTGTGAATTTTACAGTGGTGTATTTTATTGTGTTAGGAGCCCCTTAAAGGAACTGCGACCTCGGCTTTGATCAAACATTCAAACTGTGTTCACTGACAATGAAATAGAGAAATCAGTGCAAACATCACCGCGGAGTTTTCGTCACATCGTGGCAGTTCTGTCACGGCCTGTTTTTGAGATCTAGCATCACCATTTACAGCTGTGTGATACTGGATCCTGTCATACAGTTTCAAAAACAGTGGTATCCACAACAGCCGATTTTGTTGTGATTAAATGATATAAAACAGAATAAAAGTTTAGATCAGTATCTACCTCACTAATTACAAACATCATCTTCAGTGTTTCACATCATTACCTTAAGTACATGTACTATAATTTGCTTAATTATCCCTTCATCATTTGTTTACAAAAGTTTTACAATTCATGCAAGTTGGATGAAATTCATTTATTTTGTCTATTGAATTATTCCTTTATGAACCTCTTTATAGAGTCCCGCATATCACTCTCTTAAAAGGAAAATTAAGTACTCAGACTCCATTTTTTATCAGTTTTAAAATTCCTGTTACCAAACTATTTTCTGATTTTCATCTTTTCTTAGGTTCTAAGAGTAGTCTTCTTTTATTGACACAAAAGCTCACCAATACCACCAGTCACGGAACTGTTTTCTTGTTATTTAAATGGTTATTATTAACTTTCATGTTCTTCTCCTCTCTAGGAATAAAGTACTCCATGTGTATCACTACAGGAATGCAATTCTTTCAAAATTATAGACTTGATTTTATTACAACAATATGGTACTTTCAGATGCAGTTTATGAAACATTAATCACAGCAGAAAATAGATACAGTAGATTTCAGTGGACAAAAATTCTACTCTGTGGCAGAGAGTCTGCAAATATGAAAATTCAATCCATGAACTTGAAAACAATACTGGTAATACATATGAATGATAAAGAATTTTCAAAATGAAGAATTTTCTTTTCCTTATATATTTTTCTTTTTTAGTTTTTTCAAGACAGGCTTTCTCTGTGTAGTCTTGGCTGTCCTGGAACTCACTCTGTAGACCAAGCTGACATCGAATTCACAAAGTGGTGTGGGAGACTTGTCTGTTTCTGTCAATCATGTTTTAAATAAATACTGATTGGCCAGGTAGGAAGTATAGGTGGGTCAACCAGTCAGGAAGTAGAGGTAGGGCGATGAGAACCTCGGGAAAGCAGGAAGCTTCCCTGGCATTCCTGCACAGATCTCCAAGGAGGCAACATGTAAGCTGCCCAGCTGAGACAAGGTACTGGCCATGTGCTGACAACGGGTTAATATAAGTTATGGGAGCTGGTAGGAAGACTGAGCTAATGGGCCAATCAGTGTATAACCTAATGTAGACTCTCTGTGTGACTTTCTTTGGGGCTTACTTGCTGTGGGGTACTGGGCAGGACAGAAACCCCAATGAGCAGGCCCCTCATGTTACAACAAAGATCCTCCTGCCTCTGCCTCTTGACTTCTGGGACTAAAGGTGTGTGTCACCACTACCAGGCCAAAATGAAAAATTTTATAAACTCTATAATAAAAAGCAATCGGAAGACTGGTAAAACAGAGACTTAATAAGGAAGATACTTGAAGTGGCCAAAGTCTTAAGAAAATAAATTTCTAAAATACACTACTACTAAGATTCATGTCAGTTTCATTTTTTATACACATTCTTTTGAATCGATTGATGATATTCAGTGCCTGTAGAGATAAGATGACGGGGTATGAGACATGTATATGTATATACACATGCACGTGTGTGCACACATACACACACACACACACACACACACACATATATAGTGAGACCAAGCCATAAATCTAGAAAGGACTTTAAATATTTTTATAAGATAAAGCAATTATTTTCTGAGTGACATTGAAAATCCACTGAAGAGAAATGAAATATATGTCCACATACAACTTCTTCAAAGTTTATCCTAGCATTTGTGAGTATATTTTTAGTTTTACATTATAATATAATTGTAACAATTCTCCCTTTCTTCTCTCCCCTGCACTCTCCCATACCTCTTTGCTCTCTTTCAAATACATGGCGTCATTTTTTAGTAATTGTTGTTGTATGCATACACACATACCTATGTACATATATATTCCTAAGTGTAACCTGATCAGTCCGTTTAATACTATTTTATGTGTATTTTCAGGGCTGATCATTTAGTACTGGATTAATGTTTGACGTGTTTGCCTGTAGTTACTTGTTTATGCTTTTGTCCATGAATATTTGCATGTCTTTTGATGTTGGCCTTGCTTATGTTTGGGGAGTCATGTTGGTGAGACTTCGTCAGTGTAGCCTCTGACTTTCCTAGTAGTCAAGAAGATGCTCAACACTAGAAGTGTATTTTTGCTGTTCCCTCAGCATTATTTTTCATATTTAGGTGTAATGGTATATTTCCATCTTATCCACTGCTCTGGGTTGCTTTATATTTTAATATATAGCTCTACCATGTTGCATCTGTCTGCTCTTACTCCTACAAGCCCTGGATTGCTTCTAACTTTGTGCACCCGGAACAATGCTTTGATATAAAAATAAAAGTACATCCTAGAGTTTTGTGGGTCTTTTTTTAATTTCTATTTTCTGAGGTAGTATGATTTCTGACATCTAAGGTTAACTATGATAATCTCAAAACCCTCTAATGTATACCCTGTGCAGGAGCGTATATCGTAATCTATATTCTCTACAACAGCATATGAGAACTGTTTCTTGGGACCACAAGATAAAATTCACTACAAATAAGTGCACTTTTCATGCAAGTCTGATGACATGAATTCATTACCTAGAGCCGAAGGAGGAAGGAGAAAACTCTTACTGTTGTCTTCTGACCTCTCCTTGTGGGCCTTGCCATGTGATCACAGGACTCATACATCAGGAACACACATGGAATAATATCAGCAAATAGAAATAAATTAAACAATAAGATTCTTTCTCACCCATATACTTAGTAATAATTTACATAAGTTTCTAAATATTGCTAATTGAAAAACTGTTAAGCTGTTAGTTTAAATTTGCATTCCTTTGATTACTTGTGAAAATGGGTGTCATTTCTTCTTTTACCCCAGACGTCTAGGGCATTGTTATTTAGTACTAAGAAATAACTTTACATGTCTGTTATGAAGTTTGCTAACTTCTTCCTGTTGGTCATAGGTTATTTTAATAACATAGATTTATGTTTTCAGATGCCATAAAGCTTTTACATTTTTCATCTCCTTTAAACACAGAATATTGACTTAAAAATAAAACTCAAATATGTTTGAGTTTGGAGTTTTGCTTTTATTTTCTGAAATTCTTAATATTGGTTATTAAAATCTATATTTTCTCAAATGATATGTATTTCCTTATGTTTTCTATTTGATATATGGTTTTGACTATTATTTTAATTTACATCTATGAATTATGCATAGTTATAGGCTTTATTAAGTTATTTACTTTTTATTGATTTTTATTGAGCTCTACATTTTTCTCTCTTCTCTCCTCCCTACCTCTCCCCTCCCCCCTTCATTTACTTTTAAGAAGATCATAACTTGAACTTTATTCCCTCCTATTTCCCCTTTTCTCCTTTCTTTGCTAATGCACTTTGCTAACCCCAGGTAAGATGGTCTCTTATACTTTCATATCATATGATTAGACACATGAAATATAGACAAACAAGGGCAGCCATGCATAGGAAAGTAAAGCCTAGGATCTGCATTCAGTACTAATCTTCCATAGTGCTGTTTATTTTGCTTAATATGAAAATTTCAGTTTTATAGATTTTCTCAGAAAATAGCATTTTTTTCTATTTTTTATTGTTAAAAGGGAAATTTACAATTACTCCCCTTGTCCCTGGCCCTCCTGCTTCCCCAGTACCCCTCCCCTCTCCCCCTGCTTCCTAAAGAGGGGGCAGGGTACCATACTCTGTGGGAAGCCCAAGGCCCTCTCCCTTCCATCCCGGCCTTAGAAGGTGTGCATCCATATAGACTAGGTTCCCAAAAAGCCAATACATGCAGAAGAGATAGGTCTCTGTGCCAATATCATTGG
>JAQHUG010000028.1:4467644-4483399 GCA_028555095.1 Dicrostonyx torquatus | reverse complement strand
TAAGGAAGCAGAGGGAGGGTGGTGGGGTAGTGGGGGAGCGGGAGGGCCGGGAACAAGGGGAGTAAATGTAAATTTTTCTTTTAACAATAAAAAAAATAAAAAAAGAAATAGCATTTAGTTGTTTGTTCATATCACACTGCTGTTTCTTTGTCTTTATTAATATTAATCAGTAAGGGAAACAAGAACAGTGAATGGCATCAAGATATATTTCTAAAAATTTAAATAACTAGTAGGGGTCAGGAGAAAGCTTCTTTGGAATGTGAACTGTACACTATGCACAGAATACTATCTTTAATTACCAGACCATGTAAACTAAGTATGCTAGTGCATCATGGAATCTTCAGAGCAGGAAGTCAGGAAAATTAGAATTAGTAGTTCATCTCTGGCTACATTTCCAATTTGAATAGATGGGATTGTGTATTTATAATAACAATCGAAGTAGTAGCTGTAGTAATGAAAATAATAAACAAATACTGCTATGGAAGTGAACTATGAGATCATTGAGAGTAAAGAGACACTGCAGTGGGATATTTGAACACTGAATTATCGCAACACATTGATGGATGGTACAGTGAAATAGCTCTGTGGGTAAAACTCTTTCTACTAAGGCTGAATCCCCTTTGTAATCCTCAGGAGTCCCACAGTGAAAGGAGAAAACCAGCTCCCTATGATCTCCACAGCCATGCTATGGGCAAACATGTATGCGTGTGCACACATAGGCACAAAATAAAAAATGTAATAGGGTTTTTTATAAACACTAATGGGACATTAACTTATTTATAGACTGTTAATTGAGTAATAAACCATTGTAAATCCTGGAATATTCAGTTGTTAGAGACCACAAATTTGCACTGCAGGATTACTGTATATCATGAAAAGTAGATGGAATAGGGAGAAGAAATTCAAGGAGAAAGAATCTGAGAAAGGGGGAAACAGAAAAGTTTAACATTCTTCAGAATTTATTTTAAACTTTTCAGGTTTATTTGGTTTTGTCTTAAGCAAAATGGAATTAAAGTTTTAAATACTGAAAAACTAATGGGAAAAAGAAAATACTTTAATGCCTATTCATTTTTAATGAGTAAAGCAGTGTTTTGGGGGAAAAGAGCATAAAGGCTTTTGATGGGGGCAGCACAAGGTCACTGCCTTAGGCCTGGTTACTTCTCTGCAGAGTGGACTCACGGGGCCTCATCCCAGCAGTCTGCTCAATCTCCAGCCTCAATTACACACTGGAAGAAACAGAACCAAGGTTATTTCTTCCAGCTTCAGAATTTCAGAATGATTTTCCTCTCTGAAAACTATGTCACTGCTGTTCTGAATTCTATAAGGATAGGAACATATAAGAGTTAAAAGAATATTTATTGCCAAAACATGAAACTAATTTATCTTCATTTATACTGAAAGTAGGACACACTTGACAGCTATTAATCCATACAGTAATTAACATTAGCTTTGCAAGCTGGAGATAATATAAAAAGCTTATGCTGAAATATAAAATGTTTCAATGGATCATAATTAACACATGACTTCAGTTTCTGATTAATCATTTTTGTTAGATTGTTTTATAGGTTACATCTAATTAGTGAAAAGGAATATAAAATTTGGTGCTGCATACAAAAAGTCCAAAAAAAAAGAATCATAATTTAACACTGTTAGTATTCTTCATGCAACTTTTACAATCCTAACAAGGCAATGTCTTATTCTGTTACAAAATTGAAACAGTTCTGTCACCTTTGGACTAGCCAGAATATAAGACAAGTTCTATAATAGAACACATTTTCAATGACACTTTAGAGTCACAACATGCTCTAAATTATTTGCCTCAATTTTTTTAAACTATCCAATGTTTCCAGAAAATATTTTGATTTACTCACATTAAATTAATAATATAATTTCAGTTACTAATTCTTATTCTGTAAACCACTGTTTCAAAGTAACTCAAAAATACCACAATAGCAAACTGAATAAAATATGAGCTTGAGAGATTGTGTACTTTTTTCTTTTAATCATTTTTCTTTTTTCAAAAGCCTGGATTATCTATTCATGCACTCTGACTGCCACCCAACCTACACTGAATGACCCACATGGACATCATTAGGTCAAAGCTTCCTTTGTGCCTTTTAATTTGGAGTCAAAAGTCACTTCTAAAAGAACTTAATGCATGTTAGGCATGAATCTATATCTGAATTTTGAACAATAAATTATAGAAGCTCCATTTTTAACACATAATCTCTTGCTTGAAAAATATTCACCTGTCTATAAATTTATTGGCATTTTGTGGTGTAATTCCTATTGTGTCAGTAAATTCTAGTGCTTTTTAACCATTTCAACATGAAAGAGAAGGCATTGAAGTGCAAAAAATGGGCATATTACTTCACCATCAGCTAAAATTACATTCCTGAAAAACATAGATAATTCATAGTTGAAACATGAGGATGTACTGATTTTGACCAATGAATAGTGCTCGAAATCCTCCCAAATTTGGGACCTCTGAGACAAAGGGGTGTCTTCAAGCCATCAACACGTCCCTTCAAGGAAACTATTTGTCACATTCACAGATCAACATTTTGTTCCTGTATGTTCTGTATCCTCTTTCAATTGGATATTAATGCCTCTGTTCATTCTAACACCAACTGTTTGAAGACAGTCTTTGCATAACTAACTGCCTACTGTCAAACTGTATGACATAGAACTAATCTCTGTTTATTTGCAATACGACATACAACTTAACTCTGTTTATTGTACCATTGGCTTGACTTTGAATGTATTTACAAGTGGGAAGTGGGAAGGATCGTCTACAGTGTACATCTGAATGGATTCAGAGATGCTCCATATTTACATGACCTCTTTTCCTTGGGTTTCCATTCCCATTCCTTCTTCAAATGTCCACCAGTTGTTCTAAAAATCACTAAAACCAAACACATGGAATAAAAAGTAACTGTCTGGTAAATGGTAACTATTCTAAAACAGCATTCAAGTTTCCTGCCTCATCATTCTACTATGCATTTGAACTGTTTTATGACATATATAATGTCTCCCTCTACACCCTACATTAAATTAAATTCCAAGTTAAATTTTATCATAGTAATAACAACATAATCCTACATTTTATCTTTCTTGACTTCAAATCAACAGGAGAAGCTTCTAGTCTTTCTACACATGTCTTTCTTTTTTAATTTTTTTTTCTGTCCATTTGACTAATGGGATTTGGGATAATTAATGTACAATAAATAATGTAGTATGAAGCTGTCAACAATTCTATACATTATTGAATCTTGTTACAGTCTAATGCAAGCTAGTCAGTATTTTTTTAGTCTTGGTTTTTTTTTAAATTATACTAATGGAATTTAAATATGTAGTAGAAAATTAATTCCTTGGGTTGACTTTATGATAGAAATGTGGGCTTTTGTGTAGTTTGCTAGGCTAAATTAATTAGGATGCTGGATTCTGTCTGAAGGCATTTTCTCAACTTTTTTAGAAGAAAAATTTAATGTTAAAATAAAGGCATAAAAGCAGTAATTATTTGTACTAAATGTAGATTTGTGTCTGTAGTTTGGTACTTTAGCAGAAAAGATTAGATTGCCAGGGAGAAAATTTGTGTGACTATTATATTTTGAACATGGCCTCCTAACCCTAGTAACTATGTGCAAAGGAGATTTTGTTAATGAAATAGCAGACAGGACCTTTAATATTTATAATTATTACTTATTATGCAAATGTGGAGCTAATTTAAGAGCCGTATTAGGATAATTCATCTTAATGGAATCACCTAATAAGTACATCGTAATTGCCCATTGGCCAGGTTTATAATTAACATTTAAGCTTTTAACTCTGTATAGTGATTTCTACCTTGATTTTATTGCATATTATGAGGGGGAGTCAAATAATATTTTAACTTTTATTAAAATTAAAAACTAATATTTGCATTTTTATTTAAAAGTCAAATAATTTAAAACAAAGATTTCAAGTTGCAAATAATTAGTCTCAACATTTTAAACAGAATATCTTAATCTCTAAGCCATTGTATTTTATGATTTCATTATATCTGTTGATCTTATATAACAGAAGAGTATTATATCAGATATATTATAGGTTAATTGTGCCTATCACACTTCAGAGGCAAGGAAATATGAACTTTGCTTTCCTTCATATTATCAGAATTGCTTACAAATATCTTTGGTAGAACTATAAGTAATAACCATGGCACAATTCTGAAGTAAATGCTTTGCAGTTGTTTTGTTATTAAATACAAATAGCACTAGAACTTGAGTATGATTCTCTCAGACAGGGGTTTAACTAAAGGGTTTATTGCTAGAACAAACAGGTGGAAGAAGAAACAAACAAATGCAGCATGCTCTGGGAAGCTTAACCTGCAAGTTTCAACTATAATAGAGAATTTATTTAAAAAGTTATTCATAAATACAGCATTTTAGAGATTGTCCAAACTTGTTATTTCCTGGCCCTTTCAGCAAAAACAAAGAAGATATAAATACTTAGGATGATATCAATTCTATGTTACATTGTACATTGTATATGATACATGGCTACGATATCTAGTAAATTCCTTAATAAAGTTTACAATTATGTCCTTAACACTGATCTTTTATATCAATTAGTCTTAAAAACTTAAAGATAAACCCAGATGAGAAAGACCTATTTGATAAAGGAACATTTTGGCATCTTTCAACATTGCATCAGACCCAAGACTATGTTGCATGTTACATACTGATGTGGTTTCAATTGAATTTTAGCCATGAAATTAAATTTGAACAAAATTTAAAATGAATCAATGTTTTCAAATACAGATATCCCTTTTAATGCATACACAGTAATATGTGTTTGTATGTGTGGATGTGTGTGTGCATTGAAAAAACAGGAATAAGTTCTCACCTTTTTCAGGCTCAGCCTTGCTGCCTCTAGCTGTGTTCTTCGCACAGATACAGCGGACACTCATCATTGATGGCATAAAAGAAATTGCGATTTTATTCTGATGCCAAGAATTGTGATGCTTCTTAATTCTGCTTAATAATATTTTTAGGATGGGATTTGGCCCCATGTTAAAATCTAAATATAATGAATTTTGTGAATTATAGAAAACAGATTCTTCCTTAAAAAATCATAATTTCATAAAATTATTAAAAAGCACGACTACCTAGAGTATTAATTTTCCTTCATTTCAATGTTATCCAAAAAAGGGTCCAAACTATTGTATTAGCCATAGTTCTCTAGAGGGACAAAAGTGATATATTTATCCTGTGAATCTAGCAATGGTTATCCATCAATGAGAAGTCCAAGAATCCTGTAATTTAGTCCCCAATGTTGGATGTCTCAGCTGGTCTTCATACACATTGTAATACAGAAGTAGCCATTCAGAATGATGGCAAGGAGGCCAACAGTGAATTGCTGAGAGGCTGTTGATTCATTCTGAGTTAAGAAAACTCAGGGTTGATCAAGGAAGACCACCTGAAAAATCTCCGGTACGAACAGATGGCCCAGATGTCTGAGTTGTACATCCAGAACCGATTCAAGATCTGCCTGAGATGATCAAGCCTCACAGGATACTCCAGTCAGGACTTGATCATAACTCTAAATTTTCTTTAGGGCCCAATAAGATTATCAGTACCCCCAACCAGCCGGAAGTAGCCTAGAATACTACACCCACATTCCCAAAAAACAGACTATGACTGTTTTCCTTTGTTTAAAAAAAAAAAGAGGGGGACATGGTGCGGGAGAATAATTCTATATATCTGTCAATTATGTTTTAAATAAACGCTCAAGCTCTCAGCCTTCCTAATCAGTTCCCAAAATGCTTTCATTTGGTTCATTGCAGAAGATAATTAATATTTCCTTGACTGTTAAGTTTATAACTTAAGTGAGTAGATTTTTAAAATAGTTATTAAAAATAAAGGAAATGGCAAGCCATTTACAGTATAAAACTTTTTTGCTGGCTAGTTTTATGTCAATGTCACATGAGGTAGAGTTACTTGTGAAGAGGAGATCACACCTGAGGAAATGCCTCCCTACAATTTGGCCTGTAGGCAAAGCTGTGCTGTCTTGATAAAGAATTAATGTGAGAGAGCCTATCCCATGAGTGCAGAACCTGGTATGTGGCCCACTGAATCAAAGGTCCTGTGGGTTCACAGGGACTAACGCTGATAGATAGCATAGGGCCTGCATGGGTCTGCACTAGGTCCTTTGTGGATACGTTGTGGCAGTTATGGTATCTGTGGTACTCCTAATAGTGGGATCAGGTGTGTCTTCAGTTCTTTTGCAGGCATTTGGGATTCTTTTCCTCCTGTTGGGTTGTCTTATCTGGCTTTGTTTTGGGGGCTTTTGCATTGTCTTAGTATATTTTGTTTTAGAGTGTTCTCAGTTTTGTTTTTTGGAGCATGCTCTTTTCTGAAGAAAGGAGAGAAGTGGATCTTGGGAAGAGGGGAGGTATATGTAGGCGACTTGGAAAAGTGGATGTAGATGAAGCTGTGGTTGGCATTGTATTAGAGAAGACTCAAATTTGAAAAAAAAAGAAAGAAGAGGAAGGAAGAAAGGAAAGAAGGAAGGAAGGAAGAATGGAAGGAAGGAAGGAAAGAAGGAAAGAAATAGACTGAATAAGTTATGGAGGGCTAACCAGTAAACAGTATTCCTCCATGGCCTCTGTCAGCTTCTACCTCCAGGTTCCTCTCTTCTGTTTCTGTCTGCTTTTCTTCTGAAATGGACTATGATATGGAACTATAAGCTGAAATGAACAGTTTCTTCTCCAGATTGCTTTTGGTCATTCATAGTTTTATTCTTTTTAATCACAGCAATAGGTACTCTAACCAAAATATTTTCTTGGAAGATCTTGTAAACGTTTTAAGAACTGTGATACCTTTATTCATAAAAATGCATTCAATTTCTGAGGGCATTTATTCTTTTAAGTTTTTGTTCAAGTTAGTTTTAGAACATCAATTACAGCATTCTACCTCTTCTACCTACCGTGTTTCTCAGGAAAAATCTTTGCCAAGCTCTGAGTCTGAAGGACAATAAACAGCAGAGTATAATCCTAAACCTCCAATTTGAAGTGTTCTTGAGGAGTTTAGTGCTAACACTGGAAAGGCAGGGACATGCTGAAACATGTAATGAGTGGGTACAATAATGGATGGTGTTCAATGACTTACAGGTGTTCTGGAGCATGTGATTTTAATATTTTATATATTTGACTTTTATGACTATAATAAATAACTTTTAAAAATTCTGGCATTATTACTTTCCTCCATCCTAAATTAGGTAGCTTCTGCTGTTATTTGAAGTTTTGTTAATACAAAAGCCAGTAGCTCTATGTGAGGAGACCTTGCTTTTGCAAAGTGTGGGCCATCAACAGATAGAGGGAAAAAATCCCCTCAATTCACCTGTCACATGATTTCCCCATGTGACAGATAATGAAAACCTTGGGGTCTGGAAGGCCTCAGGAGGAATACTCCACAAAGAATGGCCATTTAATAACACCATGACCTTGCTTCTATTCCCAAATGTCAACCTTTGTCACTTAGTACTGTAATAAAGGAGACAAGGTGGCCTGTGTGAAGGTGTTTTAAAAGAGAAGACAATGTATTGTCTGACTTGTGCTATACAATGTGACCCAACTCCAAGAACGCAAAGAGTTATGTGGCTTTGTAATCTTAACTGAAAATAAAAGAGAATCTGAACATTAAGATGGACTTAAACTCCCTTGGCCTTTGCCTTTTATCCAAACATTATTTGTCGGTCCCCTTTTCAGAACTCTGACACTTGCTTATTATTCCACTTGGTCCTCCGCCGCCAATCGTCCCATGCTTTCCTCTTTTTCAGCCAGTTGTTGGTACCAAGTTCCTGAAGGTTTCCTATGGGCATTTAAACCTATGCAGTGTATTTCTCCAAGCCAATTGCTTTTAAGACTATTGCATCATTTTGCGTCTTATTTCCCTCTCATGGATAATGGGATATGTGTATTTACTAACAGCATGCTTTCCCTGCACCCACACAGGCCAGGAGAATGAGACAGATCTCTGAGAAATGGAACTGTGGATGGATAGGTGCCAATGTGTGGTTTATGAGTACTGGACCCAGTTGTCAGCAAGAGCAACAAGTGCTCCCAACTGTTCAATCTCTCCAACCTCCATGCAAAGTGTTGTGTGAAAATGCCTTAGAAACTGTGTTTCTAAAAAAGCAAACCCCTAAATACTAACTAGAAAAAAATCAAATTTATATTGTGTTTACAGGTGTATAGTCTCTTAAAAATATGAATTCTTATAGAATTATGATTTTAACTTTAATATGTGAGAACTATATTAAATATGTTTAGTAGCTTTCTTCTTATTTACATTGTATGACCACCTCTCATATATAAAGTGCTATACAAAGAAAGGAATTCTAATAACTATACAGGCAATAAAATGTTATTGGCACCTTGTCTTACTATCACAAACAGGTAGTAACACCAAAATAGAGGTAGAGAGGTTTATTTTGGCTTCTTGTTTCAGAGACTGGAATTCATTTTGCTGGCCCTACCACTACAAGGCTGATGCAGAGGCAAAACATGAGAAGTGAGGCACATGACCGAGGAGGCTTCTCATTTCACGAGGGATGGGGGAAGCAGAGGCCAGGATAGTTCTGCTATGAGGTGTGCGTTACAAAGTTAATGGCCCCAGTATTGTTCTTTCAGTAAGGCTTCCCACCCTAACTGATGCGTTCATCATACAGTCACCTCTTAATTATACCATTAGCTAAGATTTAGTACATGAGCTTTCATATGAACACTTCACATCAAGCCTCAATATTGAACTAGAATTGATTTTACTATATATAATGACTTCTAAATGTTCTCAACTTTGTACAAATCATGTTCAGTATTTATTTGAGCAAATGTCTATTAATGATAGTATTTCATGGATTGTTTCTAAAAGAAAGATAAAAAATGTAGACTTTTCTTATAGATTTGACCCTATGTTGTTTATAGAACTGGGAGATTTTAAAGTCGGTACTACCCTGAGTAAATATCTTCTTTTTTGATGAAGTGTTTCAGTGAGCCATGGATGGCTTCAAGCCAACTACGTAGCTGAGGATGCTCAAGAACTTATGCTTTTCTTGAATTCCACCCTTCAGAAGTGGGATAACAGGCATTCATTACCACATGACTTAAGCAACTAACTATATCACTTAGAGTCTTCCCTCTTTTTCAACTATTTTACTTTTATTAAGCACTACTGTCATTCATATAATTACTTAGATTTATTTCCATTGACATAAGATATTGTGCTTATATACAAATACATATAAACAAAAATAGAATGCCAGAGAAGCTTTAATCTTAGAGCACTGATTAGTAAGTGTGGTAGTTCTACATCTATACATTATATTGTTTAGGCAGTAAAAAAATATTTTAAGGTTTCTTGTGGTGGGTATCAGTGTTTTTGTTTGGCTATGGTTACTGTGGGGAGTATTATCAGTCCAAGTAACTTAACTTCCTTTAAGATTCTCTATCTGTCCATTATCTATCTATCTATCTATCTGTCTGTCTGTCTGTCTGTCTGTCTGTCTGTCTGGTCTATCTATCTATCTATCTATCTATCTATCTATCTATCAGCTATCTATCTATGTATCATCTATCTATCTGTTTCTGTATGTCTATTTATACATCCATCTCTGTATCTATATCTACATATCTACATATATATATCATCTAACTTTATACTCTATGCATACAATTATATTATCTGTATCTCTATATACATGTTTATATCTATATTGACCTTTACATGTGATCTTTATGTCTTTATATCTATTCCAATATTCATATCTAAATTTATATCATATTTGTATATGTGTTCAAACATACATTTATTTTTATTGTCTATAAATTGTAGGACATTACTTTTATTTTAGGTAAACTTTAGTCTTCTAAGAAATATCTATCTATGAGTGAATCTTTTATTTTTTTTTCTGTTTTTTTTCTAATTTTACTTCATAATGACCACACTGACCAAAGCTTATATTTATCTACAATTTTGCCCATCAACGTATCACCCAAAACTCTCTTGTGAGAGCAATACTTACATGTTCAACTCTCTTTTAATGTCTCATTAAATCATTCATAAGACCTTTATTTAATGACATCCCTCTAGCATTCTTGATAGTCTCTTTCTCATTAAATAACAGGATAATATACCCAGACATTGAAAGTATCCATTTGAAGATGTTTCTGAAGTCTAACTTTGCCACAAGTAAGTATTACAACTGCTTATGAACTCTTCCAGTTCTCCCTCCCCACAGGGCTCCATCACGTTCCTCATGCCTGTGCTCCTCCTGCTTCGGGTTTTATTACACTCACATCTCTACAACTACACTGCAATTGTATGAGTCCTTACACCATCTGAGGGAATTTTAAATAGATCAAGTTTCATAACAAAATGTGATCTATAAAACAGAAATCCACTTTCCTCAATATTCTTTAGCTGGAAATTGAGAGATGATGGGGTCAATGTAGCTGTGTGTGAGTGAAGTCTCTGACCAAATTTGTTTTTATTTTTGTCTGTTTTAAAAGGACACTAACTCCATCATGATAGGCTCCCATATTACAAACTAATCTAATCCTAAGTACTTCCCAAAGATGCTGTCTCCAACTGGCACTTCATAGCATATCATGACTGAAGCATGTAGATGTGGAGAACACATATGTGACAGTCTATAAACCTCTTTCTTGAAAATTACAATTGGGTATTCTAGGCTCATCCACAAAAAGCTCATTCTTCTTTATTCTCCAGTGTACCCTGAAAGAATATTTCATTCAAAAGGCCACTTCTTAATATGTAAAACCTAATTGTGTTTTTACTTATATAAATATTAAAATTGTTCTGAATTAACCTAACTTAACCGGTCTCCTGTGGATACACAGACAGAATTATTTTTCAGAATTGTTCCAAAAATATTATACACTTAAATTACCACAGAAAAAGGGAGTTGTGTGGAGCCTCACCAGCTAGCATATGTGGATACTATTCTTATGTTCCTCTGATGGTGATATTCAGGTAGAAACCATGCTACACAAGACAATCACATTCAATCAATATCTGTGGAACTATTGCCAATTGATAGCTGGTGTCGTAAGGAAAGTTGGTCTTCTTGAAATATATTCTCCTTGTTAAGTTGACCATGACCATGGTTAGTGGAAAACTGTATATCCAAGATGGTATGTGAAGTGTAAAATGGACATGATGGAGAGGGCCTTAGTGGAATGAGAAAGGAAGGAATATATACAGATGTATGTGTGAACGCGCGCGTGTGTATGTGAGTGTGTCTGTTTGTGTGTATGTGTGTATTTAGACAGAGAATGGAGAGATCAAAGTTGTCTGTGTTGGAGTAGAAAGACGCTTAGATCTGGGAGAAGTTTTGGGACTTCATATTATCAGAACACATTGAATGAAATTCTCATAAAGTATACATTGAAGAAAAAACGATGTGAAAAACCATTTTGGTTTCTACAAGGTGGAAGCATTTTCTGTCATCTCACACTACTTTCCTTTAAAGTTTCAATTTCTTTTCATACTTTATACTTGTGGTTATCTGAAACAAATTTAAAAATTATTATTTGAGGTAACATTGCTGCGGTCATCCCTGTGAAATGGGGATGAGTCATGACGCTGGGTAAAGGACTTGGAACTGCTAGATCTCCACCATTTTTTTCTGAAAGTGGACACATGGAGAATACAGAAAGCCATAAAATGTTTCACCAAGTTCTTCATCTATCATAAATGACGTAAGAGCACCACTTTTCTTTCTGTTCTAAAGCTTGTACTTACGACAAAACCTGAGAGATTTGCTTTATTTATTCACTTTTTCTAATCTTTTTAGTGTTGATTGCATCCTTTTTTTCTATTCAGTGGTTACTGATGAGCTCTCAACATTTAACAGTCATATCTAAAGCTTTTTGAATGTTTTGTCCCAAAGAAAAACTTCATTAAGCATAATGCATTATATCAATTTTATTTGTGATATTAACATTCATTTCAATTTCTCTTTCCGGTATTTAAAGAATTATCAATTTGTGAATAATTTCTATTTCTTATCAGCCTAGTTAATTAAATATTTTTCAATATTGTACATTAGTAAGATTTCTAAGACTCCAATTAAATTGTGAAAGTTTAATTGTATAATTAATTATATTTTCAAAAATTACAGAGAGGTGAAATGAAAATTGTCATAAATTACAAACAGCCAAAATTTATGACCCACAAATCCATAAATTAGTAAGTATAATAAACTGTGCTGTAGTATAAAACTACTGATACTACAGTTTTAATTTTCATGCATTTATCTCCTTAGTCTAAGTTCCTAATATGGAGGTCATATGAATAGTTCATATGCTGGCAAAGATTTAGAGTAAATACAATAATTGCATGCATACTTTACACCAGATTAGTGATCACATCAATGAATTTATTGCTGGAGTAGGTACCTAATCACTTTGGTAAGTACTTAAATTTAAGTTATGTGTTTTAATTCCTATTCCTATTAATAGAATATTACAATTCCTTTAGTGAATGAGGTAAATTACATTAATAATCTTCTAGTTCCAAAATCATTTGAGCTTAATTAGGGATCTTAACTACAAAGATTTAAGTTAGAGACTTTTTCGTTTGATAGATTCTTTTAGTCTTTTGTGTTTCATAGTTTTGTGAACAATAAAAGTTAATTAAATGATATTCAATTTATTTAAAAATATTTCAAATGGTTTTATCAGACATTAAAGTATAAGATAATGAATATTTATTAATTGAGTCATAGCACCTCTGCTTTTCCTTGTATTATATTATAAGCTTATTTGTGTATTGTTTATTGAAGAAACACATATGTAATATGATGAAAACAAAGAGTTTCAAGATAAAGATTCTTTTATTTATTTTATAATACATTATGTTAATTTATACTTTTGGATTTATAAATTTTTCACAGTGATTTTCCTCATTATTTTCTTTTATTAACCATAAGAAATATGTAACTTTACTGTAAATGTCATTATTTTAAAATCTGCACTTACTATGCAATTAAGTATTATAGATAGGATTAAGTTTTCCTTAAATAAAAGCATGGTCTCAAGTTTTTGCATAAAAATATGAAGTTGGATTCTATGTTTGTGTTGGGGGAGACATGAGTGACCCAGAGAGAAAAGTGCTTGTGTATATAATTAATTGTATTATATAATTCTATGAAATTTTAAAGAAATGGAAAATTTATAAATATTCAAATTGCTTTTGTTTATACTTTCATACTAAGCATTTTGGTCAAAGTTCATTGCGACTTCTATATCCACCTCCAACACTCACTCACTCCCAAATTTGTGTTTTCTCGATTTGTTTTTATTTAAAATTCTATCCCATGTTTTTCTCGGTGTGCACTTATCTGCTGGAGTATGGTAATAAGCAGGAAACATGACTTTAGAGAAACCTGACTTTCTGTCAGGTGCACTAAATTGCCTGTAAGTCCTCAGTCAGTAGTGGGGGCCCTTGTGCTCCTTACTGGATGCTAGGATGCTCAATGCAGAGGTCTTGCACAGCTCCTGTGCCATCACCCATAGCATCTATGAGTTCAAAAGTTCAGTGGTCCTAACATGTCCAGAAGACAATCTTTCTCGGACCTCTCTCACCTCTGGATCCTACAGCTTTTTCGTCCCCTCTCCCTCAAACAATCCTTCCCGAGACTGAAGGAGTGAGTGTGAACAAAGTTGTGCCATTTGAAGATCAACAACCCCTTAGAAAGTTATCTGTGAAATTGAGACGTTATTAGTAGCTGCTCTGATTACCATCTCCAGCACAACAAACTTCTCTAGTGAGGTCTGAGAGCTGCTGTGAACTACGGTAGAGCGATGTGCACTTAGAGGGAACTTTTATACTGCATATAAATAATCATAGTAGGTGCACCCCTGAGCCACTGAGATTCCAGTCATGGGTTCTTAGATAAATTTGCAGTACCAGGCATGTGTTTCCTTCTGTGGAACTGGTCTGAAGTTCACAGAGAAAGCAGTCGTTTGTAGCCATAACATTTGCGCCACCCATGTTGGTGTATCCTGCTATGACTTCTCTTACTGTCATTCACAGCTCAGAGGTGGTGAAGACTACTGATGACTTCTTCCCCAGGCAGCCTCCATTGCGTCCTCCAGAACTATGAGAGAGAGATAGGGAAAAGAAGTTTCCCTTGTCAAAACTAACTTGATCTCTCCCTGTTTTATGGACCAAGTGTATGGTGTCTTAAGCAATATATCTTCCTTTAAGCTCTAGGGGAAAACCAGAGTAATAACAATAGTCTGTATTGTTTTCAAGGTCTCTGGGACACCACAAGTCGATGATTTGAGACAAGGTATCACTTATTGAGCACAGGACATACTTTTTTGCCAACCTGTGACTTGTGAGATCAAAATAATCTTGTGTGTGGCGAAATTAAGTTAAATGTTTTTTTCTATAAAAATATATTAACATACTTAAGAAGTCTATACAATACTGCTTATAAAAGGATTTTCAGATAGCCTTATAATGTGTGCCCCTCTCTAACTTCCTTCACTGCCTAACCCCCATCTTTTCTGTTCAAGCATCTTTCCCCATTTTGTTTCTTTCTCCTTCTTATCACCTGTGTTACACTATACTCCCTGCCTTAAGCTATTTCTTCCCCCCTCCCCACCAATTGTGCCTTTAGAGTTTCCTGTGTTCTATAGGTACTCTCAAATAAACACACAAATCCTAAAATTTGAAGCTAATATGTGAGTGAGAACATGTGATATTTGTCTTTCAGTTTCTGTGTGACTTCACTCTGTATAAGGTTATCCAACTCTATCTACTTAGTTGCAAATTTAATTTTTCTTTATAGATGAATAAAATTTCACTGCATATAGTATCCTGTTTTTATTATCCATTTATCAGTTTGTATTCATAAAGGCCATTTCCCTGCCCCCACTGCTGTGAATAGAACAGATATGTGCATTAGTGAACATGGGTATCTACCATAGGAAATAAGTCTGGATGCATACCAAGAAATTGTACAGATAGGTAACATGACCAAAATACTTCTAGCTTTCTGCGTATTATGCACACTGCAAACAAAATGAGGGTTACTGTTTACCACATTAATACCAGCATTTAATGCATTTTGTTTTCTTGTTTAAAAAATTTCTTTGTATGCTTTTCTTAGAGTTTACCTTGCTACTTAGCTTCTCTAGGATCATGAACTTTAGCCTCAATATCCTTTATTTTATAGCTAGTATCCACTTATGAGTAAGTACATACCGTGTTTATCTTTCTGGGTCTGGAATACCTCACTCAGAATGTTTTTTTTTCTAGTTAAATCCATTTGCATGCAAATTTCAAGATGTCATTGATTTTACTGCTGAGTTGTGCTCCAATGTGTAAATGTGCTACATTTTCTTTATCCTCTTGGGTTGAAGGGCATCTAGGTTGTTTCCAGTCTCTGGCTATTGCAAATAATGCTGCTACGAACATAGTTGAACAGATGTTCTTGTAGTATGATTGAGTATCATTTGTGTATATGCTCAAGAGTGATATTGCTGAGTGCTGAGGTAGGTTGATTACCAATTTTCTGAGTAACTGCCATACTGATTTCCAGAGTGTTTGTACAAGTCTGCATTTCCACCAGCAATGGAGGAGTGTTCCCTTTACACTATATTCACTCCAGCATAAACTACCATTGACGCATCCTCTCTAGCATAGACTATCATTGGCGTTTTTTGTCCCACCCATTCC
>JAQHUG010000028.1:4416701-4434354 GCA_028555095.1 Dicrostonyx torquatus | reverse complement strand
TCCTTGCACTCAGTTTAGTTTTCTCACCTAGCTCTATTCTATCCTGGCATCAGCTGAAGCAGCTTCTTTATTAACCAATGGTAATAAACCATATTCACAGTATACAAAGGGGAATCCCACATCAGGTGAAAAGCAAACTTAGAATAAATGTTTAGTTGCTCTTCATTCTATACTGTAGATATATATTTAGACTTAAATATTTACAGATACTGTCTTTCCCTCTGTGACTTCCAAAGTCTTTGGACATTTACAGAACACAATGCCATTGCATCAATTTTTTATCAATTTTATTTCAAATGACTGCAAATGTTAAATGCTTCAAAAGCTGAGGGTTTACCTTTCCATTGAATGTATATGGTGATAGAATCTTTTCTCTTTTATCAATGTCCACCATTAAATAGTCTGATGTTTTACAAAAAAAACCAATAATCTCAGAGCAAATTAGGAATTTTAAGTATGCAAGTTTGTCTGAAGACATATGTCTTAGTTAAGGTTTTTATTGTTGTTAAGAGACACCATAAGCATGGCAAATATTACAAAAATCATTTAATTGGGGTGTCTTACATTTTCAGAGGTTTAGTTCATTATCATGGTGCAACATGATAGTGCGCGGTCAGATAAAGGGCTTGAGAAGTGGTCTGAGATACTGGGAGATATCTTGAGCATATAATATCTCAAAGCCTGCATCCACTATGAGACACTTCCTTTAACAAGAACACACATACTCCAACAAGTCTATACTTCTTGACACTGCCACTTCCTTTGGGGGCCATTTTCTTTTAAACCACCACAATACACATTTCTAAAATATTGAGTGGAAAGATACATAATATTATGCAAAAAATTATTATTTTATTCAAGAGCTACATCATATATTTTGTGATTCATTTGTGTGAATATATGTGTGTATGATGTGGGAGTCCCCTTTGTGTTCTTTGATTACCATTAATGAATAAAGAATCTGCCTTGGTCTCTTAATAGGGCAGAACTTAGGTAGTTGGCAAAACTGAACTGAATGTTAGGAAGAAGAAGGCAGAGTTGGAGAGAGACACCATGGATCTGCCGCCAGAGAAAGACGTGCTGAACTTGTTGGTAGGCCAAGACCTTGTGGTTGATATACAGATTACTAGAAATTACTAGATTTAAGAGTTAGCCAAAAAGAAGTTAGAACTAATGGGCCAAGCAGTGTTTTAATTAATATAGTTTCTGTGTGATTATTTTGGGTCTAAGCTAGCTAGCTGGCCAGGAACCAACAAGCGGCTTGCTCCTTGCTACATGTATAGTGTAGTGTGTGTGTGTGTGTGTGTATGTGTGTGTGTGTGTGTGTGTGCATGTGTGATAGTAACCTTAAAATGTAGTTCAGATAGGAGAGCAGGGGTAATAATTACAATAGCATTCAGATTACTCTTTTTGTGATTATATTTTGACAGAATAATATTATAAAGGCTTCAGGTTGATCAGTACATTGCATGAAAACACAGACTGACTTAAAAACTTAACTGACTTTTAAACTTTTACTAAAGTTGTTATATGACATTTTCCTTGTGTATTCAATGTGTTCTGATGCTCTCAGCCTCTATACTCTTTTAACTCCCTCTTACCCTGTCAATATCCTTCCTCCCTGAAAATAACATTTTCACATGAGTGTCTTTTAAAATACCTATTAGTGTTACTATAAACTAAACTAAGAGATCATGCTAGTATAGCCATACATTGCTTATTATTTAGCTTTTCACAGAACATAAGAAAAGCTAAGGTGAAAATGGAGAAAGAAAATAGTTGAGAGCAGCACACAGACAAAAGGACCTCCTACACCAGAGAGCAATCCTGGATTGAGTGAAACTTTTGCTTTTCATGGGTGATGTGTACACACTACAAAGTTCCAGTGTATGGATCATTTCATTAGTGAGCACAGTTCCCTTATCAATAATATCCTATTAATTATTTTCAACAGATAATACTTCTGATATATTAGGGCTTAATTTTGCCACCAATATGATGGTTAAGGCGCATAAATAATTTTGTAGGGATTTTAAAATGTGTATTTATAATGATAGTGCTCTTAATGGAAATTTCTTATTTAATATGTAGTTTTGCTACTGTATCTTTTTAATATTATGCAACTACAAAGAAAAAAGCATTTTAATCCAATGAATATAAAACTGAATTTGAAAAGAAATAACAATATTATTACTCCTGCGTGTTCAAATGTAAATCTCAATAATCTAGATAGCCAATAAAAGTTTGAAGGTAGCCAATAAAATTTTGCAGCAGCCCTACTCCCCTTCACTAAGTTTTATGTCTTTGAATCATAGGCAAGGACCTTTTGAAAACTTCAGAGTATACAGCTTTTAGTAACTGTAGAAACCAAGAAAGTACGAAGGGGGACTTGATAGGTGAAGAGGGGGATACTGGTGATATGTAGTGGGAGATGGAAAAAAGGTGGGGATGATGCTTTAATAAATAGGGGAGGGGGAACACAAATAATGTGAAAACATCCTCAAGTACTCTCGGAGTTTTATATTTAATTAAAAAGATACATTATATATACACGCATATTTTTGTGGGGGTCTGTGTGCATGTGCATGCATGCATACATGTGTCCATGTATGTCTGTTTAGAAAATTATGCCCCTTGGGCTAACTATGATCACAACAGGAACCAAACACTCACACCCCGCAGTACCAGGAATGAAGAACCTACTTTTGAATAGTTGATCAGTGTAAGCCATGTGACCCCCATAATATGAACCATTGCCATGGTCCTTAGTTGCCTCTCAGTTATGGATGATAAGTCTCTATTGCTGAAGACACAGCATGCTGAGTGTTGAGTTAAACAGGTTGGATCTAACCTGGAAGGCTCTTCTCTGCCCTCAGTTTTCATTATACCATTATGCCATGTTGTGCAAGCTGTCAAGGGAGGGAAGCATGTGAATGTCCTACCACAATGTGATACTTTTGAACCACAGCAGTGACCAGCATGGAAAGATATATGTGAAGATACAATATGTATCACTCACACTTTGGAGGTCTAATTTGGTTTCAGAGCTCACTTAAAAGTGGAAAATCATGCCTGGCACTAGAAACAAAGCTTCGTTGGGAGAGTAGGGACATGGACATCAGAAAATATTCTACTACTATCATTTTATTAAACTTCATGGTTCATAACTACATACCGAATCATATCCTTATACATACAGATGAATATAGCTAACAGAATTGCATATGGTTATCTACTGAGAAACCATCATTCTATCACCCCGTTACTGAGAAACTCTTTCCTATAAGCCCACATTTAAAGCTTTCTCCTTCACAAATTTTCTGATTTTCTGCATTATAAAATGTGACTTTCTTAGTCTTTCTAATCCCCATGTGTTGCCAAGATTAAAGTTTTAGAAAGAAAGAAAAGTAGTCATCTAAATATATTCAGAGTAAACATCTGGAGGGATAAATATCCAAGAAAATTTATTCTCATTTTTAGCCCTGTCCAGTGGTATTTAAGTATGCAGACTCTTTTTAATAATCAGAATCTGAAACCACAATTACATAGTATTTTATGTCAGAGTGAAAATGATAAAAACACTTCCTATACTTGGAGAAGAAAACTTACTTGATTACAGAATACGTAGATATTGGTTGTTTGCACAGTTAGAGGTGTGAAAATGAGACAGTGTAAACAGAACAGGAACGTTCTGCTCTTGACATCTGTTACAGTCACTTTTATTAATATTGTAAGCATTTTAGCAGCAGGAATGGCTCAAACTTTCATTTCATATTGCACCAAATAATTTAGGAAATGATTAATGAGATTTTTAATTATAGACTGAGTTTCCTCTTAAAACAATCTGTGCCATTACAGCTGGAAAAGATCAAGCTTTAATTATATAGAGGGGAGTCTCTGCAGTAAAGCCAAACATGTGCGTTTCGAGAGCCTGGATGTGTTCGATGCCTGGCTCACCTTCACACATGGCTGCACGTGTCTGTTTCTTAGAGCTCAGTACTAATGAGGTTGTGGTCACATTTTCACTCTCCATATGTGACTGTTAGCTTTATTCTAGCAGAGTGTAACATATTGGTTTGGAAAGCTTGGGCTCTCATCCCAAGGATCTCTCCATTTATATACCGAAACAAGTTGGAAACACACACACACACACACACACACACACAGAGAGAGAGAGAGAGAGAGAGAGAGAGAGAGAGAGAGAGAGAGAGAGAGAGAGACACTACCACTACCACCAACACCAACAAGAACCACCACCACAACAAGAAAAAGGAAAATTCATTATAAAATAAAAATAACTGATGATTTCTTAAGGGTAGAGGAAGATGATTTAATCTTTAAAATCAATTTGATCATGTTCTTCAAAACTATACACTTATCCATTTGACTTGACTACTTTCCCTTTTTTTAATGGTAGTTACTTCAGAAAGGTGACATAGAGGAAATATCTCTTAGGTAGAATTGTAGAACCTTAATTTTATTTCCTTCTCTTTCCCAAAGTAGATTATGACCTCAGCCTGTTATCTCATTAGTCTACATGAATTACTTTTATCTGGAAAATTTTAGAGCTGCATTAGATAATTGCCCACAAAGCAAGATTCACATACCACTCTTCCTCTATATGCCTGATATCAGAAGTACCACTTGAAGATGAAGCTGCCAGCTGGGAATGAGACTTGATATATCTTAGAACCTTGAACTGTGTCTCAGGCAGATGGTTGTTAGTTGTCAGAATATCTTGTTGAGAAAAAAATGTACTCCCCTGGTCTAGCAGGTGCTTCTGTTTGTAGCCACAGTTTTACAGTTTTGTTGCTTGCAGGAATGTACATCATTGCCATCAAGCCAGAGGGAGAAACACGCATGCTGGTGTTGATGAATTTGTTCACTAACTATATTTCTCCAGTTTATCTCTGCAGACTTCTGCCCTAGGCCTTCAATGAATACATTCATTCCTGTCAAGTTTAAAAAATTATTTCTCCTCATAGACATAGACTCATTTTCAGTTTTATAACACAGAAGAAAGGTCAGGAGTAAGAAGTAGTCCTACTTAAAATGACTTTTAATTTTACTCAGTGAAATATTTTTGAAATGAGAGGTTGGTGTGAAAATTTCTGGTGAGTCCACATATACACATTCCCATACACACACACACACACACACACACACACACACACACACACACACACAAACACAAACACACACATGATTATGCATTCAAGGGTACTCATATAAGCATGGGCATGCTCACAGAGAGACACACAGGCACATACACAGACTCATACATACATGAACACACATGTATACACACAGAAATGCATGGACACACATGTAAGCATGATTGTGGACATACATCTGGGAAAGCTTCAGTTTGCTAATTCAATGAAGAAAACTACAGTGAACAAAAGTCCATAATAGGAAATACAGTGTTTGTCTTAACAATATCCCCAGAAAATAATTAACTGAGTTTTAAAATAAGCTCTTCTTGAGGAATTAAATTATTATACTTCCCAAGGAAAACAGAAGTTACTTTACACTTTATCTCAAAATAATAATTATGTTGAGAGAGACAGAGTAGAAAGTTTTTATTTATAAATGAACAGACATCTGTTCCTTTTGTGAGAAATGCCCAAATTTAATGCTCCATAGACTAGTAACATTACATATTGACAAATATTTCACTTTCCTGTATTTGCATGCATTTATATCTGAACATGCACAGATACACTAAGTATTACTGGTCTTCTATTATATTTCTTATTTATACTTCATCTATTCTTCTTCCTGTAAATATATGACAGTGATCCTAAGTAAATTTATAATACTACCATTTGAGTTTTAAAACTTTGTAATTAATTTGTAATTAAGACCAATCCTGTCACACAAAGAAACATAATGATTTTAAGACTCATGGGGATTTTTAATTTGCATATTGTACACATTTAAGGAAAATGAAAAAGGATGAATGAGACTACACATTACTTGGCAAAGAATAGTGTCCCCATTCAACTGAAGAAATATTCAGACAGTGTTCTGTTTCAGACATCATGTATGTTGATGATGAAATGTGCTATGGTATCCATATTTAAGAAGAAAATAACTTATAAAAGATAAAATGCCAAGTTTTCAAGACACAAAATCTCAAAAGAACAGTAAGGCCTTTGTCTTCACCTATTCTCCACACCGATTTCTTCTACACAGATACGCAAAATGAGCAGGAAGGTATTCATGAGCTCTGTCTTAAATAGAGGAAAAAAATTAATACAAGAACATTGAGATGACTCTCTCTAACAATAGGGAACAAATAAAAATAGCTGAAATTTCATGTTATTATCATATTGTACCTGGGGTAAGCATGACAGAATAATAAAAATAAAAAGATTAAATGGGAGAGTGGTTTATTGTTCTTAGTGTGTTTGAGTCTTTACATGGAAATTCTAAAATAATTGTTCATCTACTTTAGGCATAACAATTAAGTAAGACTTCAGAATTCACGATCACGAGTAAACTATAGTAAAATAATATTCTAAATGACAATATATAGCAGGTCTTTCTTTGGACCATCATCTCCTGAAAAATGACACAAAGACATTTTATTAATTATGAAAGCTCGTCCTTAGCTTAGGCTTTCTCCCAAATAGCACCAAGAATTAAATTAATCAGTTTATACTAATCTATAGTATATCACATGCTTTGTTACCTCTCCTCAGTACTATTTTAATTTTTCTGAGTATTGCTGGCAAATTCTCCCCCCTCAGATATTTTCCCTGAGTTCCTATTTCTCCCTCTAAGTCCCAACTATCCTCTCCTGCCTAGCTATTGACTATTCAGCTTTTTAATTAAACCAATCAGAAGGTGCCTGAGGCAAGTGAGGTAAAAACAGCGATATCTTCACTGTGTATCCAGGATTCCACAACAAAAATATTCATTTCAGCGAAGAAGGCACCGAGGGTAATGGCAGATCTTTTACATCTGTCTCTTTCTTCTGGTCCCCAGTCTCATGCCCAAGTTTCCACCAGACCACTGGAGGTAGCCTCTCTATAGTCAGAGGCTGCTCACTCATTTCTTACCTTCCAGGCCCAAAATAACCATGCAGAAACTATATTATTTGCAATACTATTTGGTCAATAGCTTATTAGATGTAGCTAATTAGATGTAATTAGATGTAGCTAATTCTGACATCTTAAATTAACCCATTTCTATTGTTTTACATTTTACAATGAGACTGGTGGTTTACTAACAGGGTTCCAACTGGCAGCTCATTTCTTTCTTCTTTGGTGGTTACAAGTTTCTCTTTGACTCCGCCTACTTTTCTCCTCTATCTCTGTTTGGAATTCCTGCCTTGTTCTATTCTGCCCTGTGATAGGCCCAAAGCAACTTCTTAATAACCAATGGTATTCACAGAATACAGAGGAGAATCCCATGTCATCCCATTTCCCCCTCCTCTCTCTCCAGCTGATGGCATAGACCTTTTGATCCAAATTTCCTGTAGAGAACTGTGAGAAGGATGTCTATTAGACATTAACATCTGAAGATTGCTATATACATTGTCAGATCGGCTGCCTAAGGGGAATAAGGGTTAACAAAACCACCCCACCAATTAATGCATAGATAAACACCCAGAAAATATCCAATAGCCATTTTATATTTTGTCAAACATTTTTTTTAAATAAGTAGTCAAAAACCATAACCTCCGCCCTTAATAAATCAATTTATTATGACAATGTGTGGAAGAAAGAGGAGTAATATACATTACCCATTCTGAGTTATTCCCTTATTGGTGGAAGCAGGCTGATCCATGGATACACATACATCTCTTACAGGGACCCATATTGGCGTTGCAGTAGTCTAAGAAAAAACATAAGTGTACCCTCTCCCACGGGTTACCTGGGAGGCTGCAGGTGGCCATTGAAGGAAGATAGGTTCTCTCCCTCTCAGCGGTGGCAAGGGGTGTGTTCCTTGGCAGGGATGCACAGTGCTTGCAAGCTGGGCTGAGCCCCTTGTCATCAAAATTGAGGAAGTTCATATGTAAAAGGACCTCTGTTAAGGCCAGGTGAGGATCTCTTTTAGCCTCTGGCAAGATAGTCCTGGCCAACAGCTCCTTAAGAACACTGTTGATCCTCTCCACAGTGACTTGTCCCAGTTGATTGTAAGGCATGCCAGTGGTATGGGAAATCTTCCAAGATCCCAGAAAGTCACTGCATTTTTGAGATGCATAGGCAGAGCCATTATCAGTCTTAAGTGCCCAAGGTACCCCCATAACTACCATGGCCGACATAAAGGCCTTGGTAACATTGACAGAAAGAGCGAGGTTATGAGGAGTCAAAGGGTTCAAGTCCCTGTTTCAGTGCCACATATTGCTGGGTCCTACTGTCCTTGGGGGAGAGGGTGAAAAGTTGTGATGTCAATAGACACAGGTGCTGGGAATCAGGTAGCAGGTTTTGCAGCAGACTTATTTATTTAACAGCAAGGCAAAACTTATGTACCCTCCCAGCACACAGGCGTTCTAATCCATTGTCAGTTGACATTTCATGCTCGTCTCTCATTGGCTAGGCATGATCAGAACCTCTGATAGCACCTGCTGCTAGACACTCAGAAAACACTGCTTAGTCACTCTTTATTGGCTAGGCACAGACTGGACCTTTGACAGCTCCGTGCAGACGCCAGGGTAGCTCCTCTTGGCCACGAGACAAGAAACTTATCTTCATTTATTTATTTATTTATTTTTGGAGCCTGTCCTGGAACTAACTCTTGTAGACCAGGCTGGCCTTGAATTCAAAGAGATCTGCCTGCCTCTGCCTTGTGAGTGCTGGTTTTAAAGGCGTATGCCAACACTGCCTGGCTGAGAGTAATCTGACATGTTGTTAGACTGGGTGTCAGAACTAGAGGATCACAAATTGATTTTGTGTAGCTGTATATTAGAAATGCATTGAAAGATTAGAGGCCATTTGACACCTCTCTTAAATAAAGAATGTCTTTGATATTTCAGCATATGTATCATGAAATAGAGGTGCAGAGAAAGTCTGGGTTTAAATCATGTGAAAAGGTTTCTGTGCTTTTGTGAGTTGAGGGCTATTCCCACATCTTCTTATTTAAAGTAAAGAGGATAAACTGATAGTCCCACAAGAGATTCACTCTCCCTCATTGTCTCCACAACAGTTCACATCACTAAAACTTGGAGAAATTACTCAAACTTGATATTAAAAATCAGTATAAACAACACATTTCCTCCAGGGTAAAATGTGCTAGAGTGATATGCTCTAAAAATTAATTCGGTTAACCAGCAGTTTAATGGGTTTAAAACAAAAATTAGAGAAATGGAAGAAAGGGTAAGACTATTGGCAAAACACAGTAGGGAGTGTCAGTGGAGTGTAAAAACTGCTGTGGAGCAGATTGTGGTTATGATTAGCGACAGCATTTCACTCTCCTTTAAATATAACTCCCTAGAAACTGCTCTGAAAGAAGGGGAGCCACAGCTGTTCGGGCTTGCAGCTGGAGAGAATGACAGGGATCAGAGCCAGTTATATGCAAATACTAAAAATTAAAGTTGCTAAGTCTGTAACACCTGGATTAAGCCACAAACACAAATTATTTTTTAAAAAAATAAAATATAGAATTTTAATATTTTCTAAAAATGGCTATATTATGCAAGATGTATTTAATATATACATATAATGATTTTTCCAGGCTTCAAAGTATTTTACAAAAAAAAACTACAACTGCAAGAAGGGCTCATTTATTCATTAGTATTATAAGCTCCATAATTAGATTTATTTTCAATTATGGAATCAGTCTACTTTGTTTACATTATATAGAACAAATGGCCTTGAGGTCTAAGAAAATACCACTACTTTTAAATACAGAGAAATGGTTGAAAGAAGCAAACGTAAAGCTAAAAGCTTTTTTAATTTAAATTTTAATTTATCTTTCAAATCATGAGTATATGTGTATCTTTGTGTGGGTTTGTGCGTGTGAGTGGTGGGTACTCATGGTTGTCACAAGGAAGTGTCAAATCCTCTGTTGCCTAGAGATACAAGTAATTGTGAACTTTTGGGCATGTGTTCTGGGGACCGAATTTCAGACATCTACAAAGACAGCAACGATTCAAAACTGCTGAGCCATCCCTTCCACCTTGCCTCAAAAACTTACTTTCTTTTCAGCCANACCACTACTTTTAAATACAGAGAAATGGTTGAAAGAAGCAAACGTAAAGCTAAAAGCTTTTTTAATTTAAATTTTAATTTATCTTTCAAATCATGAGTATATGTGTATCTTTGTGTGGGTTTGTGCGTGTGAGTGGTGGGTACTCATGGTTGTCACAAGGAAGTGTCAAATCCTCTGTTGCCTAGAGATACAAGTAATTGTGAACTTTTGGGCATGTGTTCTGGGGACCGAATTTCAGACATCTACAAAGACAGCAACGATTCAAAACTGCTGAGCCATCCCTTCCACCTTGCCTCAAAAACTTACTTTCTTTTCAGCCAGGGAATGGAATAGATGTATAGATGGAATGTAGAAATGATAGATAAATGAGCATATTTGTTTCAGAATACATCTTTCGTGAAACCATATATTAAAGACCATGTCATCAATACCATTAGTTGTAGTTCTCACATGAAAATTTCTCTTTTCTGAACACTTGATCAAATGAGTTTCTTCAGTAGTCAGAATTACACTAAATTGACATCTAGAAATGATGTTTACACGCTCCATTGCTGAGTTCTCAATATCCGGCTGCTCTCTTTGGGAATAATCTTAGTCCAAACCCTTCTCTTCTTCATTTAATTTTATTTTTTATATTTTATTGATTTATCTTGAGCTCCTCATTTTTCTCTGCTCCCCTCCCCACCTCTCTCCTCCCCTTCAACCCTTCCCGAAAGGTCCCCATGCTTCCAATTTACTCAGGAGATCTTGTCTTTTTCTACCTTTGTCTGTAATGCTCAGTTATTAAGTTAATAAGGAAGGCATACTCTTTTGCCTCAGAGATGCAACCAAAATCTCAGAAATACTTCATACTACCTTCTTTTCCTCTCATTTTCCATGGTATCAAATATTAACATATTCGTCGGAATACTCTTTCAAAGAAGGCAGAGAACATTCTTACAGTTTATTAGCTGCACAATTGCACGAGTGGAATCATCTTCTAGATAAATTTTCCTAGGGTGGCTGTTAGAATCTTTGTCTAAGAGCAAATTATCAGTACATCTGAGAGCTGGCTAAGTTGAGCCTGAGGGTTAAGTGAGCTAACTAAACTGAGATGAAGCAGGAGAGAGCTGCTTGCCATTGAAACTATAGTGAGTCGGCCAGGAAGAATCTGAAGGCTCCTTGAACTCATTCATTCCCATCACAAGTCTGTGCTACTCATGAGGTCAGATGGTGTCCTCTCTTTCTCTCAGGAGTTGATCAATCTTCTAGAATTTGATGCACTCCATGAGGGAAAGGGATGCATTTAAAGAATGTCAAACATCTGATAGAAATCCATATAGACAAATAATATTTATTAAAATTCACTTCCTGTTTACTTCTTTCTCACAAATAGTCTGCTTTCACAACAAGGCAAATGACAAAACCTTTATTAATTAATTGGAAAATTAGATAGTTAAATTTTATATATGAAGTTTACATCAATTTGGTTCAGTAAATATTTGTTAGTTGGTAGTTGATAAACTCTGCAAAGTTAAGAAATGGAGAACCCAACTCCAATCATTAACTCACTTATTTGGAAAGTGAAAGACTTGCCATAGTTGTTATGTTTTTAATAGTTACTCCTTTGTGAAACTTAACTGTTTCTGATAACCAATGTACAGGCATCATTGTTTGGAAGAAAATGTAGCATACCCAAATCAGACAAAGATTTTTGAGAAAATCGATAGTGAACAAAGTGTCAGAATTTTACACCAGTAAAGAAGTTAACTTCTACAGTGTCTGAAATCAGCTGGTATTATACTATGTTGGAATATTTTACATATCGGACCAAACAAATTTTCAATTGATCTTCTCTGAAACTCCAGTGTGATACTCTCTCATTATTTTAAATAGTTATACATATTTTCCACACTGGTAGTCATTTCATACCACAAAGATTTCCTCCTAAGGCAGAGATAATATCTTCTTTTTTTTCTGATGAAGAAATGGGAAATTCTAAATGCAAAATATATTATTTATTCAGTTATTCATTATTTACTCATTCATTCCTGATATACAGAATGTCTGCCCTTGCAGAATTTCCTTTCATTCTAAAAGAAAGTACAGACAGTAATGATGTGGAAATCAATTTCTCAGTATGCACGGGTGAAATAGTAGATGATACAAAATTAGAAGAGTTTGAGCAAGATTTTGGGTGCTTTTACAAGCAGTGGATGAGATAGCCTTCCCGGGGAGAATGCTGGAAGCATAAGTTTGAAAACATGAGACACTGCCAGGAATTTCTCAAGGAAGTTAGGAAAATATCTGACATCTGTAAGAAACAAAATTCCTGTCAAATATTTGGCACATATATAGGTATGTTTGCATGTCACCTCTGTTTCCAAAAGATCCTTTGCATATTTGTTTGTTTATGTTTTTGCCTTAGGGTGACATTAATAGATTATCCATGAGTTATGTTTCACAGTTCTGATGACAAGAACCAAAGCCTTTTTTGACATCAAACATCCCTTTTCACACAGAGCACTCACTTGTTCCAGCTGCAAAAAAAAAAAAAAAATGGAGAAAATAGAGTTTAGGTGTAATAGAGCTTAAAATCAACTTTACAAAATTGAATTTCTTTGAAATTGAGAAGACACCTCACTTTTTCTATAGCCTTCAGGTAAACACTTACAAAGAGCTATTTCAATAATCATTTAAGCACACAAGGACAGTTGTTCAGGTGGTCTCATAAAGGATGAAAAATTGCCTATGTCATCTGCTGGAACAGATACTAAATTGCCTCAGCCAAAAGAAACTTCTTATATATCTAGAAGGCATTTATTTTTTCACTTGAGGTGTTGAGAAAACAGTAGCCTAAACTTCCAATGACAAGAAAATACATCAATGAAAGCACAGCATTGTTTTAATCTTTTATTATATCCTCTGTTACTAGTGGCCTAAAATTTCTGTGACAGACGATACATCAATAGAGATGCAACCTTGCTTTGATCTTCTTCTAGATCATCTGTCACTATATCTCATGCTTTGCATAGGTGTATGTCAAGAATTTGATCATTTTATCTTTCTTTTTTTGTTTTTTATCAATTTATCTATTTATTTTTCAGGACTTTCTTTTGTAGTCTGAGCTAGACTGGAATTCCGTAGCTACAGACAATAACCTTGGGCTTCTGATATTCTTGGATTTTCTCCTGGATTCTATATAAGCAAACTCAAGCCTTCATACCTAGTATATGCAGCTCTGGAGTTGATACTAGAGTTTGGTACTTGGTCGCAAGTCCACTACCAACTGAATTGTATCCCTAGCTTTCGCAATGCCTTTTAGGTTAATTTTTATCAATGAATGTGTGTCTATATGTATCAGTGATTATGTGTCCTAGTTTATATAACCACATGATTGGACAAGTTGATAATACCAGACATTAGGTTCATTTTCTGCAACAGTGATAGGCTTGGTTCCAATAAATATGTGTTTCATACTTCCCTTAACTCACAAGGTCAACTTTTATTGTAAATCAATAACTTTGACAATTGGATAAGACTATTGGTGATCTATTCCTCTGCAGCCTATATAGAATCTTCTGGCACTATGAGTTAAAATAGATAAAGTTTCCATGCAAACTTTTTTTCATGTCCTATAACTCCAGTATGTAGTGTCTTCAGTAGTAAAGTCTTCATCAAATTATGATGGCTTGTGGTCTGGCTATCCTTTGATTTACCACTAGTATCAACTTTTGAGAATGTACACACTGTGTTTGTCTTTCTGAGTTTTGCATGGATCACCCTAGAAAGGGGAAATAGAGGAGATCTCCTGGGTAAACAAGGGGTTGGAGAGTAGTAAAGTTAGAGGATGGAGGATGAGAACATGAGGGAACAGAATGGTTGCTGTGGAATGTCCTTCTGTATATTTGATGCTTTTATGGGTTTATGAATAAAGCTATTTGGGACAATGGCTTAGCAGAGTAAAGCCAGGCTGGAAAACAGAGCAGAGAGAGAGAGAGAGAGATAGAAAGAGTAGGCAGAGTCAGAGAGATGCCATGTAGCTGCAGAAGGAGAAAGACGCTACTGTTGGAAACTTTCTGGTAAGCCACAGTCTTGAATGCCATAGAAATGGGTTAATTTAAGATTTAAGAGTTAGTTAATAAGAAGCCTGAGCTAATAGTTCAAATAGTGCTAAAATTAATATAGTTTCTGTACAATTATTCTGGTCTGGGCAGCCAGGAAATTAACAAGCAGTTTCCATTATAGATGGTCGATTTGGGGGAGCAAGGATAGAGGGAGCCCTTATGGGGTTAGGGAGAAACCTAGTTCTAGGGAAATTCCCAGGAGTCTACAAGGATAATCCCACATAAGACATGACACCCTACCCTATCCCACTGTTTCTAAAGACTAAGTTTGTATTTTTAAAGAAGCTTTAGTTTTCTAGTCAAGCTGAGAAGAAAACCCAGTGATTTCTCATGTTCTTTCTCGCTTCACTTGCATAGCTTTTCCTTCAGCCACACTGCATAAAAATCAGCATGTGTGTTAACAGATAAAATCAGAGACTCACGTCCCTGTGAACTGCTGACTCTGGACTTGCTTGTGCTTCTGTGGACACAGTTAAAGAAAGCAGGAACTTATGGTGAAGAAATTCTCCTCGTGAGTACAAAGATGGTAAGTACTGTATTATCCTCTCCAGTATGGTAACACATAATCCCTGGTCTTAATGTGACAAAATTTTTGCAAAACAACGGAATGTTTATCTCAAAATTAATTAATTTGCAAGAACAAGCTTTCACAACATACTTAAGTGAATATACAAGAATGTTCAATATACACACATTTTCCACAGTAAGCACATAAAATAAATTTAATTAGGAAAGCATATAGTCATTTCCATAAACAATAAAATTCTTTTGACAAAGAATTATTCCTTAATCATTTAGTTAGTCACTGACTTTTTCTGAAAGTTTTGGGCTGTGAACCCTTTTGTAAAATATCTGTATGGAGATCTCCAATATAGTAAATGTGAGAGGGTAGTCAGAATTGAGCAAGTCTCCACAACACTATTTCCTATCTCTCATCCCTGTTCTTTAAAAGCTTCTCATACAAGCAATAATAGAACAAATTATTAAAAGAAAATAAAAGACTGCACAGATAAACACTTCTAGTGTAACATGGGGCATGAAATGCAAAGAATATGCTCTGTATTGTTGATCATCTTAGAATGATGGATTAAGAACAAGAATAACATGCTATCAAAATTTGTCTTATTAAAGTTTCCCACTTCAATGTACTTCAGGACACTCTAAACTGCTGGAACCAAACTGTGGATCTGAGTTGTTGCTTTTATCTCCATTTCTTCAAACTTATTATATTGTTCTGCCTACCATGTATTAGTCCATGGATTCAAATGTCATGGTTTGTTTTAACGTGTTATTATTTGGTATTTAAATACATTGTGATTAATACACATATAAAAGTGATATTTTTGCGTTTCTGTCATTGAACATTTCAGGTGCAATAGGGTACTGTAGAAGTCCGTCCCACAAGCTTTGTCAACTATGAATTCATTTTTTATACTTCTGAAATTTGTCTTTATAAGTATTTAAAAGCATTCAGTTAAAATGAAATCTTTGTTTAAATATCAACATAGACAGATCTAATTTCTGAGAAGCTTATTTGTTCCTTAAACTTTATGTGGTTTTCTCACATATTCACAGATATATTCATGCTACACACACACACACACACACACACACACATTCATAAAATACGTATGTGCACATAGTATGTAAAGCTGTATGAAAGTATTTTATAACTCTTTTTATTATATATGTCATTTTTACTGTTGAAAATAGGGTTTTTTCTCATATAAGAACATCCCACAGTTTCTTCTCCCCCATGTCTTTTTAGCCCTCCCCCCACATTCCTAATCCTCAAGATCCACCCCACTCTATTTCCTTTCAGAAAAGAATAGTCCTCCAAAGGAAAAAAACAAATATGATAAAACAAGATGCAACAAGACGAGAGCCCTCGTATTGTTGCTGGACAGGGCGAGTCAACAGAAGGGAAAAAGTCTTGAGAGCACAGAAAAGAGTCAGGGCCACACCTGCTCCCATTGTTAGGATTTCTGTAGGAAAACCAAGCTAACAGCTATAGAATATACAGAGTGGGCCAGATGAAGTCCCAAATAGGCCCCGTGCTTGTTATGTTAGTCTCTGTGAGCCCACATAAGTTCTACTGAGTTGATTCAGTGGGCCATGTTCTCCTTGTGTCCTTCATTCTCTCTGACTTCTGGAATCTTTCCTCCCCACTTTAAGGAGGATTTCCCAGGTTGTGAAGGCAGGGAACTGGTAGAGACCTCCAATTTAGACTCTTTCAGAGGATGTTATGTATTTTCTTGCCTTTTTGAGTGGCCTGTTTGCTGGTGTGTTCATGGGGACTACTAGTTGTTGTTGGAAGCTGGGGGAAGAGAGGTCATGGGGTGGGTCTGTGAGACTGACAAAGGCAATGTGGACAGTAGGGAGGGGAGGCCACAGCTGGTGTTCTGTTGCAGCATTAGGAATGATCCTGAGGGTTGTGTCTGGGATTACAGAGTGTAGAAAGTCTTGGAAATGTTTTATTTCTAGACAAATCAAAAGAAAAATGAGTACAAAGAAAACTTCATCACTTCCACTTGCCTTTTTTGATGTGTGTGTGTGATGCTATAAACACTAGCTTTCTTGTGACTAAGAAAGAAGGTTTGAGAATTCAGCCAGAAAGGCTATACGGGCTTATGTCCTCTATATGTTTCAAGGACGAAACCATGCAGATAGCATCTCCCATTACCCTGTCGTTTCTGGCTAATCCATTAATTATGTTAACATCAAGTATCACTATCAGTTATATTTTGTTCCTGAGCAATCTGTACACTCACTGATAATTTTATTTGACTAGTTGTGCTGTTTTTATTATAATACATATTTTATCTTACCTTAAAATACACATTAGTATTATAAGAAAATTAAAGGAATCTTATTTAATATTGAGTCAGCTTCTCACTGTGTAGGTATGGCTTCACTGGAACTCGATATGTAGATCAGGCTGTCCTTGAAGTCACAGAGATCTTCCCGCCACTACATCAGCAGAACTTAGACTAAAGGTGTGCACTGTCATACGTGGAAATACGAACCCAAGAATTCTTTAAACCTCTGGGTAAAGCACTGGTATTTTATGTCTATTTTATTTATACTACAGAGATTGTTTTGGCCCTGAAATAGATGAAATGTGCCAGACTCCTTTGTGGTGATAACCAAACACCGTATGAGGAAAGAAGATGGAGGCACAGGTGAACAATTGTATCCAGCTAATTGGCCTGTGTCCATGTCTATGTAATATTTTCTTGATTTCTAAATTGATGTAGAAGGGTTCAGCCCCTTCTGGGCAGTATCATTCATAGACAAGAAGGCCTAGGTTGCAGAGAAAATGTGGTGAACATGAGCCTCAGGCAAGTGAATGATTATTCGTCTAACCAGTAAGCTGAGTCAGTTCT
>JAQHUG010000028.1:4382954-4399864 GCA_028555095.1 Dicrostonyx torquatus | reverse complement strand
AGATAGAGCCAGATACCCACATTGAATTTCTATTTCAAAATATTCTGAAGGAGAAACAAAATGATATACTAATATATAATATCCCAACATCTATTAAAGAAAGACTCTACTTTTTCTCTAAATTACTTCCTGCCCTCACCTAGACCAGAAATTCAAAAAAATCAACTTTCTAGTCTCTTTTCTGCTTCATAGACTATCTTTCATTTTTGTATCAGACTTTAGTGTGAAAACGTGTTAGTTGTGTAAGTTCTTATATTATTGAAGATTGTTTTGGCTTTTCCTTTCATTTAAAAATAAATCCTAATCTTGATTTCTCAAAAAAAAACCCCACTTGCCTTGATTTTAATAAGGGATGTATTAAATATCAGGAATATTTGAGGAATGTTACTTTTAAAATATCAATTCTGGCATTCATAATAAATGAACATTTTTCATTTATTTATAGCTGTTTTAATTTCTTAAGTGATTGTGCTCGCTTTTGTTTTTTCCTTGAACATTTCAAGAATTGATAGTACATAAATATTATTGTGTTTTAATTTTCAGTTCCTTGCTAGGCAGCAACTGCAGTTCATTTTCCTTCATCGTTATTTAGTGTCTAAAACTTGCTGGTGTTATTTGTTATCTCTCCTAGCTTTTTGTCAATTGCATCTGATTCTCTACCCAAACAACAGTTTCATCTACAAACGAAGGTAGGCTTTTTTATGTCTTATTACAGTTTTGAATACATTTTATTTTTCAACCCTATACTTTGTCAACAGAGCAGTTTTATCTCAAATATCTAACTTGAATTCATGGTGTGATAAGTGACCTTTGATTTAATGCAGAATTAATATTGACAGATGATAGATGACTCAGTTTGCTAAACATCATGTTTGTAGATTTATGAGGGAGAATTGTTTATTTGACGATAAGATGCACCCAAAAATTGGCTTATAGATAGCTACTTGTTTAGTTTCTTAAAAAGTTAAAGAGCTTGTTATTACTTTTTTGTAAATTATTGGTTGACTAACATTAAAGTAACATGAATTGTATACATTCCGTAGGGAGTATATTAACTAGTAATTAACGTTCTTTACTTTATTCTCACTATTGTTTGATATATCTTTGTTGTCCATTCAAAAATAATCTATCAGGCTAGAAAATTACCTGGTTAATTGTTCTTTAGGAAACAGATCTTAGAGTTACAGATTTCCTATCACTTCATTATTTGCTTATTTCTATTCACTTCTTTTTACTTTCTTTCCTTTTTCTACATTAATTGGATTTTGATATAAGTACATATTTTTTTCTCTTTCATTGTTTTCAACAATGTTTTATCTACAGGTTCATTTCCCAACCATTTTTTTTTTATTTTGTAGTATTTACTCTTCACCTGACTCCATTATGACAAGTACACATATTTAAATAAGTTCATTGCTTATTTTAATAAGATTATGGTCAATTGAAGAAATAATATGTCAAATAAGTTATAAAATCCTTTTATATTCATTTAAAGTTCATTTTGCTGTTTTTAGGGTGGCTTTGAAGGCTCAGTATAATTTTATTAGTCTTGTGTGCATGAATTCACCAGTGTTCTTTTCAGTGATAGCAAATTGATTTGCTTTTTACTCTTTCCATTCCATGTCATCATGAGGGTTGATATCAAATTTTCTTTTACCTACATCAGACCAGTTGGTACTCAAGACCGTAGCAGCAAACTCCACAAGTGATTTTTTTCATGGCATGTTTCTCTTCATCAAAACCCTCTCAGCGGATCTCCTGAAATACCTCATTTAAAGCTGCTTCTCATTCTTGTCTTCTTTGACATCATCAACCTGTTTATCCCATTTCCTGGAATAATGAGATGATGATGGGCACAGTTTTTTTTCATCTATTGTGAATTTGTTTGGGTGTGAGCCCATCTCCTTGCTCATCTAGCTTTTCCCATCTTACAGCCTCTGACTTTTTCATTTTAATTTCAGTCTTTGTTGAAAGTACTGTAAAAGTGGTCTCTGTTGCGACACTACAGAGTGAGGGCCCTAGAATTTTATCAAAGCAGACAGCTCGTTTATTTTGAAAAATTCCATATTTGCATGGTTCCTCAGAATTTTATTGATCATTATTATAATGATTAATTGAGCTTCCGTATAATACCAGTCATATTTGATTTCTGAGTGAGTTCTCTGAGATGTAGATGCCAGATTCTGATCCATTCTTTGACTCTAGGCTCCCTTTAATCCAGATAGCAAAATTTGCATCTATACGTTCTAGTTTTCTTTCTCCAAAAGTTTCTATACCAGAAGCCTAGTTTTTATAGGTATTCTCAGGTCCCTTTCCTTAGAATAGCTGTGGGATTATTTAGACTGAGTTTAAGAGACTTCTTTATATCAGCAACACCAGTGCTGGGATGTTGAAAGTCCTGTTGCAGCGTCCACCATTCCTAAGAGCTTCAGCCAGAGCTTTTTCTTCCTTGGTTGCCAGCTCTGAGGCCTCCTTAGGGGAGACACTTCTGAAAACAACCACTAACAGAGTTTCCATCCTCTGTAGGCAATCAGCTATCTTGAAGCACAGAGCTGTGCTACAGGAGCCTACCAGCTATTTTGATGTATCAAAATCTCACACTGAGATCATGGCGTAGACTTTCTAGTATTAACATGTGGTTAGTTGCATCTTCATTAGTTGTAATATTTGACTGTTGAATGTATGAGTATGAACCTGGTTGTAAATATGAACAGTCCTCAAGATACACTGACCATTCCCTTATGAGACAACATCAATTATTTTTGTTAGTGTTATGGATAATTAATTGATGGTTTTAAAACATTTACTTTTGTAGCTATCTTAGTTCTCTACCCTTTTCTGTAGATTATTTTATTTTATATGTGCAGATCGCAGTCTCAATATGTAACCCTAGCTGGTCTGAAATTCATTATGTAGTCCAAGTTATCTTTGAACTTGACATAATCTCCCCAACCTATATGATCACAACATGATCTATGAGACTATGTTGTAGGGGACAAACTTGGAGCATATAACGTGCATAAACACACATGTTAATAAATTATCAGTAGAGTGCCTGATGTATTCTAGTTCCCTAAGACATCATGCTTAAGAGCTGAAGTTAAGGACAGCATCGTTAGTATAAGGAGGCATGGAGATGATCCCCTCTGATCTTCTTCAATTCCCTTCATATTCTCCCATTTCTTAATTCTTGAAACAAACAGATAAAACTTTTAGAGTCTTTGTTAATGATCCAGAACTTAGGCCACTCAAGTTTAGCTCTTACTAGATTTTGCAGTATTAGTTCAAGCACCTCAGGTGTGGCCTTTATTTCGTAGATCAAATTACCTATGATGAAGTGTCACACATAACCGACAAAATAGAATCCTCAGATACATTAAAATAAAGAAATATAAATGCATGTGGTAGATTATATTTTATTTAAAGATTAATTTGAATTCTTTAAACTTTAAGTCTTTCCTGTCTGAAGCCCATTAATATAGCAGCAGTGTGTGTGTCTGTGTGTGTGTGTGTGTGTGTGTGCGTGTGTGTGTTTGTGGTATCCTGTACTGTATTACCCAGTTTACAGTAAGTTCTCCCACTAATTTTTCTCAATACATTCACAGTTCATATTCTACTTTTCTAGAAGAAGAATCAGTGTTTCTACCAAATAATCATATAAAAAATTCTCAGGTCTCCTCATAAGATCAGTTGTTCACTAAAAAGACTAAGAACTCAGAGAAGCTATTTTTCTTTGACTGTTTTACTTTTTTCTATCCAGAATAGATGCAACTTAAATTCACTGAAGAATCAAGATTTTTATGGTAAAGTCTATAAGACAGTACCTTCACTGCTGTATGGAGAGGTGGTAATATCACAACTCTCACAGGTTTAGGACTGGTCACACATACCTTGTATTTACCATTCAGGAAAACACATCTAAAATTTGCTTCTCTGTATTATTTGGAGGGCAGTTACATATGCCTCAACTACTATGATCCACTGTCCCATCTCTGAAATTGATAGAGTGGATCCCAATAGCACAAACTGTGCCAGGTCCAGCATCTCTGATCTACTAAACCACAAATCAGCTTAGATAATTCAAGATTTATCTTTTAAAACCTGGTCATTGGCCAGCTCTGAAGACTTGGTCTATGGATAAATTACACCTGTTATGTAAATTCATATTGTCCTGGAATATTAGAAGGCACCAGAAATTTTTATGTCTTTTTCTTGATAGTATTTTAAAGCTATAGCACTATGTCCTTTCAATGATACCTTAATAAAAGTGTAAACCAGTATAGGCTGGTATAAATGGCTGCCAAGGAACATTCTTTAAAACTTGTATTTCTCCTAAGTTGCAGTTTTACTAAAGAGGATATGAAAATTAAAATAATCACCCTGTATCCAATCTGTATCTTGGGCTTTCTGTTGTTTAAAGGCATCTAACAATTTCCTCTTAAAAATCCTTGAGAAGGCTAAGCTTTTAGAAGGTGCCATTGGGTTTCCATAGACTCAGTTTTGACTGAGTTTTCACTTCCAAGTGAAATCATTTCCTTAGAGTGTGTCTACTTTTGTGATCAGAAGAGAGTTTCATGGACTTCTGCTCACACACTGCTATCTTTCCATTGTCAATTTGGAAACAATGGTGGAGTGGGCTCTATTAATTTGAAGACAAGACTATCATTGAGGTTTCTGATTATGTAGCAAAGTACTACTGTGAGCAAGTGAGCACAACAGCATAATCTTTCTATTATGACCATCACATTTGTAAGGAAACAAGGCACAATGGGACCAGCAGAGAAAGACCATTATCATTCGCAGTTGATCTTAAACTTTATGAGATCAATGGTCTAAGAAGTACAAAACTCTTATTTAGCTTTTTTTATAGTCTTATTTCAATTGCCATCTGGAATTGTGGAATCTTTTTATTCCTTGGATCTTCCCATTCCCATTCTTTTTTCTCCTTGGGCTGATTTCACTTGATTATCACTAGCTAGCTGAGTTAATGGCCAAGATTTGTCTCTTGTCTCAGAGGGAACTGCTTTATGAAATCAACCGCCCTTAGGATGATTAATACAATTTTATGCCATTTTCCCCTGAGAAAAAAAATGAAATAACAGAGTTAAGAAATCATCGTGCAAGACTGGTTTTGCCAAGTGATTTTTACTTTGTAGCTAATGAAAGATCAATAACCTTTCATTTCAGAAATTTTGTGCTTCTACACTTGTAATCTAAGTATATATTATTCCTTAGTTTATATAAATTTTATGTATAGCCTTTATTGCATTCAAAGCATTTTTATGTAACTTAGAGCATATAAAATGTATTACAGACTTTATTTCTGTGTTTGTCATTGTTTTAACATGACCTGTAGACTTCAGCATTCTACTCCTTTTGAGATAAAGTCTTGACTTCTTTTATTTTAGTGCAAATTCATCATAATCTGAATAAGATAACCATTAGATTCTATTTGTTTTTATCCACTAGCACCATTAGCTTGCAAAAAATAAAAATGATAGTCCTCAATGATACATACTCCTTAGTGAACCAAAAACTCAGGAGTCAGTGTTTCAATATTTTTTGTTGTTGTTGTTTGACAAATTCTTAAGGTGTTTGATACACACTTAGGCTTAAGAATCACTGCTTTGGATAATGAGAAAATAAGAAAAGTTTAGTTTAGAAATTAGGTTTTTTAGATTAGTGAAGAATTTTCATAATATTTAAGGCATTTTCTCTTATATTTTAGGGAATATATGACAAATAAAGAGATAGAAGCTGATTCTAAGATCCAAGATGTCTAAGAAGTTCATAAGTGAGAAATTAAAAAAATACAAAAGATGTTTTCCAATTTACTCAGTAAATTACAATGATTCCTGCTCCTGCAAAATTTTTTCTCTATGTTTTAAAGTAGTTGATACACAAGCTATCTTAATTCAAAAGTATTTTTTCTAGTAGACAAGATGACACTTGTCCCCTTTCCTTATTTCTATCTCCTTTAACTTATTAGGGGATAAGCACAGCAATTAGAAATGAGGTTGGTTTTGGTTATTCTGCTTCATTCCATGTTCCTTGAATTTTCCCATTATTTCTTGATAGTATCTATTTAATAGTATTCCTTTACAAAACAGTTATGCAAATATATAATATTAAACTTCATGCTGTCATGATCGATGATGCAAAAATACTCAATAAAATATTGGCAAACCAAACCCATGAACACATCAAAAAATCACCCACCATGATCAAGAAAACTTTAACCCAGAAATGCAGGGAAGGTTAACCATACAAAAATTTGGCAGTGTAATCCACCACATAAACTAACTGAAAAAATATATACATGATTATCTCATTAGATGCTGAATAAGTCTTTGACAAAATCTTTGGCATCCCTTTATGATTAAAGTCTTGGAGATATCCAGGATAAAAAGAACATACCTAAACCTAATAAAGCAAAATGCAGCAATCCAGTAGCCAACATCAAATTAAATGGAAAGAAACAGAAAGCAGTTCCACTAAATTTCAGGGACAAAATAAGGCTGTCTGCTCTCTCCATATGTATTCAATACAGCTCTTGAAACTTAGCCATAGCAATAAGACAATAAGAGGAGAGAAAGGATACAAATTGGAAAGGAAGAAATCAAGGTATTGCTGTTTGTCAATGATATGATAGCGTTCATGTGACCCCCAAAGGTATCGGAATCTTGTATAACTGATAAACAATTTAACAAATTGGCTAAATAAAAAATAATCCAAAAAACAAAACAAAGCAAAACAAATACAACAAACCAGTAGCCCTCCTATACACAAACAAAAAGCTGGCTGAGAAAGAAATTAGGGAAACAATATCACTCAAAATAGTCACACATATAACATAATATCTTGGTATAATATAACTAACAAGTGAAAGACTTTTATGGCAAGCATTTCAAATCTTTGAAGAAAGAAATTAAGGTGATATCAGAAGATGGAATGATCTCCCATGCTCATAGATTACTAAGATTAACATAGTAAGAATGGTGAATGATCTCCCATGCTCATAGATTACTAAGATTAACATAGTAAGAATGGCGATCATACCATAAACGATCTACAACTACAGGTCAATCACCATTAAAATCCCAACATAATTCTTTACAGAACTTGAAAGAACAATGCTCAACTTCATATGAACAAGGAAAAAAACATAAAAAAACACTCCAGGATAGCTAGAACAAATCTGTACAATAAAAGGAATCCTGAAGGTATCGCCATCACTAATTTCAAACTGTACTACCAAGCTGTGATAATAAAAGCCTAATAGTATTGACATAAAAGCAGGTTGATCAATGAAAATGAATCAAAGACTCATATGTAAATACACAACTGATTTTTGATAAAGAAATCAGAATTATACAATGGAAACAAAAGAAAGAAAGCATCTTCAACAAATCGTACTGGTATAACTGGATGTCAGCAAGTAGAAGAATGCAAATAGATCCATATGTATATGTATGACCTTACATAAAATTCATGTCCAAGTGGATCATACACCCCTATATAAAACAAGATACACTGAACCTGATAGAAGGAAAAGTGGGGGATATCATTGAACACATTGGCACAGGGGACAACATCCTGAATAGAACACCAACTGTGCAGTCACTAAGATCAACAATTAATAAATGGGACCTCATGAAACTGAATAGCATTGAGAATTAAAGGATTCCACCAAAAGGTAAAAAATGACAGCCAATAGCATGGGGAAACATCTTCAGCAACCCCACATCTGACAGAGGTTGATTTCCAAAATATATAAAGAATTCAAGAAACTAGCCATCAACACACCAAATATCATTTGTTAAAAATGGGGCACAGGACCTCTTTCAATGTGCCCTAGAGGTTTTCTTGTTTTATGGTTCATTTTCATTTAATTCCAGAATTTAAAAATAAATTTCTTTTTTGATCCAGTCATCATTCAATAATGTGTTATTTAATCTCACTGAGATTAAATAATTTCAATTACTGATGATTGATTTGTTTTATTTTGTATTGTTTCAACCTTTACTGTATGTGGTAGAGTGGATAACCTGTTGCAATCGTGTAGGTGTGCACATGCATGTGTTGTGTTCCAGTGTGTGGTCTACTTTAGAGGAACAGTCAGTCCTATGCATAACTGAGAAGATCATTGACATTTAAATGAGAATTAATTAAAATTTAATATTAAAAGGCAAAATTTTATTATGACTTAGCTTAAAGGTAATTAATTAAGTCTTATTATACCTTATGGAGTGGTCAGTTGAAAGTTAGAAAGGTTTAGAGAGATGCTAGTAAATTTGCCAATCAAACATAACATTGTCATTTTAATAGAAAACAAATCCCTAAAATGTTGTTGAGAAATATTCTACTATAGAAAATCAGATGAACCAGATTGATTGGAATGAAAATCTATTGACGGAAAAATGTTTTGGGAGTGAACAGCTGCTGAAGTCGGCTGTCACTATAAATAAAGCCAGCCAGACCACAAGAGCAGAATATTTGAAAGTTTGAAACTTCGTTATGCCATCTGGAAAAAGACTAATCAGAGAATAGAGATTTGGAGAAAAGAAAACTATAAATAATTTACAAAACAATAAGGCAAACATGTTATCTGTGTCCTAAATCTCACTATTCATTGTCCACAGCAATTGTGCTGTGTCTATTTCTGTTTCCCATGTCTTCTTTAGTCTTAATCTCCTTTAAGCTCATGTAGTTGGTGATCTGTTAATGTATAATTTTCATGAACAAAATAAATCCTATTTTATAACTCAGGTTCAACATACATAAATCAAGTCATTGAAACAAAACATGTACAGAAATTTTCTATATGGACATCACCATGGTAGATTTTGTGTGAGTGGTATTGCCAGGACAAGAAGACATGCAGAAGGTACAGGAGTACTGGAGAAAGGGAAACAGAGACAAAGGCAGAAATATAGAGAATGCTGATGCGAACTCCTTTCTACTTATTTTAAAAAAATTCTCCTCCTGTTTAAAGTCAATAGTGCTGAGGAAGAATATGTCATAAATGATGAAAAAGTAACTGCCATTTTTAATCACATGAAGCAAACAACAATAAAACTATGTCTTTAATGTGTTACTATCTCAGTATGGATGTATTTAGTTCCTTCCCTAGGGCTGACCATATCACCTAGAGCACTTACACTAGAGTGCACAAACTCTCCATCAACCATCGCACACTTTGATTGTCCTAAAGTAAATATCTGAGACCTATGCCTCGAGCATGAGCCCACCTCTGACTGCCTGGAGTACTAGGACCCAGGGCCTGGATGCCCAGAGACCTAGTATAGGTCTTGTGAAAAAAAGTCAGTAAAATTATGCCTAACAGTATTCTGTTATACTGATAGATTGGTTCCTAGCCCAGTAATCATCAGAGAGGATTCAACCAGTAACTGATGAAAACAGATGCACTGATCCACGGTTAAACATTAGGCCTAGCTTGAGGGATTCTGCTGATGAGAGTAAGGAAGGATCTTAGGAGCCAAAGGCTCAAGGACAACACAAGAAAACCCACGGAATCAACTTGAGCTCATAGGAGCTGATAGAGTTTGGACCAACAATCATATGTAAACCAAAAGGGTTTCTTATTTAGAACTCCCTACAAAGAAGCAGCAACCATGCCACAGGCTGTTAATTAACTGACCAGAAATTCCTCATCATAAAAACAAACCTATGAAGCACTTCACGGTGGCAGCAAAGGCCAGTCCTGAAAATCTGTAGCTGCCCGACGGCATAGTGGAATCTAGAGTAACACATACAATTCAAATTCTCTAATTTCAAGTATGAGACTTTTATATGCTCCTGTATGGAAAGAAGCATAGAATCCCAGAAAAATCTTCAAAAACTCCAGATGGGCAAGACTAGCAAAGGAGCCAGCGAGTGTACTCCCAAGTGTATAGAGCGTTGAGCTGTTTTTGCATGCCGGAGTTCTCTAACATTGAACAATTCCTATCTTACAGGGTTTTGTAATGATAAAGTTTACTAATAATAATAAAAAAGTGACAGCTTACTGTGATCCTGATAGTTTCTCAAAAGAAAAAAAAAACCTGATACAATGAAAGGAAAATATTCTGTAGGAAATGAAATATGCATAGGATCCAGTTTAAACAGTAAAGTGTGAAGGGGGCCTGTGAGGTGGGTGGCTCAGAGAGCCAAGAAACATGATGCCAATCCTGACCACCTGGGGTTTGATCGTGGTGCTACATGGTTGGAGGATGAGAACTGACTTCTGTAGGTTGTCTTCTGATGTCCACATTAGAGCCATAACAGACACATACACATATGTACATCCACAGACAATTAATAACTAAAGCAAACACTTAATGGGATACAAAAATATTTTTAAATGATGTATTGAAGCTAGTGCTGCTGATGAATGTTGGTCTGGTTCACCCTAGCTGCATGCCTCCATCCTCAGAATTAATTATCTTCCTCAAAAGCATAACATTGGTTTCCACTCAATCAAATATGTTCTGCTTCTGTCATTCGAGTAAAAAGAAAATCTTCTGTCCATGATAAGTTAATTGTCACTTTCATCTTGTGATAGAACCATAAATACATACATATGTTTATACATGTCACCATTACACACACATGGATCCCATGTTGTGAATCTATTCCAACGTTTGCCTTCAAATATTTATTACTAAACAGACTAGGTTCTCAGCTGTGCTGAGGAAGGGAAACTTACCTTAGTTTGTCATTAAGGTCCCTTTATTTTCTATGTAAATAAACCTGTGAATAAATTGATACAAGAATTAGTCTAAAGCATCTACATCATATCAGTAACATATAACCAAATCTTTGAAATATTTTTAAAGCATTTTTATAACTTTTTTCTCTTGTTATTTGAAAATTTATTTTTAGCACTGGTTGTCTAACTACATATACACAGAAGCATAGAAAATTAAGGCACGCACAAGAGAGACATAGAGAGGAATAAAGACGAAATTACCCTGCATCAACTCCCCTCTGATCGTTACCCTATTTCAAACTTAATCTGTCTTCAATATTCATTCAATTAAAATGTACAAGGGCTTTTTTCATGTACCAGAGCCCTCTTTAAATTATGTAGACTAAGAAAATGAAAATATTTCATTGACTTCTTGAAAAAATGAAGAATGTGTCATCATTGCCTTCAAATATGTTTCCTGCTTATTTAAATTGGTAGTTGTTTGGAAATCACACACCACACAAACACACACACACTAGTCACCCCCACCAAAAAAAAATGGCACATGTTTTTCAGTATTACATTAAAATTGATTCCCTTTGTATTTTTATTAATCATGTATTCCTATATGATATGATATCAAAACTCAGTAATTTAAAACAGCAATGTTTAATATTAAAATATTATTTTGTCTCTTCTTCTTTCTTACCTTCTTTCAAGCCCTCCCATGTCCTCCTCTCACTTCCTCTCAAACAGATGACCTCCCTACATGGGCCCTTTATATACATTTGATTTTCTGGTTATTCCATGCTGTGTACTCATTCTGAATATATAGCGCTGAGAACTACAGACAAGAGAGACATTCAGGGCTTAACTTTTCGGGGTATGGATTACTTCACTGAATACATCCCATATATTTACCTTCAAATTTATTTTTCCATTTGTCTTTACAGGTAAATAATGTTATATTGTGAATGGGTGCCACATTTTTATCATCCAGTTCTTCTGTTGTTGGATGTTTAGGTTGTTTCCATTTCACAGCTGTAGTGGACAGATCAGTGGTCCACACAGCAGCAGTTCACTTTCACTCATGGTCTCTCATGAGCTTGTCTTTACACAAGCTTTTGTTCAATGTGAAGGTCTTCTCGTGGCTCACAGGAGAACGATTCACCTTCTAAGTTCATCATTTGCTTCCTGCCTTGTGTGCTCCTCTGTAAGCTTACTGTAGATCATAGACCCTCACAGTATGGAAGCAGAATTTCTCCAGATGAGAAAGTGGGGGAAAGACAAAAAAGAATATGTTTTTTTAAAATCAGAAATTCACCTGACTGCTGATTTTTATAAAAAAATTTTTAGTGGTTTCTAAAATCAAACAACATGCAACTCATAGTCCAGATGTAAGGAATGAATTTCCAGCTCTCAAAGAATGAGATTATAAGAGTAGTGGACATGTTTATACTAGTACAATGCATTTTCAGAAGAATTTATATATTTCTTTGTTGATGAGGTTTCCTGCCCTGACTGGTTTCTGTCCTCACACCAGGTCTCATACCCTTTTAACCCCAAAGAAAATCACACAGATATCTACATACATTTTAAACTGATTGGCCCATTAGCTCAGGCTTCTTATTAACTCTTACAACATATATTAGCCCATTGTTCTAGTATATTTTAGCCACCTGGCGTGGTACCTGTTTTATGAGGAGCAGGCTTGCTTTTTGTCCTCGCCACCCAGCTTCAAACTGCTCAGCTTGTATAACCCTGAAATAATCACATGGAAATTGTATTAATTAAATCACTGCCTGGCCCATTATCTCTAGCCTCTTATTGGCTAACTCTTACATCTTGATTCAACCCATTTCTACTAATCTGTATGTCACCACAAGGTCGTGGCTTACCGGGAAAGATTCCTAACCAGTATCTGTCTCAGGCCGGAGAAACATGGTGTTTGCCCCACTTTCCTTCTTCCCAGCATTCTGTTCTGTCTACACTGCCCACATAAGTACTGCCCTATCAAAAAGTCAAGGCAGTCTCTTTATTCAACTAATGAAAGCAACACACAAACAGAAGGACCTCCTACACCATTTCCACAGATGAGTGAATGCTAGAATTCTGAAGCCAAGAACACTACTTACCATTTCCTCCATCTCAGAGGGAGTATTCTTGAATAATTGGCATTCAGACATTTATTTGAGCTAAAGGCAGCCTGAGATACACTTTTTTCTATAATTTGTTTTTCTTTATTCCATATGAAACTTCTTGATGTTTGCAATTAATACACACACACACACACACACACACACACACACACAGTAGAAGTCTTAATACGCAGGCATTTCAGTTTGTATCATCTTATACTGCTCTTGGAACCTATACTGGTTTTGACACCAAAGCCTGCCTAATGCTCTTTTTAATGGTTGAGAAAGGCTAAAAGTATTCACATCAATTTCCTTTTGCTACAAAATGATCTAGGTCATGAAAAACCACAATGCAAGTTACTAGACCGTTACTAAACTACCATCACATAAGGATAAGTTAGTAAGTTTGACCTTTTAAACCAAACTGTGAAATGTTCTTTTGATTAAAGTCTACAGCAGTCCCCAGAGATCGCCAGTGCTGAATGCTAGGGATTTAACACAACACAGAGATCTTGGCAGATAAATGTACCTTTCCTCATAAGCTTTCCAACTCACACACAGTTTTAAATTCTGGTCTCTATAGAATCACCATTCTAGGCTTAGTTTTATTTTGAAGGCAGTTGCATTCTTTCCAAGGTGAAGACTCATGCCCAGGGAAGCCAATTTAATCGAAGGAAGTAAAGGCTTTATTCTTTTTTAGAAAATTAGCTCTTTAAGGATAAATACTACAACTTATCCTTTCAAGCTAGATTTTTGGCCAGATTTGAATAGTTATTTTGCTTTCTCTGTAAGGTGTTGCTCTTGACTCTTTATTTTATTTTATATTTCATAGTTCAATTAGGCTTTCAGAAATCTAATTATGCTGCTTGACCTAACATTTAATTCTAATCCTGCACATGTGTATCCAGATACACATATACTGACACATTATGCTTTCTGCCTTAGTGAAAACTTTAGAGATACAGAAAATAAGCTTTGTAGTCTTTTAAACATTTTATCTTCTGAAAAGACATACAAAAAGTAAATAAATGTGGCTTGCTCTTTCTAACTTTGGAAACTGTGTACCTCAATTTTCTCTTCAGTCGTTAATATCTTCAGCTATTCAAAAGTTACAAAATATTTTGGGAGCATTCATTGACATATTGGTTATATTATATGCTATTTGTTTATGTGTAGGCTATTTTCATTTCTCATGTTACAAAAATAATTGAATTGGGGACATGGAGAAATGGTTCAGCAATTAGGAGTACTGGTTACTCTTCAAATAACAGCTCTTCCCGAGGACCAAGGTTCAATTCCCACAATCTACATGGCAGAATACGACTGTCTATAACTCCATTGCTGGAGGATCCAGCACCCTCACACAGACATACTTGCAAGCAAAAACCAACGCACATCAAACTTAAAAGAAAAATTTGTTGAAAAATAGAAATGAGATCCATTAAGATGTTTCAAAAACTGAAATAAACAATATTTTTAAAAAAATATTTTAAAGAAAATATTTAAATAGAAGAGAATTTTTTCACATATTTATAAGGCATATAGAAATTAATACAATTATGTCAAGTACCTAGGAAATACAAATAGAGAATCTCAGACTTTACCTGTAAACTTTTTTATAATAGCTTCTATTATTCATTATTTAGTGTGTACTTTGGATAAAGTTTGTCAATTTATCCAAGATTAAATTAGCTTAAGTGTATAAATGAGAAAGAGGATTTTCACTGGCTGTTAAATTGTGAAAAAGGAAGAAAGAAGGAAAGAAAGAAAGAAAGTAGGGAGGAAAGAGAGAAAGACCACCTAGGTATCTGTGTAAAGTTTGCCCTTTAAGCATAGAAGATGATCCTATAGAAAATATCTAAGTTCAGGACAATGTGTTGGATGCTTTACTGCAAATATCATGAAAATGTAACTATTTTTAAAATGTTATTTGAAGTCTTTCAAGGAATAATTTCATAATCACAAAGTTATATTATTTGAAGAATTCTATAACATGATTTGTTTTAAGTGATGATGAATGTATAGCTAGCTGACTGTGATGTAACTATATGCCATCTGGTTTATGTTTATTTGGAATATTTATATTTAAAATATCCCAAGAAATAAGTAGGAATGATTTTTAAATATGTTTTTCTCAGATCTAATGGTAGTCTCTGCAATTTCTTTTACTTTTTCTCAAGTAATAACATTAATTATTTGAAGCATAGTAGTAAATGTATAATTTTAATGGATTTTGTAGGACAAAAATAAATATAATAATTAATTTTTCCAATTTCTATTAGTTTTTGAGAATCACATTGAGTATATTTTATCAGTTTTTGAGAATCACATTGAGTACATTTTATCATATTCTCAACAACTTTTCTGATCAAGTTTGACTGACACACTTATCTATAGATATAACAATAAGTTATGAGGTTCAATTTAATACTATGCCCCTTTGTAGGAGTAATAGCAGGAGGTTATTGATCACTTTAGCAATGTCATGTATCTATCACATGAAGTGAGTCTTACATCCAACCAAAATGTGGTTGGTTATTCTCAGAACATTTGTGCCAGTATTGTGTCAGTGTATCTTGTAGGTAAATCAATATTATAGAATGGGGTATTTCCAACTGTGTGACATTGATGATTACTTTTATCCTCTAGTAATAAAGTACCTTCCAGAATTATGAATTCTAGTCAGTAAGACATATGATTCTATTCTATTCTATTCATTCTAGCTTAATTTATTTCAAGTTCAATTTCTTAAGTAAGGTATGTTTTCAGCAATACAATAATCTTCCATTGGTTTATGGAAATGAACCAACAGCTTTGACAATACCCTGTGATGCTCACAGCATCTATGGGACCCCTTTGAACAATGACTCAACAAGATGTGGCCCATTTCTAGTATGGAAGTTTTATTTGGTGGAGGTTGATGTCTGGTTGGGACATTATCTCCCCCATTGAATGGTGATTCAATTTAAAAATTTATATTCCTTTCATATATGTGTGCGTGTTAGGAAGCTTATACAATAAGTAGCAGGTCCAAATGGGGCTTGTCAAAAGGCCAATAGTATTAATTGCCCTTTTCCACATTTTCTCCTTTACCCTGCCCTCCAACCTCTGTTCCCATTTAATTCATCTAACCTAGTATCTCCTCTATCTCTCTATAATGTTACATCCTCTTTCTTTTTCTTGGAAGACATTTCTTTCCCATTTCTTACTAGCTACCTTACCTCAGTGGTTATTCAGGATGAAACCTGTATTTAAAGCTTAAAAGCTAACATCCACATATAAGAGAAAACATGAGATATTTGTTGTGGGGAGTCTGGGTTTTGTCATTTACGATGTCATTTCTAGTTTCATGAAACTTACCTGCAAATTTCACTTTTATTAGCAGCTAAATTATATGCCATGTTGTAAATATACATTTTTATTATCAGTCCATCAATTGATGAACATCTATGCTCTTTCCAAATACTGGCTATTTTGAATAGGACAGCACTGAACAGGAATTAGCAAGCATCTATTTAGTTAGGATACAAAGTCCTGTGGATGTATGTTATTCAAAATTCAACTATACCTGTTTTGGGCATAAATCCAGAGGATGTATGATAAGCTGCTATGCTGATTTCCTGTGAACAATATTATTCTGGATTTGAAAAGATTTAGTAATAAAACTTTACCATTTTGTTTTCAGAGAGCTAACATCATATATGATGATCTTAGAAAATATAAGTTAAACCACAATATGTGATTTTGTAATATCCCTAATAGACTTCAATACAGTCATGAATATGTCTTTGAGATTTAATTTAACAGATGGAGAGTGACGATTGCACTCACTATCCACCTTCCTCTTCCTATCTACTCACCTTTGGATAGCAGGTAGTTTTTTTCTCTTTTGTATTAGATATTTTTATTGTTAAAAGAGAAATTTACATTTTCTCCCCTTGTCCCAGGCCCTCCCGCTCCCCCAGTATCTCTCTTCCCTCCCCCTGCTTCCTTAAAAGGGGGCAGGGTACCCTGCCCTGTGGAAAGCCCAAAACCCTCCCCTCTCCATCCCGGTCTAAGAAGGTGTACATCCATATAGACTA
>JAQHUG010000028.1:4311371-4326960 GCA_028555095.1 Dicrostonyx torquatus | reverse complement strand
CATGTAAATATGTGGGTTGCAATGGAGGTTAGGGCCCAATGTTGGTTGTCTTTGATGGCTGTCTTTCCTATTGCCTTGAGATAGGGGTTTTCAATGAAATTTCACTCATTGTTTGTAAATGGCTGTCCTGCAGGCTTTTGTGATCGTCCTGTCTATATGCCTTGAATTTGGGTCGTGAACACACTGGACCTTGCTCAACCATGGGTCCATGGGTGCTTGAGATTCAAAATCAAGTCCTCATGCTTGTAGAGTATTTGCTTTTATGCATGGAGAAATTCCTCCAGGTTCCTGCTATGGTTTTCTAGGGAATTCAGCATAGCAGAAGATATTGATTTCCCATTGTTGGGGGACATGTAAAAATTTAAATTTCAAACATGACAATCATTGTAATAGATTTTCCTAGACTGATATTCTTAATGGCAGCAGATAAGCTAAAATTCATGATGTCATTGATTTACAAAATGGAAGTCCTTTCAATGCCTCATTTGAGAGTTATTTGCAGGACTATTACAGTAATTATCTGGACAAAAAGGAGTAAAATGACTTATGAGCTTAGGCCTTGCACAGCTTTAAATTATACTGCCACAGTGCTTTAAATTCATTGGACAAAATGACTAGCATTTTAGTCTTTGCAGAATCACAGCTGAAGCAAGTGATCAAAAATATGTTTTATTTCTTTTGATAAAAAGCTTATTGCTTAAAATGTTAAGTCTGCCTGTTATTCATAAAATAAGCAAATTGTCTAATTTGGATTTAATTACATATTGCTTTCATACATATTACCTCATTTCTTGTCCCACTGTGATTGGTACATTTATATATGCTTCACTACAATTATAACTAATGCATAAAATTGAACATTGAGAAAAAAAGAAAAAAGATGCTAGTAACTACAGATTCGTACAAGTGACTGAGGAATTAATGATTCACAATGACTTGGTAAATCCATAAGAACTAATTTAATAAAAAATTTACTGCTGACATAATTGTGTATGCAATTAACCTTCATATTATTACAAAATTTGTTTGCTTTGAACACACCCAGTTTATTATGTTAACCCATGCATGATTCTAACTGCGAATTTTAGAACAGGAGGAATAATTCTATTGATCAATTCAGAGTATGTTTAATTATTTTAAATATTAATTCAATACTGTACATATTACTTCTCTCCAAAACCCAATGAAATTTCTTTCACAGATTCAGTAATTTTGAATATTGCTTTGAATGTCCAAAATGGATATTTTAATCTATCAAGTAGGGGAAGCCAAATATTGAGATTAAAAGTTTTAGAAGTCTGAACTCACCATCATTTTATACAATATTTTGAGAACAGTGACATTTGAAGTTTTTTTTAAAAAAAAAAAAACAGGAAAGAAAATTCAACCCCATATTGGAGGGGCTGCAAGTTTGTTCCTGGCTGCTGAGCCCTGAAATAATCACACAGAAATTGTATTAATTAAATCACTGGTTGGCCCATTAGCTCTAGCTTATTATTGGTTAACTCTTCCATATTAATCTAACCCATTTCTATTGTGAATTGTACTGTGAATTGACATGTTGCTGTGGCTCTTGGCTTAAGTTCTGACTGGCATCTGTCTCTGGCAACTCCATGGTGTCTCTTTGACTCCACTCTTCTTTCTCCCAGCATTCAGTTTAGTTCTCCCTGACTAACTCTGCTCTACCCTATCAGGCCAAGCCAGTTTCTTTATTCATTGACCAATAAAAGTAATACATAGACAGAAGGACCTCGCACACCAACCCCAAAGTAAAGAAGAAGGTGGAAGGGAATGAATTTTACTAAGAAAAAATAATTAGTAAAAAAAATTTAAGAATAATTTACTGCAATGACCAAACTCTTACATGATCTTATTAATTGACCAACATGGGAAAAACATTTCTATGAATATTTGAGATCTGTGGTTAAATCACTCAACGTTTGTACAATTTGTAATCCATAAAAATTAGCTACATAAAAAGATGAAAATAAGTGAAAATCACAAAAGAAGTAAAGTCACCTGATAAGAACTTTGAAATATCCCCATCTTTATTACAGACACTAGAAAAATATATACTAAATATGTGGATTACTGACAACTTTCTAGTTGAATTAGAATCTACAAAAGATCCAAATGGTATCAATACCTTTAATGAACTTTAATACATTGCAGATTGGTAAAATAGAAGAACCTAATATCAAGTGTAAAAGAGAATGAAACTTAAATACGGGAAAATTGCAAATCTATTTGAACTCCATCATCCATACACTTTTTAGTCATATTTTATCCAGCAAATGACCATGCAGACAAGCAATTGCATATGGTCCAAAATAGCCTTCACAGACTCATAGGGAGTGGCATTAATAGGGGTGTGGCCATGATGGAATGGATGTGACTTTGATTGAAGGAGTTCATCACTGAGTCAAGGTGGGAAGGTGGCAGGAAAAGGGATTGAGCAAGGGCAGGGCACAAGGGCTGGATTTTGTGGTTTCAAAAGCTCAAACCAGTCCTAGTGATTCATGATTTTCTTGTTGTCTATGGATCCAGATATAGACCTCTCAGTCACCTCTCCAGCACCATGTCTGTGTGCAGCCTGCTTTGCTTCCCACAATGATAATAGTGGAATTAACTTCTAAAGCTGTAAGCCAGACCCAATTAAATGTGCTGTATCTGGAAAGTAACATTTAAAGTATGAGTTCACAAGAAAGCCATTTGCAGGTGGCTTTATAACCACCTGCATAGGCAGTAGCTGCACATGGCCTGAGTCATCCCATACCATCTAGATTTTCTTTCCTTCTCTCTTGGGAGGCTCTCCATGAACCTCCTTCTCAGGCTTCTGCAAAACTAGGTAGCTGACTTGAAATCCCTTCAGGTTTTTACGGTTCTATGCAGCAGTAATACCTCACATCTTCATCATCCTATGTGTGCGATTTGGTGAGAAAATTGGAAATTCCTTCAAAGAGGAATTAACTAAAAGGGAGAGTTTTTCCCACATGAGAAAATAGAAGACACAATTCTGATAAAGTTAGGTCTCTGTATGATTATATAATGTATGATTTAAAAATGGAACAGTTAAATGAAGGGAAAATCAATTTAACTCGGATTTACATACTGTTAATCATCATTTTGATAACACTTTTTGTTGTTTTGATAACTCTTGGTTTATCTCTTAAAAAGTTTTTTGATTTGATTTCCAAGATACAGACCTTAGAAGAATTTAATGAAACAGATAACAGAGATATTCAAACCCAGAGGAATTTAATGGAGTGCCAATTTCAACATCACATTATACGGTTAGAGAGGAAGAACTTAAGGTTTTTAAACAAACAGCCTTAATATATTCAATCACTTTACTGGAATTGCCAAATGATAGGAGCTATGGAAGAGCTGAATGGAGACCTGTGCCAATTTCAGATTTGAGGAGATTCAAGGAATCTCACATAGCATGTATTCACCTTTTATGAAGCAAATGTTAATCACTTGTTCAGTTTGTAATAGAGTATCCCCACAGACTTGATCGACTTGGTAAAAGCTGTTTTTTTAGCCTGGTCAACAATTACAGTGGAGTACCTGATTCAGAGAAGATGCCTAGTTTATTGAACAGTGGAGTAAAACTAGAAGTATGGAAATCACCCAAGATAAAACTCTTGGAGAAGGATATTATGCTACTATAAAAAAAACATTTCTATATAATGTTCACATCCTGGCTTTTTGTTATGCAGAAGCTTTGAATTGAAGAAGTATAAAAGAAAATCATTTCCTAAAGCAATAGAGGGCCCAAAAGAAACCTTCATAGATTTCTTACAAAGAATGACATAACAGTAAATAGTGTTATCAAATTCAGAAGTTAGACAAATAGTAATTGAATCTCTGGCTTTTGAAGATTTTAATTCTCAATACAAAAGGATAATTAAGTCATTAAAGACAAGGTCATCAACTTTGGAGGATTGGCTACGAAATGTAATTAATACTGAATACATGACCATGATGATGCATAGATAGGAGAAGTGATATTCAGAAGTTTGAGGAAAAATCAAAATGTCAAATGCTATAATTGAGGAAAACAAGGTCACCTTTAAAGGAACTGTAAATGGAGCATTCCTGGAAATGATATTTTTTCTAAGCATAATGCGAACAGAAGGCCGGTCCCTTCTGGGTAATGCAGAAGGTGTGGCATTGTGTTAATGAATGGAGAACAACATGGTAATTTTCTGCCATTGGGTAATTCCTTGAAAGACCTCTCACAGGCTCCTGTGCCATATCATGCTTTGTCATTTCTGGTAACCATAGCTGAAACTCCATCCCAAAGTAACTAAAGAACCTAATACCTACTGTAAGAAACTATACTGCTCTGGATAATAGAAAAGCTATAAAAGAAAACAAAAATTGAGGAGAAATCATAAAGCAAAAATTTTGGCAAACTTCTATAATGAACAAAGACCTAAATAAAAATAAAAATGAATGATGTCATCACTGAAAGTCTGGTAGACATGGGTGTAAATGTAATAATTTCATCAGATTCTTGGTATTCACATTGTCCCCCTCAGGAGGTAAATGTTCAGCTTTCAGGGATTGAAACCATATCTTAGATAAAACAGAGCACGAGGTACATAGCATGTATAAAGGCAGAAGGATAGAGACGAAAATTAAAGCTATATATATTAGCAATGAATTTGAGGGGATGGGATTTTTTTATAGCAAGGAATATTCAGATTAATATTACCCCAATCATAGAAACAAACCAAAATTAACATATGTTTTGGAAAAATATTAGAAGATTTTTATAAAGAACAGTCACCTACCATTTAGCTTTTACAAGAGCAGGGCACACAATAGCTACTAATTTCTCAAAGGTACCAACAGTCCTGCCTTTAAAATGATTGACAAACAAATGTGTTGTGCAATGGCATTCAAGAGAAACTGCAGGTTTTAGAACAGCTGGTAGAGGAACAACTACATGTTCAGCATTTGAAACATCAACCAGCTCTTGAAATTCTCTTGTATTTGTTGTTAACATGAAATCTGGAAAACGGAGAATAGTTGATAAGGTGATTTAGTCAATGGTCTCTATAAAGTCTGTAATTCCTTTGCCTTCTCTAGTTCCCAAAGGATATCTTCTCATAGTTATTGATTTAAAAGATTGTTTCTTACCTATACCTTTACAAGAAAATGACAAAGAAAAATTTACCTTTACAGTGCCAAGTCATAATAATTCTCAGCCTTCTAACAGACATCAATAGAAGTTTCTCTTAAATGTTAAATATCCCCCCTTTTGCCAATATCTGTATAACAGCCTTTGGAAATAATATGTGAACAATTTCCTGAGTCTATAGCTTACCATTACAAGGATGACATTTTATATCCGGTTCAAATGTAGATACTTTAGAAAGAATGTTTGAAGAAATAAAGAAAATTTAATCTTGTTGGAGATTACAAACTGCTCCTGAAAAAAAAAAAAACAAAAAAAGATTCTATTAATTATTTAGGCTATAAGATAGGTTTACAAAGACTTAGACCCCCCAATCAACCTCAAACACTTCAGAGATATACAGAATATAGCATTTAATACGTTTTAATAATATGGGTTATTTCTCTTTTTTATGAAATGAGACATGTCTGCTCCTGGCAACACTAATCTATTTCAGAGAAGATAATGGACATCAAAGAAACTCCACATGGAGTTTACTTTCTTTGTGGCAAAAGAAATCCACTGGGCAAGAAAATGCCCTTGTCCTGACAGCTGACAGTATACTTTCCTAATTGAACAAGCGCGACATAAAAGAGGGTGATTGTCAAATATTGTCAAGGTAAGGCAAGCCACCCCTTCAGAATATCCTGTTTCACAGAAAGTATGTTAAATATTCTAGGCCTGTAGGCAGAAGATGGATGTTCCAATGTTGCAGATAAACTTTGGGCCATTGTTCAGGTAGCCAGCCGTTTCTGTCATTTCTCATATTTTTTGAAAGTTGCTTCCTTGTACTTCCTACTTACACAGTTAATATTATTTCCTTCCTGGACCTCTAAGGTAGTTGAAGATTAGATAGTTATAGTTTTTCTTGTTTACCACTCTCAGAGAAGAAAATTAGTAAAGAGATGTAAAGTGTAAAAGTTTGAGAGACATTAAAAGATAATTTGATAATACAAATTACAATAGAAAGTGAATTTCGTACATCATTTTGGATTTATCAAGATAGAATTGATATGGAGCATTTTCTCTGAATTTATCACATGATAAATTGATATTGTTGATGTATTTATTGCCTGTATATATTGTATATAGTTATTGTACTTATTGTATAGTTTTTCTTATATTAGGTATAGAGTTTCTTTTTATTTCAGATTAAATGGAGAAATATAATGGTATATTATTTGTGTTTTAATAAATAAAGCTTGCAGCCAGGCGATGGTGGCGCATGCCTGTAATCCCAGAACTCGGGAGACAGAGGCAGGGGGATCTTTGTGAGTTTGAGACCAGCCTGGTCTACAAGAGCTAGTTCCAGTGCAGGCTCCAAAGCCACAGAGAAACCCTGTCTCAAAAAACCGAAAAACCCAAAAAATAAAATAAATAAATAAATAAATAAAGCTTGCATATTGCCTGATATGAGAACAAAGCAGCTACACTGATCAACCATACAGGACAGGAAGTTTTGATTTGTGGCACACACCTTTAATCCTTATAGCCATACTAGTCAGTCATATAGGCCAGATTATGGTGGTACACACCTTTAATCCCATCATCCACACTACTTAGTCACAGAGGACAGAGAGTGGTGGTACACACCTTTAACCTTAGCACTAGAGAGGAAATTAAGGTGGGATCAGACAGGAACTCACTCTCTTTCAGTCTGAAAATTTCATAGAGATAAGAGTTCTCCAGTGGCTTGGTTGATTTGCTTTTCAGATCTTTAGCTTGAACCCTAATATCTATCTTTGGGTCTTTATTATTTATGCTACAGCCTCTATGCTTGGAAAGTGTACTGACTAGTTCTGTCAACTGGAAAGAATTTAGAGTCATTTCCATGAAAGCCTCAAGGTCTGCCTGTATGGAATTACTTTGGTAATGTTAATCGAGATGGAAGACAGCTCTCTGTAAGTGTTGTTATCCCCTAGCTGTGATCCTAATCTGTATAACTGAAGGAATTGTCTTTGGGCTTCCCAGCACACATTCATTATTCCCTATTTCTTAGTTATGTATGTAATCTCTAAGTATGACTCTGCTATTAATGTATACAAAGTTCCTTGAGTCTTACAGATACTTGCAAATGATTTTCTATAGTAATTTGGAAAGTTAAGTAGTTATACAATATTTTATTTTACTTTCTATTGCTGTGATAAAACACAATGAGTGAAGTATCTTGGGGTGGAAAGGATTTATAACAACATACAGTTGTCATCTTTCTTGAAGAGAATCAGGAAAGGGTCTCAAGGCAGGAACCTGAAGAAGAAGTCATAGATAAAGACTATTTATTGATTTGGTTCCTATGATCTGCTCTGTTTTCTAGCACAGACCTTTGAATATCACACAGGGGATGCAACCACCCCCAGTTTGCTGGACACTTCCATATCAGTCTTTACCAAAATGCCTATGTATGTACTTACAGTGGAATTCGATGGAAGAATTTTCTCAATTGAAGTTGCCTCTTCCAAAATGATTCAATCTTTTCAAGTCGGTGAACTTAGATGCCAAGTCTTTGCTTCTCAGAACAAAACATTTGTTCTTTTCTTTTCACTTCTCACAGCTTTCTGATCCCTTCACCCCTTGAGTGTTGGTGATGCCATCGTACAGTGTGCATTTATTATTTGTAGTAGGAAGCTACATTCCATTACTATCTAGTTTCCTCAAAGACTTGATGTTTATTTTAAATTTCTTGATTTGCGTAGTTTTAAGGACTTCCATGCTGGGGAAAGTTTTTGTTCTTAGTTTAACTTTTCTGTAACCAAATATCTTGAGAGGCAACGAAACTAATAAAATCAAGTTTACATCTGTTTAGGGTTTCACCTTATACATCGTTATCCACATTGTTGGAACGTGTTGTAACATTCTGCAGGAAGCATTTTTGTGGTCTAGTAGAGAAAATTCTTCCCTTTGTGGCTTCTGAAAATTGAAAGGGAGAGATGCGAATATAGTTCCAAAATTCCCTTCCAAGGAGATCTTCAATGGTGTAAACTCTACCATCACTCACCAAACTAAAGACCCAGCCTTTGGCACATGGGTTGTTAATACTTTACAGATCCTCACACATCCTAATATAAACTTTATTGGACTTAATAGAATGGAACATGAACAAATTCTTTATCCAATGATTTTTTTAAAACAATAAATATTTCATATTCTTTGTTTTTTATTCTCCTTTAAAATTAGTAATGTTGACACTGATATCTACATTTTCCTTTCAGGCTCATTTTTCAACAGTGTTCTTGAAGCTAGGGGTAATTTTGCAAGTACACAGATACAGTCATTATATTATTAAAAATATTAAAATGCTAAGAATGACAGAAGCAATTGACGAAGAGAACTTAGGTTTCTCAGAGATTTTCTGACAAACTGCATTAGCCCTGAAATATTTAACTCCAGGGTTCTTGTTAGATGACAAAAACATACTGACATGTTTTGAGCTCCACGTTTTTATTTTTGTTTTTTTGTTGCTATTATTGTGTCTTTTTTCTTCTTTAGTGTCATTTGAAACTAAGCCATTATTGTTGGATTCAATTATTCTTCAGCAGAGTATCACAAAATGCCAAGCGGTCAGGATGAACTAAAAGAATATGTTGATAATTAGATTTTAAATGGTAATTGTCTCATATTTCTTAATAATGTTCTTCTCTTCTTCTGCTTCTGTCTCTTACTCCTGTAAACATATGCTCTGGATTACTATTATGATGTCAAGTTATGATTCTTAAATCAGAGTGTAATTGCTCTTCTGGATTTTCACAGCTATCCCAAACTTATACACGCATAATCACATTCTAGGGTAGAGTAAGGAGAGACAAACACATACAGACCATGGAAGTCTTGCACAATATTTTTGGGTTATCAAGTCTGCAGACCCAATATTGTGAGCCTATTTCCAGCTTGTCTGATGGTCAAAGAGTTTGGAGGTTGCTCAAAATTGATGACAATAACCAGGGTTACCTATCCTGACTCAGGATGTGGTTACTTGGTTCTTTTAACATTAAGATGTTTCATACAGGTAGATCCACTCTATCCTGACAGATGGTCCGGATATGCAAGCATACTTTTGCTCCTTCTTTGGTAATAGTAGGTTACCTGGGGAATGACTGCTTTCAGGATTCTTGGTCTAGGGTGGTTTTACTTTGTTTAGGCTTGATTGCTCAAAGGGTTGAAGCAATTATCTGTTTGACTTGTCCTTTGTATCAAGTTTAATATGTCTTTTGTTGTCTTCTCCCTTTTGTATTGGGGTATAAAAAGTGTATGGATAATTAAATGTGGGTGATTTTCAGTATTCACTGGAACTCACTCCTGATACTCTCCTATGTTCTTTGTTTATTATTTTAGTCACATCTTCATCCTCTTTACTATTTTTCTGATCCCCATGCCCTTACCCTGACAAGAGGTATTTTTGTTGAGGCTGGTCCCTGACAGTCAAATGAAATATAAGCAGGGCAGGCTATAACATTGAGAATGCTAACAAAAATAAAGTTGTAGCCATGAGATGGGAGGTCGCTGCAGTACAGAATTTCTTCCTTTTCCTCTTTACAGGACTTTGGGTTTTTCTTTTAAGCTTTTCAGTAGACCATATAATGATCCCTATGTTATGAAAGATATTCTATTTTTCTCAAATTCTACTGAGTTTGATTATATATTACATAAATTAAGCATTAGCAGTAATAATTTTGGTTGTTTTTTTTGCCTAAGCTCCTAGATATTATGGTTTAGCTAAATATTCAGATTATATCATATACTGAAATACAACATGTGATTATGCATATAGATTATGTAAGTAGGAGTGTGTATGTGACTATATGCATTATTATGTAACTGTATGTATCGCTGTATGTGTGTGTTTATATTGGTGAGTCTATTTTTTTTTCTGATTTCATAAGGTTAATGAAATATCTCAAACTTTTATAAACAAGATTGATTCTGTTCTTTGCATAAAATTTTATTTCTTTCATATTGAAACAATAAGTAGATAATAAACAGATATTAACAAAATCTATTTATAATATCTGACATTGTTTTGGACATAGATATATGATCAAATACCAATTTGAATGTTCTTGTAAGACTGTTTTTTTATAACATTGACATTTATATTGGGAGAAATGTCATCCTTCAGACAGGAGTGTGACTTTTATCAAATCAGAAAATCTGAATAGAACCAAAGGATCAACTCTCCCACGGAGTAAGGAATTATGTGATAGACTTCTAATGTCAACAAGAGAAGTAATATTTTCTTGTTGCCTATTTTTCTGGACCTCAGAGAAGATTACCAACATCCTTGCTCTCAGAACTTGAAATTCTGTTTATAAACATAATTTTGAGCTTACTTCTTTAGAAAACCCTAGTAGCTTGACAGTTCTTATCATTATTTTCATCATTATTATCATCATTAGTATCTGATATTTGATGAGCAAGTTATTTTGGTACAGTAAGATGCTAGACTTTCACTTTATCAATATACTGGCAGATTCACATATCATTTACACGGATGTGAAACATAATTACCCCTGAATTTCAAAGAGAATGTTTTCTTTATTGTGGAAAATTTCTTGTCTAATTAAACTATAGTGGAGTCACATTTATCTGCCAAGATTTTCCAGCTTGTTTTAGTTTGTTCAACTGAATTTTCTTCTTTAGTTTAGATTATTTTTATTTGAACATCGCAAATATTTACTTACCCTCTGTGAGGAACCATTTTTATTTTTCAAGTTTTCAATTATATTTCTCAAATTCAATGTGTCCTTTAAATCCAAAAGCAGGATTTTTCCTCTATTTTACAGACACTGTCTCTGAAACAGTGTGAGTAACAGGAACACTCCAGAAAGTAACAAAAAGTAACATGAAAATTCTGTAAGTTTGTGTGGTAAAAAAAACAATAGAGTATCATAGAGCCAGACATTACAAACAAGTTTTGCCCATGATGAACAATGAAGAATGTTCTGAATTTACCCTCAAACAATTCACTGTCACTTTTAAATGTGTTTATTGTTATTATACCAGTCATTTACACACACACACACACACACACACACACACACACACACACACACACACCCTTTCATAATACAATGTTGCCAAATATTGCATATGCTGTTTAGATTAGAGGATTTTATTGACATACACAAATTGAAAAGCTTATAAAAGAAACAACCTTTGAATATTAGAGGGGATATGAGAAACAAGTTAGAAACATGAAAATGTGCAATATTTATTTTGACAAAACTTTTTTGAGGTTTTTTTTTAGAGGCCTTGCATTATGCTAGGTGAAGAAAGATGAATACCTGTTTATGATGTGTACATTTGCCCCCAACCAGAGAAAATGAATGTATTTATAAAATATACATCATTGAATATAAAACTATATGGAATCAATAAAGACAAACTAAAACAACAAGAAAACACAGATTTCTCCTAGTTCAGAAGGAAGAGATAGAAGGAAGAGCTATATTCTTGTTATTGTCAGGTACCTGGAAAATTATTCATCTGATGCATATATAACTTTTAGTAATTGGCAAGTATTAACTAAGATTTGATGGTATTCATTTCATATTGCTCCTATAACCATTTGGTCAGCTGATGAAATAAACTGCATAAGCTTATAACTTCAAGGTTCTGTTATAGGGAATCCTGAAGAGTTCTTACTATGCTACAATCAAACTGTTGTTGGAATTCCTTCTGAGACTCAGGGAGAAAAAGCTGCTTTTTATTTTTATCTGTTTTTCCTCTCGGAAGTCAGACATTTGTTCACGCATCATTGAAGGAATACTGCCTCTCCTGTGCCCACACATCTATAAACTATGTGATTATCTGAGAGCCATCTTTATAATCAAGGACAATATCATTGTTTTCAGACTAGGTGATTGGAAATCTCATTTCTGTACTCCAGTTTAAATTTCTTCTTCCACACCCATACCTCAAAGAAGTCAAACTTCAGGGTAAGAAGTGAACATGGCTGGAAGGTTGTTATTCATTTTGGAAATCTATTCTGTGTATAGGTAGCTGTAGTGATATTTCATTTGTATTTCTTAAATAAAGCTTGCAGGGAGACTGGAGAAGCAAAACAGACAAGCCACTAGAGCTCTTACTTCTCTCAAATATTCACACTGAAAGAGAGTGAGTTTCTGTCCCATCCAGCATTATATTCCTCTCCAGTGCTGGGATTAAAGATGTGCACCACCACTGCCCAGACTCTATGGTTAGCTAGTGTGGCTGCTGAGTTTAAAGGTGTGAGCCATTACTGAAGGACCTTTATGACTGACTAGTGTGGCTGTTTTGCATTTTGATCTACAGGCAAGCTTTATTTATTAAAATGCAAATGAAATATCACTACAGGTAGCAAAAAAGTCTCACATTGGAAATGAGAGCAGTTATAAAATAAAAACACAATATGTTAGGGAATGTGGGATGAAGGAGAAAAGTGCTACTGACACAGAACTCTCTAATAAACTTCATTCTTCACACATGTGTGGAGAATATGTGTCTTGGAGACTCTCAGGGACAAGCGTGTTTAATGATTTCCTTATAGTTGAAACCTAAATATTTAAGAATGTTTGAAAGTGAGTGAAGCTTAAGAGTATTGTATGGTAATATCACTAATATAACTAAAAGTAGTAGTAACTTGCAATTTAATAATGTGATTCATTATAAATTTGCTTGATGTGTAAAATTCTTGCAGGGATTTTTGAGTAGTGATTTAAAAGTATTAGTAGGCACAATGTCTTAGTTTTCAGTGGCAAACACTTTTACATGCTTCACAGAATAGATCCAAAGCAGGGTCTATACGCAGTGGTGACTACTGATTTACTGACTACTTATTCAATTCCTCACTTCATATGAAGAATAATTTTAAGTTCTAAGGGAGAGAGTCCTAGAGCAGGAAGTGTCTACTCTCACTTTTTGTACTATATACTTTTGTGGCATCATTTAAGCTCTAATTATGCATGAAATTACATTGGGTTTCTTGCTAAATGCAAAGGAAGGAATGTTTTCATGATGCATTCTTTCTATAGCAAACATTTCTAAAACTGTACTGCTGATACAGCTCATCAAAGAAACCATATGAGATGAAATATCTGTGAGGAAAACACTAATTAGGGAGATTTCCTTTCCCAAATACACATGTGCAAGTCCCATTAATGTCAATCACAAGGAGATATTTTCTGCAGAATGCCTCTAGGTAAAAAATGCAAAGCTCCCTTTTCATTTCCAATTAGAGACACAATATATTTTCTTCTTCAAATCATTAACAAGATGGACTACTGCGTTTTCTAAATGAAAATCAAACCGTATTGTTCATAAAAACATACTGGTTAAGTTACTCAGATGATATTTGGATAACAAAATGAGATCTTGAAAATAATAATATGTGCTTTTGTGTGTGTGTGTGTGTATGTGTGTGTGTGCAGTGTGTACATGTGTAAAGGAATGCTTGTGTATATGGAGGCCAGAAGTTGATGTTGATTGTCTTTCTCAATCGCTTCTCATTTTATTATTCTAATGAGAGAAGTAGTATCTCTCCCATTAGAATCCAGAACATTCGGATTAGGGCAGACTAGTTAGTTTGTTGTAGGAATTCCCTCTTTACCCCATTCAAGTGCAGGAATATATTTGGGTGTAAACTCAAACTCTAGTCCTTGTATTTGCATGTCAGATAACTTACATAGTAAACCATCACCAAGCCCAAGGGATACTTATAACAACTGATTTTTCAAATAAGTTTAGCCAAGATTTACTAATCATTTCATGTATGTTGCTTACTTGATTTCTTTATATGCAGTATGTAAATCACTATGTTAAAACGTACTGGTACAATATAGACTATATAGGTGTTGTCAAAGATTTGTCAACTTTGGAGAACAATAATTGAATTTATGACTTACTAATTATTTAGAGATTTCACCATGCTGCGGCAAAATGTGAAAATACATGTAATTCAGCTAAATTTAACTTCTAATCCATAAAACATTTATAAATGTAAAAATCATATCAACAAAGGATGCACTTCCTTTGGAAATAGTAAAAATTATTTGTAATAATGGCCTGAGGTTAATTTTTTTGAGTGTTATATGTGTGTGCATGTGTATGTGTATTGTATCATATTCTAGAATACTGTAGGTTCTAAAATACGACAGCAAATGCTTCAGCCATGGCATTTCTCATGATTTTGACCAATTATGTTATTGCTGTCATGATAAATTATAGAGATGACTTAATCAGCATAGGAGATAAGGTCAACATTTACCTTATTGTCTTAGTATTTGCTTTCCACATATTCCAAGCATAGACAATGTTATACTAGTTTGCCTGGTTTTAACAAACCACTTGACATAACTCAAAAATTATAGCATTATTTTGTTTTTATCCTTCACCGTTCACCAATAGGTTCTTAAAATTTTGTTTATCCTTCATAGTAGACTTTTTTAACAGTGACGACATTGTAAAAAAATGATTGGGTAGATATTTGATACTACCTATAACTTATGAAATGTTGACCTTAAAACAAAGTAGAAACCTCAAAACTAAAGGTCAGTTGTGGAGTTTTTCTCATAAAAAGGTAAGTGAATTTGTATTATAAACCACCACAGTTTCCCCCACACCCATGTGTGTGTGAGGTTGTTTTTCTGCCTCTTTCTTTGTCTTTTCTGTAGTTTAGGTGTTCCATGCAAGTAAGGCATTCAACCTATGAACAATATTCTTGATATCTATTTTATTTTACCTTTTAAAATACAACATTTAAAAAAAATCTTTTACTTGCATTTTATACCTTTAATATCATTACTGTTTTTTACTCACAAAAAAAAAAGAGAAACAAAAACCCAACAGCCTCATACAAAATCTTTGAGGAAGTATTTTGAAAAGACAGTTTGCTCTTCATCGTGCACAGTTTGTGTAAACAGTGAATGAAAGTGAAATATCAGATTACTCATGTGGTTTCTCTAAATAACAAAATACGGAAACAAATATCCATTTATAGGTGACTGCTTACACTGGGTTCACAGACATTCCGAACTATTTTTTAAACCTTTGTACTAACATTAAGTAGTCAAAAAGAGTAATAGTTAAATAACCAATGGAGTTTTACTATATTTCCACTTGTATAAATTATAAATTATTACCCAGTACTTTCAATGATTGATACTGGATTTCACTGCAAATTCTTCTTTTTTCAAAGAAGACATTTGCGGTAGACAATCTAGTGTGAACATTAATATTTGCTTAGAAAAGCCAAAGAAGCTCTTCATAATCACAAAGAAAACAATTTATTCTTCTTTCATGTAGTGCTGTTTCTTCCATCTGAATGACCTGGTGTTCGAATTTTCTTGTTCTATTTTTTTTTTATTGTTAAAAGAAAAATTTACATTTACTCCCCTTGTTCCCGGCCCTCCCGCTCCCCCACTACCCCAC
>JAQHUG010000028.1:4289370-4299653 GCA_028555095.1 Dicrostonyx torquatus | reverse complement strand
GACACATCCTGCTTCCTTGGTGGTCTGCACAGTAATGCTAGGGAAGTTTCTTGTTCTCCTTGTGCCACCTCTACTTCCTGTCTTGTTTTCCCGCCTATACTTCCTGCCTGGCCAATTAGCGTTTATTTAAAACATGATTGACAGAATACAGACAATTCCCCTGCACCACTGCTGTGTAGCTGTTTTCATTTCTCTCTTTGCCCTCGTCCTTTTCAAGTGATGTAGGCAAAGCTTCTGGCAGCAATTTTGATGCCACCTATGAGAAAATTTTAAATAATTTTATAATCACACTTTTACATTAAAATGGTGTAAAATTTGTCACAAAATACTGTTCCTAAACATTCCTGATCATGGTGAAGTTCCTTTCCTAAGCACTTTTGTACTTTTATTTCCATCCACAATCATCCTTAATTTTATTGAGAAGATTCGTTAGATTTGTATGTCTACTCAGACTGAAAACATGCATGTCTATTTAATGAAGGCTTAGCAATTAGTATATTTAAAGCTTTCAAAAAGTTTGCTTTTTTAAAATTCATTAGATCAAAATTTGTAATTTTTCTCATACTTTCTGTGAATTTGCTCCCTTGCTACTTCATAATTAATGGAAACCATTTGGGTCATTATGAGAGAAGCAATCATACAGTACGGAAGACAGAACCATGCACTCTGCAACAACATAAAGCAAAGAGGGACATTTGAGGTTGCATACTCCCTGGTTACTGGTGATCTTTGTGTCTATTATGCCTTATTGCACTTTATCAAAGTGTGAAGAAGAGTCGTTAAAGGTCAATGGAGGGGAATGAACTCCCATCAGGACATTTATGCACAACCTAAAAGTCACTTTTGGGTCAATTTTGACTCAATCATCCAATCTTCACTCTCCCAGGAACAGATTATCTTTTTAAAAATAATTTTATTTTTTTTGATAAGTTCATACATGTGAACCACATTCTTCTTTGTCACTCTCTCTTTCTACTTGCACCCCTTCCTTCTATAGAAATTATTTTTCTTCCCAAGGTCCTTCTGACTTTCATGCCTTTTGTGTTTGTAACCCCTTGAGTTTAAATCTCAGGTCTAAGAAAAATTGGGAGACCGATTATTCAAAACTATTTAAAATTTCATGAGTTCCAAGCAATAGCACAAACGATATACCTATGTAGATTTCCCTGCTCATTGTTCTTAATTCTTAGAATATTTTCCATAAAAATCATGTGTTACTATCCACATTGCAGCATATGATTCACAGAAAAGTATATTGTAAATGCATTGTTTCATGACTTCTATTTGTCTCCCTAGCATCTTCAAACACTTCTCTTTTTCTCTTCTGGATACATTAGTTATTTAATGTCTCTGAGAAAGAACAGACAGGAAAGAATTTTAGAGAGGATGGATTTATATCAACTATGGTCTGACAGGTTAAAGTCTGTTATGGCAGGGAAGCAAGGCAGGGAGGTGCACAAGTCGTGGGGCATCTGGTTACATTAGGTGTACTGTCACAAGCAGATTATACACAGTAAGTCAATATGGGCTACAAACACACATGGGAGTGGAGTTGTACATACTGTGTACAACCTTCCATCACAATACCACCAACTGGGAAACCAAGTATTCAAACACAGGAGGATATTCAGACTCAAACAGTAATGCTGTGTTGTTCTCACAAACAACTAATTATTCTTTCTCTCATTTTAACAGCAAATCCAAATGGTCCAAAGATGTTTATACCTCAATTCTCTTAACTAAAATCATTCTTTTTTTCCTTTCTATTAACAAATAGCAACTTTCAAGATCACAAATGATGTCAAAGTTGACAACTCTAGTGTGAGTTCATTTCTTTTGTGTTGGCAGATTTGCTCACCTGATTTCAAAGAACTTTTCTTATTTCTAGGAACACATTCAAGTGGTTCTTGCTTGAAGTTATGAGTCCTTACATTTAGACTCCTCTCATGGTTCTTGACAGTGTTCTTCCCTGAACACTTGAGAGCCTTAGGCTTCATCTTAGATGTGTTTCATACAAACTTCTTTCCATGAGTGAATATCCAATTTCATGAATAGAAAACTTTGATAATAAAACAGTCACTAACTTAAATCTCCAACCAGGACGTTTCTTTTGAATTTTTACTGTCACAATTAATTATTTTACAAAAGTCCATGGTTTTACTCAGTTGATTGGTAATAATATGTTTAATTTTTCTTCAATTTGTTGCAATCCCTTTAAATACCATTCTTATTATCATCTGATTTCCTGATACCACTACTCAAAATAGTAAATGAAACATTAAACGAATGTCAAAATCGAGACAGCTGGTATTGTCGTGTACCTGATTTAAAAAGGAAAATTTTCAGATGTTCTCAATTAAAAATAATGAACTTTTTTATGTTCATAACAGAAAACTGTTGACTTTGACAAGGAATAAAAATGAAATGCAGTTGAAGGATTCTAAAAAGGACTAGCTGTTAAGAGTAACGAATTAAGTTATGTGATTACCTAAATATGGTCCTAGTGATTTTTGGGACCAAAAAAAGGGAGAACTAAGCAGGTTTCCTGATGAAAATGTGTGGTAAGAAGTGGAGAATAGAAGTCAAATAGAACTTCTAACACTTTAATATTCGGTTCTTTATTTTCTTTCCCTGCAAAATGTAAAGAAAAAAAGCAAGCCATTATGCTTTTGGGGCAATCTAGAGGTGATTAACAGCACACAGAAGGTTATGTGCAGGATATATGCAAATTTGATGCTGTTTTATAAAAGATCTAAGCAATCCAGATGTTGACATCCACAGGGTGTCCCAAGAACAAGCTACAACCCAAGGATGTCTGACCTAATCTTTGTCTTTTCCCAAGGTGAATGTCAGGTTGTGTTGAGGAGACATATGAGAAGAACATGGGGAGCTATAGGAAACCTGGCCGTCTCTCCATAGGGAAGTATAAGAAAATAACTGGGTTGTACCTTCCTCCAGAGCTCCTGTTTGTCTAAATCTCCTGCTGGCAATGCTCAACCTCCATCTGACCTATATGCCCCTTGTTCTTCCTCATCAAAGGCTTGCCAAAGTCTTTTCCTTACTTATCATCCTCTAATGCTGGAAACATATGCTAATATGTATGTATGTAGTATGCAGGTAATTCAGTTTCTTACCCATCTCCTGGTTGGTAGTGGACTATAGAATGTACATTTTAGAACTGAATTTTAGGTATATCAGTAGACTATTTAGTAGCTTAAATCCTAGTAATAATAACTCAGGAATCTGTCATCGGCCTACTCATTAGTGACATCTGTGGGTTACCAGAAAATGGAACCACAGTGATACTGCTTCTCTTTTGCATAGATGTGTGTACCTAAATATACACATATATGTATGTAATGATGTTAACATATTTGGCCTTTCTGTGTCACTTCATAAATGATTAAAGGAAGTATGGTAGAAAAATAAAGTCATCAAACACATGCTTTAGTACCTGCATGATAGAATGCTTGATTTCTCAAGAGGTGGCAGCCAGGCAAAAGCTGGTCAATATTTACAATAAAATCTCATGCAGCAGTTAGAAGTAACGTGTTCACCAAGTACAAAACATCTTGTGTGGACCTTAATGTGTATAGTTAATGTTGAAAGTAAGCTGTAATGTGAACAAATAGTGTGCAGGAATAAATACACATAAATGACAGAAGCAAAATGATAGGGGTAACTCAGCAATGATTAAATGATATGAGAAGAAAGGTAAGGTCACACCAGTTTCTCATGTAATGTACATTGGTCTTGAGTTGATTTAACTCTGTTCTGTCTTTGAGAGTTAAAAACAAGTGAATAGCAGTTGCTCTCTTCTGCATGTATTGGCTATTTGGGAACTTATTCTATATGGTTGCACATCTTCTTAGACCGAGATGGAGGGGGGAGGGCCTTGGGCTTCCCATAGGGCAGGGTATCCTGCCTCATCTTAAGGAAGCAGGGGTAGGGTGGTGGGGTAGTGGGGGAGCGGGAGGGCCGGGAACAAGGGGAGCTAATGTAAATTTTTCTTTTAACAATAAAAAAAAAAGATCCAGTGAAACCATTGCTACTGCTTGGCTGGTCTTTCTGTTTTAGAGCTTGCTTTAGGGGAAACAAATGGATTTTAAGTATTATACTGAGCAACCAGGTTTTTTTTTATGTTCCATTTATTTACAAGTCAATGGTATAGAGTTCGTAGACACTAGATATTTACATTTCTAAGTCCAATAGCCCCTATGTCCGCAGTCTTGTGGTACTGTGAAGTCTACTTTTGAGACCTTAAAAGAAGCATGCTGTTCTGTTTGTTACACCAGACAGCTATTTACCTGAATGTCCAACTAACAGATCATCAGAGAGATTACACTCTGATCACCCTTTCTAAAGGCGCTCTCTTCAGATAAGTTCAGACAGAATTTCTCTCCTGCACCTAAAGCATATTTGCTTTTAGTGAAAAGCTATAAGATGTTTAAGAAACACAAATTCAACTTGTTTCAATCTAACCCATTGGTTAGCATAGCCAGCAATATTCTCAAGAATCTGAAAAAAAAATGATTCAGGTTTTTTGTTTGTTTGTTTTCTGGAGAAAACTTGATCACAATGCTTTTAAGGGACTAAATTGAAGCTCAGAAAGTTTCATTTTAACCAAGTTTCATTAGTTGCATTGGTTTGAAAATGAAGAAGCATACCGAACTTATTAGTTTTTGTATCATCATCTTTAAAAAAGATACAGTAAGAGGGGATGAGAGAAGTTGAAGGGAAGCAAGGAGGGAGTGCTGATGGATTCAAGTTCAAGTAAAAATATATTTATAAAGAGATAAAGCCTGGTCAGTAGACATTTTTGACTCATAAATTAGAAAAAGTGTGTAGAAGATTTGGGTCTTGTAAGTTGGAATAATGACTACACATAAAACTTATATTTATGTCTATAAATAGTTAATAACATCTTCTAAAATACATGCATTAGTGTTAGTTCCTTGAATTTACAGTTAAACAAATTCACTTTGAAAAACAGCACATATATTAAAAAAACAAATTTTATGTGTGGCTAATTAATGACAGCCAAATAATATTCCAAACAGGAAGTATTTCTATCTCAATTTAGAAAATAAATATGGGTAAAAATCAAGAATTACAGGTCTTATTCATTTTATATTTTGCCTGTGACTTTTGTATGTCTTGCAGATTTAAGTTTTATATAATTTTCTGTAAGACATCAAAGGAATAGGAGTAAATAAGATAAAGTTGCATGATTTCCTTCAAAAAAAAAAAACTCAATGCTGGTATCTAAAAAACGATTTGTAAGCATTTGCCTGGACTGTGCTATACTATTTAGGTCTGTCGTCACCTTGTTAATAAGAATCTCTCATGTTAAGGGCATGTGATCCCTTAATATATCAATAATGAAAACAAAAGCCCCTTAAGCCTTGCCTAGTAAAATAGAGTATAGATCTATCTTTTTCTTCATTTTCATTGCATCTATTTTTCTCTTACATAGACTTATGAAATAAACAATAGATTCCTACAAGAAAATAGTTGTCTTTTCAATATATCTACTAAAGACTACACTATTTAAAATATAAGTTACTAACGATGGCCAAAATGTCCTTAAAGTATGTCACATATTTGCATATATGTGTTTATATACCTGGACTAAGCTTTTAAAACATGTACTGCACTTTCTGAACATTGTATGAGCTACTGGACAAATTCCAAGCCTGTTCATAAGATCAGAAATGCTCAATATGTGTGTGGGCACAAGCTTCTCCAGAGAGAAACAGTTTATTGCAAAAAGAAGTTGGATCCCCAATGAGAAAAACAAGTTTCTTAGCAAAAACTATACGGAGCCATGGGAGAGAAATGGTTTTAAAGTACAATGAATAAAAAAGAATGCCTCTGCATCTAAGGGAACATAGAGCAGAAATTTCAAAACAGACTAAGAAAAACAAAAGTATGCTTATTCACACAGGGTTTGAGCTATGTGTTTCTGTTGTTGTTTAGAATTTGCTTTTCTCTCAATTCTCCTGCTGCTACCTTACATTTTTGAAGCATACATAAATGCTGAATAAATCCACCATTTACTTAAAGACTAATTTTTATTGATATCAATATTCCAGTTCTGGAAAACTATGGTAAATTAAGAAGGGAAGTCGTGAATGCTTACTTTGTCATTTTGGCATGATTTTCATTACCTGTGGACCAAGGATTTAGGGGCAGAAGGTGATGAAATTGTTGCTTCTGAATTACTTCCAATGACTGAGTCAAAATCAATCTGCTCAGGAGAAGTCATATTTATAAATAAGATAAGCTCCCACTTCCCCATGGAAACTCTCTGTTCTTGTATTCTAAATAATCAAGTCTGAACTATGCTATGCTGCTTTGATGATAAAAAATGTATCAGCATAACTTTTGCTTAGAAGAACAACCATTCATTCCTTGAGCAATACTGCATTAAGTTGAGGTCATTATAGTCTAATGTTTCAATGTATTATACCATGACTAATCATGCTGTGAACTTGACTACATCTAATCAATTAAAGCTTAAGCTTCTGACCACCACTGTGAAGGATAATCATCATATTATTTGAAGTAAGATGTCCTACCATAAATATGGGTGTCAAGTTCATCTCTGCTGTTGCTGGAGTATTCCTTTACTGATATTAAAACCTACTTTTTTAATATTTTAACTCAGACTGAAGACCAGCAGCTCTTCAAAGATTTTTCAGGCCATTGATACCAGGTTTAGATGCTGAGATGTTCAAACTCATTGACTTAGCAACTACTTGACTTTTTCCAGTGTAGGATAGTCATTGTTGGGGTACCTGGACTATATCCTATAAGCCAATCTAGTAAATTCCCTTTTAGTCTCTCTCTCTCTCTCTCTCTCTCTCTCTCTCTCTCTCTCTCTCTCTCTCTCTCTCTTTCTCTCTCTCTCTCTCTTTCTCTCTCTCTGTGTGTGTGTGTGTGTCTTTTCTCTCTCTTGCTCTTTGTCTCTGTCTCTATTTCACTCTGTGTTTACATGTTATTTTATGTGTGTTATTTCAGTTCTTTTGCTTTCAAGATACCTCACTTATTTCACTGTATATTGGAAGATATGTCTTATCTACATTTTCAGTTGCTGACCTGTAAAAAAGAAAACCTTATTTTAAATTTGTACTTATAAATGTTATATGCAAAAACATTTATTACTGCAAACCCAGTTCTGTTCTTTCTCTAGAATATAGCTTTTCTAACATTTGTGTGGTAAGCAGTAAAAGAACAAAACAATATATAACCCACTGAAAGTTAGAAACTGCAAATTTGAGATCCATTCATTGTAATACCCTGTGTAAGTGTAGTCTGTTTAATTTTCTGCCAGGTCAGATGGAAAATTCGATTTTTTTTTAATCTGTGAGTTCTTACTTCTGTACCAAATTTTTTCCATACACTTGAAGCTAAACGTTAATGCCTGCTTTCTATTCCTGTAATTCACAGTCCACAGTAGCACTTAACAACAAATGTGCTTCCCCAGAACTCCAATTTACTGGAAGACTCCTTGTCTGGTTTCTTTTACTGACCATTTCCAGTACCAATATTGACCTTATTTATTGCCAGACTATTGCCTTCAATTCACATAACCATATAATTAACTTAAAATACTGTTATGTGCACACATGGAAGGCCCCAGGAAGGAAAGTAATTAAGATCTCCTGGGTAAACTGGGAGGGAGATAGAAAGGAGGAGTTGGGGGATGGGAAAATGAAGGATCAAGAAGACTGACTTGGGGGAGGTACGGATGGCGAGAGCAATGAAAGAAGTACCTTAATAGAGGGAGTTATTATGGAGTTTGTGAGAAAACTGATATTAAAAATATTCTCAGAAATACACAAGGATGACCCCAGCTAAGACTCCAAACAATAGTGGAGATGGTATCTGAAAGAAACTTCCTCTTTAATCAGATTAGTGATTACCCTTATTGTCATTACAGAACCTACATCCAGACACTGATGGGAACAGATACAGTGATCCACAGTCAAGTACTGTACTGAGTTCCTGGAGTTCAATTAAAAAGAGGGAGGAGATATCATATGTACAAGATGGATCAAGAGAATGATGGGAAAACCACAAAGACAACTGACTCCAGCTAGTGGGAGTTCATGGACTATGGACTGAACCTTCTTAAGGTGGATGACAGTTATATGGTTGATCTTTTGGGGAGGTTCTGGCAATTGCATTAGGACCTCTCCCAGGTCCATGAACTGTCTTTTTGGAGTTCACTCCCTATAGTGGAATGTCTTGTTTAGCCTTGATACTGTGAGTGAGGAGGCTTGGTCCTACATCAAATTGGTATGTCAGATTTTTTTTTAATTAAGGAAAAAATACCAATCCAAATTCTCACTCCTTCTCTTCCTCACATTTTCTCTACACACCCTCCTACCTCACCATTTTCTAATCCTAAGAGAGGGTAAGGTACTTTGTTTTGTAGAAGGTCCAAGGCCCTCCCTACTACATCTAGGTTGAACAAGTTATACATCCAAAGAGAATAGGATCCCCAAAAGCAAGTACATATAGTAGAGATAGATTCCAGTGTCACTGTCAGTGGCCCCTTAGTCTGCTCCATTTGTCAACCACATTCAGAGAGACTAGTTTGGTCCTATGCTTGTACCTTCCCAGTCCAGCTGGAGTTGGTGAGCTCTCATTAGCTCAGGTAAACTCTTTCAATGGATGAACCCTTCATGGTCTTGACCTCTTTGCTCATATTCTCATTTCTTCGACTGTTCAAATGGACCTTGGGATCTAAGTTCAGTGCTTCAATGTGAGTCTCTCCCTTTGCTTCCATCTGTTGTTGGACAAAGGTTCTGTAGTGATATTTAAGATAATCATCAGTCTGATTACTGGGCAAGGCCAGCTAGGGCACCCTCTCCACTATTGTTTAGGGTCCTAGCTGGGGTCATCCTTATGGATTCCTGGGAAATTTCTCTAGAGCCAGGTTTCTTGCTAATCCCATAATGGCTCTGTCAATCAGAACATCTCTTTCTTTACTCTCATATCTATCCTTCCTCCATCTCGACAACCCCATTCCCTCAAGTTTTCAGAGGGGAAGAGGAGGGCAGAAGAGGAGGGTCAAGGCCATATTTCCTTTTGAATCCCCACGGAAGGCCTTACACCCTTGGAGGACTGGATGGGAAGGAGAAAGTGGAAGGTAGAGGGGCAGGAGGAGATGGGAGGGGGAACTGAGGTTAGTATGTAAAATGAAAAGTAAATTTTTCTAATAAAATAAATGCTCTTCTATGTCTAGCCCACATTTCTCCTTTCTTATCTTCCATCACATACTCATGAATATAATTTTATAGTGCTTTACTGTGGCCTTTAGTGCAATATGTCCTGAGAGAATCATAGAGAAGGGAGTTACTCTGAATTCTACTCTCTTTCTGCCTTGTGACTTGCTGTGATGTTTCCTCCAGTGGCCTTGTGTGGCATGTTATAAGTTTAACATAGACCTAGAAATATAATAATGCTATAGCCTGTTTCTCTCTCAATATCTGTACCTCATCATATCTCATCCAAAACCATGTTCTTCAAATGTTTTACTGCCTTTTGGAATAAATGATTTGGAAATATGCCTTTGAGTATCTATATACCCAGTGAATTCTTGAAAAGATAAGTTAAACTACATTGTTTTTTGAAAATAAGAGAAAAGCTATTTGTCTATCCTTTGGAATGAATTACAAAAATTAAGTCATTGATGTGGGATGTCTTTCTATAAATGCAACACTTTTATTGTTTAGTGAATGAAGCTGTTTAGGTCAGTGACTTAGCAGTGTTAAGCCAAGAAGGAAATCACAACCGAAATATGTAGAGTAGGCAGAATCTGGGAGACATCATCCAGGTGCCAAAGGAGACAGACACCAAAACTTTACCTGGTAAGTCATAGTCTCATGGCAATACACAGAGAAATAGACACAAATTAATTTAAGATGTAAGAGCAAGCTAAAAATATGTCTAAGTTATTGGCCAAACTGTTGTAATTAGAGGAGCGGTGTGGGTTATGTTTCCCCAGCCACCAGCTGCTGGCCCGCTCAGCTGCTGGCCGCCTGCACCCCAGATAACCACATGAGAACGGCATTCATTTAAACTCTACCTGGCCCATTATCTCTAGCCTCTTCTTGGCATCCCTCACCTCATAAACTAACCCATTATAAAAGTGTGTAAGTCACCACATGGTGACTTACCGGAAAGGTCTAACCTGCATCCATCTGTGACGGAGCCTCATGGTGACTGACTCACTTCCTTCTCTCTTCCCAGAACTTCTGCTCTGTCTACTC
>JAQHUG010000028.1:4235637-4250218 GCA_028555095.1 Dicrostonyx torquatus | reverse complement strand
ATGGCCCAGATGTCTTGAGTTCTACATCCAGGACAGATTCAAGATGCTGCCTGAGATGATGAAGCCTCACAGGATACTCCAGTCAGGACTTGATCCTACCTCTAAATTTTCTTTAGGTCCCCTTAAAGATTATCAGCGCCCCCAACCAGCCGAAAGTAGCCTGGAATACTATGTCCACATTCCCAAAAAATGGACTATGGACATTTTCCTTTGTTTTGTTTAGTTTTTTAAAAAAGGAGGGGGAAGTGGTGCAGGAGACTTGTCTGTTCAGTCATGTTTTAAATAAATGCTGATTGGCCAGGTAGGAAGTGTGGGCGGGTCAACCAGACAGGAAGTAAAGGCAGGGGGAGGAGAAAGTCTGGGAAGCAGGAAGCTTCCCTGGCATTCCCGCGCAGTCCATCTACGAAGCAGGATGTAAGCTGCTCGCCAAGAAAAGGTACTGGCCATGTGGATTGCATGGATGGGAACAATGGGTTAATATAGTTTATGGGAGCTGGTAGGAAGACTGAGCTAATGGACCAATCAGTGTATAACCTAATGTAGACTCTGTGTGTGATTTTCTTTGGGGCTTGCCGGCTGTGGGGTACTGGGCGGGACAGTAACCTCAACGGTCAACCCTCATGTTACACTTAAATGTGATAGCAGACCAGTCAACCTGATAACCTAAATTGAATGATTCCAAATATCAATATTATCAATATTATTCTATATTATTACACCACACACATACACATACACACTTAAAATATGCATTCAATGACCAATGATATATTTTCTATAACACTCATTTAGGTTATTTGAAATTGTGTATAATGACTCCAGTAAAAATCAAAATGTTGTAAGGATTTAAGTTTTATTTATTTATTTGCTTATGGAATTCGCCTAGAAAATGGGATGAAAAGAAGGAAATTGAAACTCTTCACTGAGTATGGCAGCACACATGTCTAATCTAGGGCACTTCATAGGCTGAGGTAGGAAGATTTTCAGTTTCAGACCAGCCAACCTCAGAAATTTAGGAAGATTCTATAATAAAGCAAAGCAATACATGAAGAGAAACTCTTAAAGTGATGAAAATGTTCATGCTACTTTAAAATTCATAATATAAATGGGGACATGATAAAAATGTTTTCCAAAGATGTCATAGGTACTTCAAAGAATGTCTAGGAAAAAAAATCAAGCTGCTGCATATGAACTCATTGATAGTACTAAATGGTACAAAGAATTTAATTTACTTTTTGGAAATGTGTTTATTCAGGAAACAAAGAGGGATAAGCACATTAGCATCTCCATACTGCCCCATGTATCTACATCTGAAGTATTGTGTTGCTTGTAAAAGTGAGATTTGTAATTTCCAGTAAAGTTCTCTTCTTGTGCAACCTCACTAATTGAATTTGTGCCGGTCCTGCCTGAAACAGTATCTTGACTGCTAATTCAGCATGCCTTTCACACAAAACATTTCTTCACCTGTAGTTCTCCTGGGTATAGCATTTCTTTGCATTGGTGATTCCAATAATCCCTAATGATGGACTGTGTGTATTCTTCAGGATTTCCAGATTGACTTTCTACCTTTGAAGCTTATTACTTCAGAGAACCAATATGCTTCATCGATTTTCTTCCTCATGATTCATAGCAGTGATAATACTGATTTTTGTTTTCAATGAGTGGTAAAATAATGAAATTCATATTCATAACTAGACCTAATTTTTTAAATATCTATCTATTGTTAATATGCATGTATATAAATCTAATATATCTATCAGATACATATGGTATACAAGTGTTGACATGACAATGAGTGTACATGTGTGTGTAAGAGAGAGATGATGTCTTTTTTATTACTCTTCACATTAATTTTTTAAATACAAAATGTAGAAATTTAATTATTTGTCAATAATAGCTAACAAGAAAAGCTCCAGCAATTCTCCTGACTTTCCTTTCCAATATTAGCACTACAGGCATTTATGCATTTCTATAGGTTTCTAGAATCCCAAATCACATCCTCACATTTTATCAGCAAATATTTTACTGACTAGACCACCTCTATCATTGGCATTAATAAAATTGAATATTTTTCTTAGGACTTATTCTTTCCCTCAGAAGGAGAAACTGTAAACTTTTCTCCAGTCCCTAGAGCAGATAAGAAAAAGAAAGAGCAATGATTACTAAAATATATATATATTTTCCTCTAAGGCAGGCATGCCTTGTTCTGGAAACACAGTGGGTAAGTGGAAACAATTTGTCCTTTAGGCCCAGTTAAAATGGGGGATTGGTTCTCAGGACCATATTTGTCATTTTTGAACCCAGTATTTTAGAAAGGCTCTCACTGTTTTCTGTTGTTAGTTGCCTATCAGTCTTGGGAAAATAAGAACAGCAAATGAGACAAAAAGCCTCTTGGAACCTGACGCTGTGTGATTTGCTTTTGTGTTTCTTGACTTTTTCTGCTCCCTAATACTAATAACCTGCCACATCCAAGCAAGCATTCAGTCATAGGCATCAGACACTTCTCTCCCTATTTGTCTTTCATTTTCATTAAATATACATGGTCATAAGTAATTTTATTTCTTTGTATTATCTTATAATCCATGCTTGTCAATGCCAACAAATAGCTATTTTCAACAAGGATGATGCCTTGGTCATTGCTATAGGCATAGCTTTACAAAAACCAAGTGTACATAGTAGATTATTTTATCAGCTATAGTGCATGCGCAAAACAACATCTGAAACTATGCTATCTGATATAGTGTTTACTGAATAAATTACATGTCAGGTGTTGGAGCTATGTTGAGTTGATAATTTAATATTTTAGAAGCTTTGTTTGGTATAAAATTATTTTCCAAATAGGAATAAAGAAAATTTTGTTGCTTTGAGAATTTATTAACATTTTGATTATTTAATTACAACATGGTATTGGATCCTCAAAATAATACTGAAATAAAAGTATCTATCCTTACATACATATAAATAAATGTGTTGAACTATATGATTATAAAATTAGAGACTTTCTAAAATTTGTACTAGTTAAAACTTTGTGAAAGGAGTTGTGGGTTTATCTAATTGTGTATATGTTTTCATATGGTATTAATGGATTAATGGTGCCCATGATCACCTACATTTGATGGAGAGAGATTACCTGTTTCACTTCTTTCAATATTATTCTTTCTTATTAACATAATATTTACAATTCAATAGATGAATATTGCACATGCATACACACAGTCATGTAGCAGCAGAAATGGATGACATATAAATAAGATGAATTAGCAGGAGTTGAGTGCTTGTCTCTTCACCAATCATTTCTTTCTTTTTCTTTTTTTTCTCATCTCTTCCTCTTCTTCATGTTCACCCTATTTTCTTCATTTGTTTTCCCCTCTTTTTATAGCCTCCATCTTTTTCCGCATGAATCTCTGTCACTTTTGTTTCCCTATCCTGGCAATGAATGTGAACAACAAACTGATATATAAGTGGCAAAAAGACAAACCTTGAAGATTCAAGTGGTAAAGCACAAAAGTTGAATCACAGGCACTGCCTCTGGAGGGACTTGGCACTGAATGTCACTCACATCTTCCTTCATTGCCTTCCCTTCTTTCTCAGGACCGCTGTTGCTTTTAGTGGACATGCTCAGGCCATGCCTACATTTAATACTAAAATAATTCAATCTTTAGAACTAGAGAAACAAAATACCTTCATGCAAATATTAAAGCCTTGCTTACTGAATATATGCTACCTGAGACCATGAAGAATTGAATTCATGATTTGCTTCTATATGTGAATAATATTGTCTCTCAATCACAATTAAGGATTTGGATTTGTGAGTGCAATGAGAAAAACCACATATGCCAATAAACTTAAAGGATTGATCTAGTATGGGCATCATAAGGATAAAAATAAATGAAGGAAATTATGACATTTAGAAACACTTAGTTTTATTAGAAACATCCTTAGACCAACTGTAGAATAATAAAAATTGCCTAGTAGTACTTGTTATGTTGATTTTGCTATATACTAATATATAATCACATAACAGTATTTTAAATGTAATTAGAAGAAAAGCTATTTTTCTCCTGTCTCAGGGAATCCCTTAATTATATTTTAGAAAAATCTATTTTGTCCCAAAAGACATATTTTTTATTAATTTATTTTTTTTATTGTTAAAAGCAAAATTTACATTTACTCCCTTTGTTCCCGGCCCTCCCACTCCCCCACTACCCCACCGCCCTCCCCCTGCTTCCTTGAGATGGTGCAGGATACCCTGCCCTATGGGAAGCCCTAGGCTCTCCCCCCTCCATCCAGTCTAAGAAGATGTGCATTCATATAGAATAGGTTCCCAAATAGTCAATACATGCAGAAGAGATAGGTCCCAGTGCCCTTATCGTTAGCTTCTCAGTCAGTCCCCACTGGCAGTCACATTTATAGAGTCCAGTTAGTTCATTTGCTCATTCAGTCTTGGTCCAACTGGATTTGATGAGCTCCCAATAGATCGAGCACACTGTCTCTGTTGGTGGGCCAGTCTCTCATGGTCCTGACTTCCCTTCTCATTTTCTCCTTCCTTCTGCTCTTCCACTGGACCTTGGTAGCTCAGTCCCTTGTTCTGATGTGAATGTGGGTCTCTGGCTCTATCTCCATTCATCATGCAAAATTTCTATGGTGACGATTAGGATATTCAACAAAGTAACTATGGGACAAGTTCAGTTCAGGCACTCACTCCTCTGCTGCCCAAGTACCTAGCTGGGACCTCCCTATGAATGGCTGGGATCCCCTCAAGAGAAAAGTCCCTTGCAAATCTTAAAAAGACTCCCATTAATGTAGATATCTTATTCCCTTCCCCAATAACCATCCTTCCTGCATCTCCACCCTCCCCCAACCCAGGCTCTCCGTGGTTCTTCCTTTCTCCCTTCTACCCCCTCTCTTTCACTTCCCTCCTCCCCCCATCACAACTCCCACCCCCATCCCCACACCCGTGCTTCCAACTTTTGTCTGAAGGTTTTGTTTGCTTCCGACTTCCAGGAAAATCTTTATATGTTTTTCTTTGGGTTCACCTTGCTATTTGGCTTCTGCAGGCTTGTGAGCTGTAAGCTTAATGTCCTTTGTTAATGGCTAAGGTCCACTAATGAGTGAGTACATACCACACTCTTCTTTTTGGGTTTGGGATATCTCACTAAGAATAGAGTTTTCTATTTCCATCCATTTGCATGCAAAATTCAAGATGTCATTGTTTTTTTCCGCTGAGTAGTATTCCAATGTGTATATAGTCCACACTTTCTGGATCCATTCTTCCATTGAGGGGCACCTGGGTTGTTTCCAGGTTCTGGCTATTACGAATAATGCTGCTGTGAACATAGTAGCACAAATGATTTTGTAGTACGGTTGGGCATCTCTTGGGTATATTCGCAAGAGTGGTATTGCTGGATCCTGAGGTAGATTGATTCCCAGTTTCCTGAGAAACCACCACACTGATTTCCAAAGTGGTTGCACAAGTTTGCATTCCCACCAGCAATGGAGGAGTGTTCCCCTTACTCCACATCCTCTCCAGCAAGGTTATCATTGGTGTTTTTGATTTTAGCCATTCTGACAGGTGTAAGATGGTATCTCAAAGTCGTTTTGATTTGCATTTCCCTGATCGCTAGGGAAGTTGAACATGACCTTAAGTATCCCAAAAGACATATTTTTAAATAACTATAGTGTAGTTTATTTATTCCATAAGGGAGAAGCTCTGCCTACTATGGAGAGTTACCAGAAACTTGGCTTGATTAATGATTTAAAAATCATTTTATTGACTGCATATTAATGTTTGCTTACTTTTCATTTTCCATTAAGACAATGCCTCAAGCTTGATTACACTATTCAGCTGTATAATTTTAGATTTGAAATGTTATTACCTTCTGTGTTTTCTGCATAAGTGTTTGACACTCATTCATATAAGGAACACCATTCAGGCAAATACATGCAACGCTGTATTGATAGTACTGAAGGCCTGACTTCAGAAATGCTGTCACTCACATTCTAATATGTAGATTTTTTTGTACTTGTGCATTCAACCATGTAAACAGTAACTAACAACTAGGAGAGTTTCTGAATTCCACCAAGTTCCTACGGACGATCTAAATTAACTCCAATCTGGATCTGATACATGGAGAAAATAAGATAATATCCCTCAGTCAAATAAAGAAGATAGTTATAAAAAGCATCTAAATATAAGAATTACTCAGATAAAGTCTAGAATCAAGAGTTATTAACTACATTTGGTGAGTACTCTAGGTATTACTAGGTTCAATTTCTTTCAATACAATTGTAGTACCACAATTCAAAATAGATTGGACATTTACTTTTCCTAAATGTATGAAATACAAATAGAATATTTTCTATGTATTTTATCATTGCTTCAATAAATCAGTCAACAGGAAATACATTATACAGACTCAAAATAAGGGTTTACATTGTGTTAAACGTAATGAGATACAGTTTTAGAATATAGATTGCAGGAAGCCAAGAAGTGCTGTGAGGTGCTCTTCATCACTGGTGGTTTTCTTGAAAGTTACTTTAAATTCTAGGTCTTTTACTGCATCTGTAAAAGTCTGCCAGCAGGGCTCTCTCTTGCATTATAATTTAGAAACAAATGATCCAAACGATTTTTTTTTCCTTGGAACAAAATTTAACTCTGTAATCCCTAAACAAACTAATTACACTGTATTACAGCAGCAAATTTCTAATACCTCAGATATTCTTGCTTATCCTGTTTCATCATTATCAATTCATTAAGAATGTATGAATTTTAAAAATAAATATTCATATGATGTAGTAATGAGGGCTGCAATTTTGTCAGTCTAAAGATTAAAATTAGACTATTAATTAAGAAAAATTTTAAGTTTGATGAACATTGAAAAGAATTCTTACCTGATATGGAATGTGTTTTTAATTTCTATTATGATATTAATACCTATGCTCTAGGTTACTTTCTCTTCTCTTAAGTTCAAGTAATACTCTCAAATAGTTTTGGTCATGGCAAAAATGTTCGTTGTAGCTTAGAGTATTCTTTGATATCTAACTACCCACAGTGGAGCACTGGGATGAGCTCCTAAAGTCCAGTTGAAGAGAGGGAGGAGTGAGAATATGATCAAAGAGGTCAAGACCATGATGGGGATACCCATTGAAAGAGTTTAACTGAACTAATGGGAGCTCACCAACTCCAACCGGACAAGGAGACAAGGAAGGAACCAGCATAGGTCCAAACTAGTTCCTCTGAATGTAGGTGACAGTTTTATGGCTGAATCAGATTTCTGGGCCACTGACAGTGGAACCAGGACTTATCCTGGATGTTTGTACTGGCTTTTGGGAACTTACTCTCTCTGGATGGATACCTTGCTCAGCCTAGCTCTAGTAGGGAAGGCGTTGGTGCCTTCTCAAGCAACATGTGCCTTACTCTCTCTGAAGAAAGGATGGGGGTTGGGGGTGTAGGTGGAGGGAATGGGAGGAGCAGAGGGAGAGGGAACAAGAATCAGTATGTAAAATGAATAAAGATATTTTTCTCTTTTAAAAAATATAAAATAAATTAAATAAAAGAGTATGTAGTACAATCATAAACAGTAAAATTATGTTGAAAATGCTAAGTGAGTAGGTTAAATGAACATCCACTCAGAGATTAAGACTATTTTCTTCAAGATGAACAGTCATATAAAATGGATTAAGTAATTAAATATAACAGAAGGAAAGCATGTGTATCACCAAGGCAGTTGAGTATATTTCTAAATCGCAGATTTTTAGCATCAGATAAGATTAAGTTTGCCATCTGCTCTAAGTATCTATCTGGTCTTGATGTAAGCACTTGTATGCAGTCCTGTGGTTGACTCCATATCTGTACTTCTGATCATAAAAGTAGGAGATACAGAACACACAGTTCTCATTATTGGAATAATTGAGAATGATTGAGAGGTATGTTCTGACTCTCTTACCCTGTCTACAACTATGGTCATTTTTCTATACTATCTACTATTTAAATGGACTACTTGATATGATTTTGATACTTAATGAAGTATATCCTATTTTCAATTAACATGAATTACCTGGGTCTTGATGTTTTTATTGCTAAGATTTCTGGAGCAATCTTTTCTACATTTCTAAATCTAAATTCTACATTCAACTTTAATGCATCAGCTAGGGGTGAGAGTTTACATTTAGAGAATTTTAAACTCATTCTCTTTGGTCTGTGTTTAAGAAAAAAAAAAGATCAATTTCAAGAGGAATTTGTAAACTTGGCCCAAAAAAGAGAATTTTTGAGCATTTACTTTTCATATTATGAAAGCAAATGTGTGGAGGAAAATGGAAAGTGAACATAAAATGCATAAATATTAAATGAAATTCCACATATAATTTATAGTATGTTAGCATAATTCTCTCAAGTTAGTAGCATTCAACCCAGTATCTAGAATAAAAGTAAGCAATCAATAAGCTGATTCACTTAATCATACTGCTGATTAAATCAGCGTAACATGTTTGGTTTTGATTATCACCTATTATTAATGGAGTTACTATGTATTTCAGTTACAATGTAATAAGCAAAGCTATATTAACCAGACAATGATGTAAAATGCAAGTAGAGTTAGACTTTAACATTAATAGACAATTTAAAATATTTTCTATATTCTTTGAGAATGTCTTCCATGTATATCATTGTATTTTGATAATACAGCACTCCTGAAACTCTTCTAGGACATATTCCTTCACTATGTCATTCTTCCAATTTTATTTCCTCCTTCTCTTCTAACATTCTGAGTTAAATGAGCATGGGTGTAGGGGCATCTACTGAAACCTGGGCAACTTACCAGGAACCACACTCACATAGAGAAGTAACTCTTCCTACCCAGCTGCTACAGATTGACTCAGATCTGAGTTGGGCCTTAGTAGCTTCTTCCCTATTCACGCAGGAAAGTAGACTTGTTTTCTCTTCTGTAACTTTTGTGCAGCCAACCACAGCTGCTGTGATTTATAGGTGCACTAGCCCTATGAGACAGATGATTTGCTGTAGGTACATATAAACAAGACAGACCCATGCTGAAGATTTTCAACCCTCCAATTTAACCAGGATTCAGCAAAAAGAATTAACAGTGTTTAGGTTATTCTCCTGAAACAGAAAACTAGTATCATGAACAACGAAAAAAGGGGTATTTTATCAAACAAAATACAACATATGATTGTAACAAGTTGTGACCAGTTGGGTCGTGAGAGCTCGCACCTTAATCCCAGTACCCAGCACTCTGGAGGCAGAGGCATGAGGATATTTGTGAGTTCCAGGCCAGCCTTGTCTACAAAGTATGTTCTAGGACAGTCAAAGCTGTTACATAGAGAAACACAGTCTTAAAAAAGAAAATCCAAACTAAACCAAAACCAAAACAGAAACCAAGAGGTAACTATGCAAACTATATTACACTGAAGGATTTTTAATGGGAGAAAAAGATGTTTTGAGGAAGTGTTTTTTTATTTCTTAGGTTAGTATTTGCAGTACAATAGTCGAATAACCAAAATTATCTCTGGAGTATCTTATTTTTAGTACTCAGAACAATCTAATAAGTTATTCATTATCATCACTTTTTAATATTTCAAATTGTAATTGAATATAGACAAATCCCATCCGTGGAAAATGTATAGTGGTTCAGATCCACTCTGTAAGGAAGGCATCTGGTAAGTTTTAGGTGATCTTGCAGAATTTTATGCTTCTATAAATCTCATGTATTCACTTAGTGGAACTATATAAAAATTAACTAACAATACAAAAACCCTGTGAAACGTGTGCTGTAATTGCTGATCAGAGAGAAGTGTTATGCATGCCTGGCAGATTGCTTTTAGTGGACTGTCAGTGCTCTCTACTTCTTTACCTTTGGCGGGAAATGGCTAATCACATCTGCACAGTAATGTCTATGACAGTAGGTTTCATAATGGTGGACGTGAATGTTACTATATAAAATGTTGAAAATATCTGATGAAATATATACGAGAATGCTAATTTATTAGAGTTAATGGAGTTGACATATATTAAATACTTTTTTCATGTGTTGAATTCTAATTCACATTTGTTCAGAATCTTGGATATTGTGTTATAATATATTCATTATATTCTGTTCTAGATTCAGTTATTAATATTTTATGTGTGAAATGTTCATTTGTCTTCTGTTTTAAGGATTTTCCAAATTTAATTCTTAAAAATATTTGTATTGATTTGTTATGTTGATACAAACCAAGGGAATAGTTATTTTTTTACTATTATAAATTGAATTTTTTTAATGAGTTCAGAAACTTTTATTCTTTTGGTTTAGTATTGTTTAAAATGATGTATCTATTATCAACTTTATTTTTTCAGTGTTACTTATTAATTTATGTTTTCTAACCCTTTAGGAGTAACTTTCTATATTTTTAAAAAATATTAAAATGTTAACTTCCTCTGGATTTTGAAAGAATTGAATGAGCCATGATTCACTTGATTTGAACTTTAATTCACCATCATTTCTATTTCCTTTCTATAATTTATGCCCTTGCTGGTTATATATTTGTTCAAAGCACTTTTACAGCATATCATTTAATGATCTTTACCAAAAATGAGTTATTGTTTTCTTTGTTCCTGTTGAACCCCTTATTTGGTTAACTTTTCAATATAAAATTCCCATAATATACTTTCTTTTAAATACTTTTTTATTATTTCAAAGATTTTATTGTTATTGGAATTGTTGTACTGTTTAATTAGCTTTTAGCTTGTTTTGAGGTTTTTTTCCCACTGAGGTAAAACGCAAAATAAATTTTACATATTTAAGAACTTCAATGAGATATCCAAGCACCCATAACAAAGGTTAACTAACATTCAAATAATAAATACATCCATCTCCTCCTGCAGTTACTTTTTGTGGAGGCATAGGGGGAGTTAGGAACACTTAATTTCTTTTCAATCAGCAGTTTTCAATTATTTAATGCATCATTACCAGCTGTAGTTAGCACAGTACTCACTAAGCTTCTAGAAACATTAATGATAAAGTTTATTTTTAAGCTTCAATATGTTGTCTACTTCCCCTTAAAACTATAATTATGCTTGTTTTATTAATACTGAATCAAACAATTATAAATATATATGATTTTAGGACTTTCATCTTTTTATATTTGTTCGGGAACTCAAACTCCTAGCATTCTAAGCAGACTTTCTATCACTGAAGTCCATTCCCAACCGGTAAGCTGAATCTTTATTTTTAAAGGTATGATCTATTCACACATCCCTAATGCAGCACTTACAGCATAATTTAGCTATATAATTAACTTTTCTTATGATTTTTATTGTTCACGTTTACATGTTACTAACTTGTGTTCTTTCATCTCTGCTTGAAGAATTCTTTAGAATTGCCCCTAAGGGAGTCAGAATGTGCACGAATCCTCAGGTTTTGGTCTTCTTTGAAAATTTTTTATCACTACCATTGCTTCTCAGGAATATCGTTGCCTTATAAAATGATTTTTATTGATGGCATTTTTGTCTCACATTATCATTTCAGTCTTTCTTGGTGTTCAAGGGTTCTGCAAACAAATCTTTCAACAGCCTTTAGAATATTCTTGTGTTAGAGGCTCTTCCAATTCTTTGACTTTTGATTTTTGTATTTTTTAATGCTCAAAATAATTTGGTTATTTTTGTGATAAATATTTTAATTTAGATGCCATTCAGATATTTCTGTGCCTGATATATCTGTATCGGATATATCAGGATGTAGGGTGCATTCTTCCATCTTGCCTTAAATGTAGTTTTTGTACCTTTATTTCCCATTGACTCATTCATAATATGAAAAATGCTGTTTTCTTATAATGAAGCCATTCCTGGTAACCAGCATTCATTATTAGAGGTTCTTAATTTGGATTTATGCATATGCTGTTGATAATTAGTATTGTATTTTTTCATTTTTTCTTATTCTCAATTTTAATGATCTAGTTCCTTATTGAATTTCATATTGTTTATACTTAGTTCATACAATTTGTGATCTGTAATATCCGTGTAGCTCTACATATCACTGAAATGTTTGACCAGTAGAAAAAAAAAGAATATGATAGTATATTACTAGACATCCTCAAAACAATGCTTTACAATTCAATTCAAGTTCAAAACTGCGTATAAATTAGAAGATTTCACATTAAGAGGAAGTAGAAAAGTAGTTCCAGCAGATCTTAGAGAAAGCAGGGGATAGAAATGGAAAGATACAGAAAATCCGCTTAGGTTATTCATTTTAAGACTCTCCTTGAACGCACAGGTCTCACTTTCAAGGATAACTAGTTGCATGAATTTCATTGATATTTCTGAAGGATCACATTACATATTGGTTTAGGAGATATCATCTCCTCCACGTCTCATTGATGGCTTTTAAAGCTGACTGCTGCTGTGGAGCCTGCCTTGGTTTTTTGCTTTTCCTAAGAAGGCAACCCAAACTTGAATATCTTTCTTGACACTACCACGCTGAGATCATCACGTTTGCTTTCTAAAACAGTTTATTGAATTTCTGCATTCCATGTGTATGTACCTGATCCCAGTGTGTGAAGTTATCTGTCTGTGCAAGATTCTTTCATTTATGTTAAACTGTAGTGCTGTCAGACAGTTGGGTGAGACAGAAGTCATGTGCATGCACCATGAAGTTGAATTGTCTAGGAGTCATCTGAAAATCACTTCCATAGATAAATCATTTCAAGTGGCCACCAGGTGCCTTTCTAGAATTCTAAGAGATAGTAAATTAAGTCTACAATCCATTTTCCCAACTCCCAGTCTTTTCAAAGCAGAGCCATGTAGTTCACATCAATAATCTAGTTGGCAAAGAAAAAAGTTAGCATTTTGTGCTGTGTTCCACATGACTGTGGGAATAAGGCCCTTGCTACAATCTCACTTTCTCCATGCCAACAAAGATCATTGCTTTGGCACTGAATTCCACTAGTGGTCTTGCATCTAGGGCTGATGAAGACAAAATGAAAAAAACTTTAGTTACCATCTTTGACACATTTAGTTTTTTGTATCATTGTTGTACTAAAATTCTTCACTGCATTCATAACAGTACTCTTGCCTGTTTATATTTATTATAATCATGACATTTAATGCAGAAATGATAATATAAAACTCTTTTTTATTAGCTAGCATATGTAATTATTAGATATTATTAAAGTTTTCTCTTTGCTCTTATAAGAAGTTTTATTAATTTCAGAGGATTTTGAAGCAAGATTAGTTCTATTAATAATATGCACATTTACAACAGGCAATACATACACTCTCAAACATATACTTCTTTATTTTTACAAATTATTTACTTTCCTAAACATTATATATATATATTATATATATATATATATGTGTGTGTGTGTGTGTGTGTGTGTGTGTGTGTGTAGGCACATGTGACCTTTCATTAATTGATGTTATAATTTCATCCATCCAGTTATAAATGAAATGAAGTATTCCATTAAAACTGCTCCTATTAAATATGTTTTAGTTCATATTTGTTAATTACATATGTCCAATATGTTGTATTGATAAACTTTATGGAATGATTTTTATTCAATTATATTATGTAGCTTCAACCAGGATCAGCCCTTATAGTTTACAGTTTCTCTCTCTTTCAACCCTTGCTGATTTCTTGTGTTTCCAATATATTGTAATTATACTTTATCAGCCTACTACTACTAATATTTTATTTGTCTCTATAAAATCTACAACCCGCCGGGCAGTGGTGGCGCACGCCTTTAATCCCAGCACTCGGGAGGCAGAGGCTGGCAGATCTCTGTGAGTTCGAGACCAGCCTGGTCTACAAGAGCTAGTTTCAGGACAGCAGGATAGGCTCCAAAGCTGCAGAGAAACCCTGTCTTGAAAAACCAAAAAATAAATAAATAAATAAAATAAAGAAAGAAAAAAATAAAATAAAATCTAGAACCCATATGTAAAAGAGAACAAGGAATATATTTCTTTCAAAGTGACATTTTCCTAAAAGTGTGATGATCTCTAGTTATACTGTTCCTCTTAAAGATATATTTCTTTATTATTAATTCTTAGATAAATTTTGTGTGTGTGTGTGTCTGTGTGCATGTAGCATTTTCTTTTTCTGTTCATTTGGCACAGGTTTCAGCCAAGTATTACCTTAAGGTCCGTGATCTAATTTGAACTGCCTTTTCTATAAGAAGAATGACAAGGGTAAAATGGTCTAATTCTATTCCTCTACTTGAAGATGTTCAGTTTTCTTAGTTCTAATTGCTAAACACACTGTCTTTAATTAATAATTTTAACAATTTGTTATTTTTTTCAGGTATTTTTTGCTTATATAGTTGGTCAGTTTTTGTGACTTTTGGAAATTACTTGAATGCACTTTCTGTTTACTCAAGTAGTTTGTTTCCCTTCTTAGGTCTTTGATGGAGTTGAAGACTAGATAGTCATAGTTACTATCTTCTCAATACAAAGACAAGCCTTTTTTTAATGTAACACTTAGAAACCTTAGGATAGGATAACTATTGAAACAATTAGCATATGTTTCTTTTTTGATGTTCATGCCGGTTGGAATTCAGATTTTTATGTATGATTTTGCTTCTTCTTTTCCATAGA
>JAQHUG010000028.1:4212418-4227371 GCA_028555095.1 Dicrostonyx torquatus | reverse complement strand
AGGGCAGGGTATCCTGCCCCATCTTAAGAAAGCAGGGGGAGGGTGGTGGGGTAGTGGGGGAGCGGGAGGGCCTGGGACAAGGGGAGTAAATGTAAATTTTTCTTTTAAATTTAATAAAAAATATTTGGAAAAAAATAAAAATAAAAATGATAGTTGAAGGGGACAAATGCATATTTACTTGTAATCAAATATGTCCAAATTCTAGCACATTTGTATAAAAATTATAGCAATAGAAGTGACTTGATATGGCATAGTTGAATATTAATTCATGAGAGCTTCTAAGCCGTAAACAGGTGCAACAAATGTAGGCAATTTGATAACTGGGCTTCAAAATTTGAAGCTGCTTTAGTTTTGACATATTGTGCTCTTGCATCTAGTAATTCAGACTAAACTTTTTTCTTTTGTAGCAGGTGTGAATACAATTTATGTTTTTGAGAGGAGTATGCATGATAAAACACCTTTCATTTTCATGCTTTGGGCATTCACATGAGTCTCACAGTTTGCACATTGGCGTCCTTTTTCACACCAGATCCAGATTTCATACCTAGGATGGTGTAAGAACGTCAGAAGTTCCAGGATGCTGCTGCCTGCTGCCGGATGATCTATGTTGGCAATGTCATCAAATTTAAACATCAATACCTCTGTTATTTTTTAAAAATGGCTTATTTCTTTTCTTTTCTAATAGTTTCGTAAAATAAATCTAAAATAAAAGCAGGTATGAAATCATTAAACTAGTTAAACTTTATGATTTATCTTTGATGAAAGTAGCTATAAAATTGAACATTATTGAACACAGGTAAAATTATTAGACTCGATGAGATAATTTTTGGACCCGACAGCCTCAGATAATAATTCAATTGTGAGGAGAAATAATGAAATTAAATAAACTCTTTTTTCAATAAACTAGCATTAAGCAATTTCTAAGAGAGTTGTTTTATTGATGAAGTGTATTGTCTTTCTGTGTTTTAAACTATGAGAAACAGAAGAATTTAAACTTTCACTTTGGAATCTGATTTATAAGGGAATTCTGTGATTTATTGTGAAACAAATCAGAAAACATGAGATATCCTCTCATTGTGGTAGATCATTTGTGTCGTGATCTCATGAGTTCTTGGTCATTAGTCACTTTCCTCATGCCAACATTGACAGAGTGCCTCTGCCGTCATGAGAGTTGACTGGTGCTCCACTGTTCTGTCAAGTTAAACCTCCAGATGCCATTTCAGAACTTTGCACCATCTAGAACTTTTCATGTGAAGAAGTCATGGCCATTGCTTTGTATACAAACTCCAGCATGGCTATCTTTAAAATTACTTTCAGCATATGAATGGGAATGACAAGGTTATTGTGTTCTAAAATTTCCAAAAGCAATAATTCTAAGGCAAAATAATGCTAATCTGCAGAGGTTGGTGTTGTTTTTAAAAAAAACTACTTATGTATTTTATTATGTTTGTATATTCAAGACATAAAAATAAGTATATTGTGTGTTTGTGAATGCATGTGATATATAAATGAAAATGAAAATAAATATTATGTAAGTAACTGAATTTTATCAATTGGATTTCACTCAGAAATTTGAACATTGCAATTTCTTTCTAGAATATAAACATGATCATTCATTTAAATAAATACTATTTTTATTAATTATTTGATAATATCATATTTGTACTCAACAAATACCTCTGGACTATGTTCAACTTGCATTCTCATTATTTTTTATTATTCTGTGGTTAACAATATTACTGTATAACTTATATGTTCATACTTTATCTTTTATATTTCTCTTGATTTGAACCCATAATTTTCTTAAAACTTCTACTGCTCAAGCTGGAGAGATGGGTCACCAGTTAAGAGCATTGGCTGATCTTCCAGGGCACCCAGGTTCAATTCCCAACACCCACATTGTCACTCACAACTGCCTATAATAGGATCTGATGCCCTCTTCTGGCATATAGGTATGCATGCAGAACATTCATACATAAAATACACAAATTTGTAAAAAGGAATTTAAGCTACTAAGAAGGATGAGGCAGGATGATTATAATTTGGGGCCAGCTTAGGCTACATAGAAAACTCTCACACAAAAATATCTAATGACTCAAATTAGTACTCTTAATTTGGGAAGAAGAAGGAAAAGGAGGAGAAGGAGAAGACGAAGAAGAAGAAGAAGAAGAAGAAGAAGAAGAAGAAGAAGTGGAAGAAGAAGATTTGCAGGGGACTTGTCTCTTGAGGGGATCCCAGGCATTCATAGGGATGTCCCAGCTAGATACTTGGGCAGCAGAGGAGTGGGTGCCTGAACTGAACTTGTTTCATAGTTACTTTGTTGAATATCTTAATCGTCACCATAGAAATTTCGCATGATGGATGGAGATAGAGCCAGAGATCCACATTCACACCAGAGCAAGGGATCATGCTACCAAGGTCCAGTGGAAGAGCAGAAGGAGGGAGAAGATGACCAAGGAAGTCAGGACCGTGAGGGACTGGCCCACCAACAGAAACAGTGTGCTCGATCTATTGGGAGCTCATCCAATCCAGCTGGACCAAACTGAATGAGCATATGACCTAACTGGACCCTATGAATGAGACTGCCAGTGGGGACTGACTGAGAAGCCAATGATAATGGCACAGGGACCTATCTCTTCTTCATGTATTGGCTATTTGGGAACTTATTCTATATGGATGCACATCTTCTTAGACCGAGATTGAGGGGGGAGGGCCTTGGGCTTCCCATAGGGCAGGGTATCCTGCACCATCTTAAGGAAGCAGGGGGAGGGCGGTGGGGTAGTGGGGGAGCGGGAGGGCCGGGAACAAGGGGAGTAAATGTAAAGTTTTCTTTTAACAATAAAAAAAGGAAAAAAATGGTTACATAGTATAACTCACAAACATGGGAATATAAGTGATTAAGTAAGTTTTCCCAGAAATAAATTTGTTAAGTGGCTTCTGGTTTGAATTTTATGATTTTGCAATTATCCAGGTGCAACTGTGCTCAATCTTTCAAAGGCACTAAATTTTTAAGATGGGAGATTACCTGAATTATTACGTCAAAATAATCTTTTGAGGGGAGGTTTGTAAAAAAGTCATCCCATTCAAGGCTGCTTACCCCAAAGTCTCTCACTACTGTGGGTCTCTGTGGTAATTACCATCTATCACAAGAACATGGTTCTACCCTATGTTTTTGCTTCAATTAAAAAAAATAAAAAGAAGGGTAAAAGGCACTAGAAACATTATGGAGTCCTCCTTGTTTGGTCAAGTTATCCTGAGAATGAATGTGCCCTAGGTAATAGATGATAAAACCTATTGAAGGAAATGGGTTGATCATTTATTGTTTTTTGTTTGTTTTTTTTGTCATTTACAGATAGCTTGTACAAGTAGAATGATATGCTCCTTCCTCTTTCTTTGGGTTTGGAATTTGTCTGGCTTAAGCTTGTGCAGGTCTCTGTGAGTTCATATCTGATTCTGACCTTTCTTCCTTAAAATCTGACACCACTGCTCATTCTTACAGTCTTTCCATGGGGGGATCTAAGAGGAATCAAGAGATCAGAAAGAATATCATAAGCATACCATGTATGAAAATCTTAAATAATGAATTTTAGAAACAAATCAAAGCAGCAGAAAAGAATCAGACATATCTATTTTTTTTAAAAAGTCTATACAATATATTCTTTTTTAAAAAGTTATAAGCATTTATTAAGATGGATTATGGAGGGGAAGAAGCAGAAGAGGAGAGAGAAGGAGGAAAAGAAAGAAAGAAGGGGAGGGAGAGAGGGAAGGGGAGCGGGGGGAGCCCCCCTTCCTCTCCCGAGAGTGGTGACGTACAGAGAGAGAATCTATACAATATATTCTTAATCTTTACCTACAGAAGCATTTAGGAAAATCTATTCAGCTAGCATTCACACCAGTGATGAATACTAATAAATAAAATTACTCAACTATCCTGTCTTTTAATTTCACAATTGTAGAAGTAATAGTAACTCCTTAATATTTCCAAGTGTTATACTAATCCATTAGATAATTTACTTCTATGAAAATTATGAGATTCATATACATTATAAAACTAAGCTCTAGAAAGGTAGCTGGATTCAGAGAAGTGTCTCACATGGGAAGGCTTTGTTGTCAACTGTGATGACCTGAATGCAAACCCATGTAAAGTAATGGAAAATTCTATGCACTTAAAACCGTGGATTCCACTGTACATCAGACAATAATAGAAGTCTTACAACTTCTGTTTTCGTTACAGCCCATGTTTACATTCGGATGATGCTATCGGAGTAATGTTTTCCTGCATTTCCAGTTGTACTTCTCACACAGAGACTTACAGCAGAAGCCATCTTATCACACTGCAAACAGTCACACTACTGAGTGCCACTAAGATTGCTGAAAGTGGAAAAAAATACCTGTGCTTTCTGTTGGTTTTAGAGATGAGGGTTCTTTGCCATTTAGTTTCTGAAGGAAAATCCTGTTCAAATATCAACAAAGAATTAATGGTTCAAGTGGACAGTCTGTTGTCAAAAATCATACTATCTTAATCACAATTAAAATTTCATAAGCCATCACATGAAAATTCATAAAAGAATGTAAAGCTACTTGTGAGGTTTAAGTGTATGCTTCTTCTTCATCTGTATGAAAAAATTGAAGGTCCAGAGTTCGAGAAATCAAAAACAAATAAAAAAAATGTATAACTTCATTTATTTTTTCTGAAGATACTTTAGCATGTTCTAGAGAATAGAAATTTAAAGTACACATTCAATAAATATTTCAGTAATAGTGAGACTTGTGATAGAAAAGATGTATTTCAAGTTATATTTAGATTCCCAGAAGCAGGATCCCAAAACTCTGTAAGTGTTCAGAAGCATAGATTCCATAATTAGAAACTATCTGAAAGTTTACCAATTGCAGCTGGTGTGTATATGTGCTTTCCAGTGTACAATACAATGTCTTTACTGAACTTACATTCTTCAGTTTCATTTGTTGTATGATATAGACTCATTTGGACTCCTGCAGAATCTCAAGGATGTTTTGTTAGTGCCCGGAAGTTAAGATGTATGGAGGTAGTTGTCTTAATACTTTTTTAAACTGAGGGAGGAAAGAGTGATTAAAATCAAAAGTTAGTATTAGTGCCTACAGAGAACTAGATGATTGCACTGATAAATAGAAGCACATTATATGCAGCAATGTTTGTTAGCAATGATACAATCTTTGTTTCTCTTAGCAGCATTCATTGACTTTCTGTAATTCAACTGAAGATGTCTAATGTATTTCTCAGTCACAGTGTGAGAATTGGATTGGTGATTTATTGCTGTACAAATCATGGTCTCCAAGAAATATGTTTATTGTCACATTTTATACCTGAAATCATCATTTATACGTAATATATAGAATTAGTGTGATGATTCAGTAAAGGGATGTCTGTGGGAGTTAATAAATGCACTTTGCAAGAACTAATGGTCACTTTCTGCAAATTCTCTACTCTAATAAATTCAGTTTTAAAACATATTTTACTGATAATTATCAGGAGAGAAAAGACAGACTGTTTATTAATCTACATTCCCAACCTTCTCTGAACTTCATTCATATTTGGAATAATTTGCATACTAATTAAGATGTCTATGGATTTGGGTAAAATTGAAGCAATAGGTGTTGTGTGACAGATGCAATAACTTGGTAAAGTTTTACTCTTTACTCCTTTTGTGCCCATCATATGCATACATTTTCTGTTTATTAAATTTTAGTAATTAATCACACTGATTTATTTTCCAAACAGCTCTTATTACTATTCACTTCGGAGAGATAATAAGGTGAGAAAGGAAGATTGATCACTGAAGCTGATTATGCTGTAACTGTCACCATTGAATTTTAATCATGTGCAGAAAAGAAATCATGGCATATTCTGTGGCAGAAATAAAGAGAAGAATGTAGGAAAGATTCCCAGGCAACCATGAACATATTGCTTTATATCAAGGCACCACCAATAGCATCTTCCTTTTAAATGTCATCACGGGGTGACTGTCACAGGTTTCTACTTTTCTTCACAGCTGGGGATTGTAGGAAAAAGATTTATTTGGACAAAGTTAATCTAACACATGTGATACCACCTGCTATGTGTACTGTAGAAGGCTGCTTCTTCCAAAATGGCTCTGATGTTATCCTGTCTTCGGGTACAGAAGAGAATAAAACATCCTCACCAATCGCATTTGTCGTCTTCATTGAAAAACCACAGGGCCATAAAAAGATGATTTGAAGACCTAGAATCAAAATGAGGCTGTTTTTTTTTATGACAATAACACCATGCCTGTAAGGTACATACTGCCTAATGCCATGATGCTTTGTATCAAAAATCTCAGTCTGAAATCCTTCTTACTCCACTAATTGTCAGTACTGTTTTGTTCATAATGGTGGGGAGATCATGGCAACAGGAAAATAAAGCAGCTGGTCACATTTTATCCACAATTAGAAATCCCAGAGAAATAAAAACTACTGTTCAGTCTGCTTTCTCCTGTTTATTCAGTCCAGGAGCTCATCCAATGGGCGGTGCTGTACATGAACATGACCATGAATTTCTTATAGTCTTGCATCTTTCTCCCTAGTGTTGGGATTACAAGCATTTTCCATCAAGCTTGATTATGAAATCCTGGGGATCAAGCCCAGTGCTTTATTCCTGCTAAATAAGTTGTCCACCAACTGAGCTACATCCGTAGCCACACTCATTTTCAATTGCATAATTCTATCATTTTTTTTTGCTTTCAATACTAATTCCTTCACTGTCTATTTATATATTTTTGTGATTTGTTCTTCATATCCACCAGTCAATAACATTTATTTCTCATGTACACTACAGTAACTCATCTGTAAGAAGGTATGGAATCAATATCTTGAAAGTGACACAAATTATTTAGAGGAAAATGAGTATTGTATTGAAGAAGAGGCATCTTGATAAAGTACCGTGCTGACTTTTCTTTTTCTTTGTTTCTTCTCTTTATTCCTTTTTAAGTCTTCTTTTTCCTTTACCTTGTTGACTCCATATTCAGAGTTTTATTTTGGTGTAGGGATTCTTTATTTCATTACCCATAGTTTCATTTTAGAGTGTATCTAGTAGACAGATATGCTGTTATTACATGATCAGTGCAAATTCACAAACACGAGCAGAACATCCTTTCAGCTATTTTAGTTCTTAAAACACGTTTTAGCAAATCCAAACATAGCTTCTTTGCATTTAATTCCTGGTATCCAGGGCTAATAGCATAGAAATAGTTTATATGGTGGTTTCAATAGAAATGGCCTTCTTAGGCTCATACATTTGAATGTTTGGTAACAAGGGAGTGGTGCTGCTTGACAGACATTAAGAAGTGTGGTCTTGATGGAGTAGGTGTGGCCTTGTTGGAGAAAATGTGTCACTGAAATATGGTCTTTGGAATTTCAAATTCTCTAGCTAAGCTGAGTGTCTCTTTCTTCTTCTTACCTATAGGTTCTAATGTAGAACTCTCAGCTGCTTTGTGAGCCTGCATGCCACCATGTTTCCCCCTTAAAGATAATGAACTAAACCTCTGCAACTTTAACCAAGCCATAATTAAATGCTTTCCTAAGTTGCTGTGGTCATGGTATCTCTTCACAGCAATAGAAACTGACTAAGGCATTAAACATCAAGATATCACATTGTATTCAATTTAATCTTATTTCTTCTTCTACAGAAAGCTCTGCATTCTCATGAGACAGTAGAAATCCTGTTTATTCTTAATGCTGATAAGACACAATGGCTTTCCTCTAAATCTGTGGCTTTCCTAGCTTTATCCTGATAAGACCCTTATTCAGTCTATTTTTTGGCCAACTATGTCTTGATCAGTGGTTTTGTTTGCTTCTTAATTTAAAGGCACATGTTTCCCCAGGACACTCTCTTCTACTAATATTTCATTTTAATATATTCAGCATTATGCAATTTTTCAATTTCATGGTTTCACATAACTTTTCATTAATCTTTCTTAAATCTTACTTGCATAACAATTGTTCTTTTGTGCTTCTGCTGTCAAAATGTAACGGCTCCCATTTTCTATAGCATTTCTTTTTTAAAAGCATGTTCTATTTATGTTTGTCTTTGTGGGCATCCTTGCATTTGTGTGTGTGTGTTCATGTATGTGTGTGTGGGGGTACCTGTATAGCATGTATGTACAGAGATATCACGGAGGTCTTGAAGAGAGCACTGAATGGAACTGAGTTATATGTAAGTAGTTATAGCTGATGAAGGAGATGAGAGACAAATCAAATGCAGGTCCTCTGAAAGAGAAACAAGAGCTCCTAACTACGGAGAAATCCGCAGTCACCTGTGGGGGATAGTTCATCTATCTGCTGGTAATGGAGAGCAGCAATCCTCCTTAAACAATGTAGTTTATGGAAAAGGAGTCTCAAAAATATCATTTTTGATTTAATATTTTATTATTTTTCTGTAAGACTGCCCTTATGGCTTCCCTACCTTTCCTTTTCAATATGCATACCTCCATCAATCTCCTGCAACTGGCCATCCTTTGAATTCTGGTTATCAAATGTCATTTGATTCTGGCCATTCATCACAGGAGAGCTGCAATCCAAACCTGAAACACATTGGCAGACAATATTGACCATTTTCCTTTTTACTAAATAGATATGAATCAATATAAGAATTGAAAGATGATGGAGACAGTGCCTGGTTCCATAATATCAACTTCTTATAAATATTATTATTCACGTTCAAAAACTTCTTAAGACAGAGAAGGTAAGATGCAGAAATACATTTTTGAATTAGTAATACTTTTCTTAATCTTTCAGAACTTTGGCTTTCATGTGTGCAGAGTCCTTTATTATTACAAATAAGATCTAATTTGCACCTGACAGAGAGCGCCATATGTGTTTATACTTGTTCACATTGAAGTTCTTGGTGTATATTTGTCAGCGTGATAGCAGGGTGTCTGTCCTTTCACTGCTCACTTCCGGTTACTTTAATCAGACTAATTCATCATATCTCTCTCCTCTGATGTTTGAGACACTCATGTCTCTCCACATAAGCATTACATCTTTTCTGACTCATTTTCCTGTGTTCAGAATGCGCATTACCACCTCTGCTGGTCTTGATCTAACTAAATTCCACATCTTAAATTGAATTTTCAGTTATTTCTGGGAGAATTGAGATTTCACACTTATCATCACTGCTAAGGATGATATCAAAGCAAGGGAAGTACTACAGAAATATTTGATGTGATATATTCATGGACTTCAAGAGACTCAGAAAGAGTATTTCTTTAAAGATTTTATTATTTAACTCCATACACCAAATTCTGCCTTTAATGAGATATAGCCATGATTCAGTCTGCATTTTCTACAGGGACAATTGGTCTCTGTCAAAGGGGAATGGTTTCTTACTAGTGCCCTGTGTCTTGGTGTCTCAGTTTGAGATAGCCTACATGAGAAACTAGAATAAAATCTAGGGTAATGATTTAGACATCACTGTTTGTTTGGAAGCTATCTCACTTCTTCTCATTTATTTATCCCTCTCAGATCTGGTGTGATGGCTTTTGATGACTTAAGGTATTGGTAATTCATTACTTCATTTGTTAAGTTTCATGCTAAAAATACAGACAGGTGTGGACCTCTTTCAGAGGCTTCGTAGTCCAGGATTAACAGGTTTCAGGTGTATTTTCAAAGGTTTAGAGTTTCCAATTTCCTTTATGAGGTCTGGGGAAAACAGTCTTCAGAACCTATTTTACCTCTACCCATTTTCAAGCCTATTTTACAGGTCACTGCTGCTGTCTAGGGCAAAACCAATTTACAAAGTGCCCTCTAGTTAATGCCGGTAACCTGCACCAGTTCCTGGAACTTCACCACTGGGAACCACCTCTCCTGGCTCAAATGGACACCTACCCAACAACTAAAATCTGGCTTTAAAGGGCATATCTGCTCTTGTGTCTCACTTATTAACCTATGCCTCTTCTGTACAATGGGAGCAGCTCTCTGTCCCATTCTTTCTGGCAGTTAATCTCCATTCCCATGACTAGCCCCATTCAACGGGCTGGTAACAACAATCTTATTTTTTCTCCTAGCAACCTGCCTTCTCATCTCCCTCAAGGAACAGATGCCTGAGCCCTCAAGGATGGCAGTTAACTGTATGTCTCTCCAGCTGCATCTCCTGCTGAGTGAGAGCCTATCAACTCCCAACTCTCCCCTCTCCCACATTGCCCCATGCCCACAGGAAGTAGCCACTGCCCCTAAACCCAAAGTGTCTGGGATGTTTCATTGGAAGCTTCACGCCAGCCCCTGGCCTCCATATACCCAAAGAGTCTGGAATGTTTGGTTTAAGGTTTCACTTCAGTCCCTGGCATTCATATATCCAAAGAGTCTGGAACGTTTGGGTGGAAAGTTCCACCCCAAGCTTCATCACCTGAAAGTTGCCTCAGTCCAGACTTCAGCCCTGAGATATCCCACCAAACAATGACCCCTCCTCAGAGGAGCTCAAGGCCACTCCCACAGGGCATTTAAACAGCAACCCAGAGAACAAACATGTTTCTCTGGTCTTTCCTGTTTCCTCTCCCGGAAGCTGGAATGCCACCCAGGAGCTCTGGTGTCCAATAAACCTGGGCTTTTGTTAACTCAGTTTTATTTGGTCTGATTCTGATTATTGCGTCGGCAGAGAGGTTTTTTGGGGCGCAGAAACTTTTTATCCACATGGCTAAAATACTATATATTTAGCCAGTGTAGTTATGTTGTACCTACAATTTATAGAAATGTTCATCCTGTTGGAATGTAGAAACTGTTATTTCTTTAATAAAGATTATGTTTGTGTTTGCTGGGTTTTTATGTTTTCATTTGTTGTTGATTTTTTTGTTTGTTTTAAGCAGAGTGTGATAAAAAGGAAAATAAAATTAGATGGGTAGGAGTGGAGAGGATTTGTGGGTGAATTGGGGATAAGAAACACAAGATCAAATATATTGCATGAAAATTTTTGTCTACAAAAAAGTGAAAACAAATAAGAGTAAAACAGAGATATTAGCAATTCAAGAATTGTGTCTTTTAATTTTCTCTCTACAAATATGCACTAATTAAGACGTGAAAATAAATTTAAACTTTGAGAGAGTGAATTAGATAAAGCAAGATAAATTTAGAATCTTAAACAAGCCATTGAAATCTAATATTCAGAACAAAAAAATCAGTACAATTCTGTCGATGAAGACATATGGAGGTAAAATAATAATTGTGAATTTGTTGCAAGTACTTGATCATTATAAAATATGCAATTAACTAATAGAATTTGCACTATGTTTTTACCAGTACATTTTGGGAGTCTACCGACAGTGTTTTTGTAATAAGATAAGCCTCATGATTGAGTTTGGTAATATGTTGAATGGCACTCTAAGAGCCGTTCTCACTCACATGACTGAAATGCAGCATTCATTGTAAATTACATCATCAAATTCATGTCTATTTGATGCAACATACTGATGATTATGTTTTCAAATTATAAAGTTTCTGAACAATCCATAAATTATTGGAATGAATTTGAAATCTGGGGTGCTCCAGGAAAATCATGTTAAATGTATATACAATCCTAATAAACAAAACACCCGAGGAGGCAGAGTGTGTAAAGGGATTGCATGACCTGCTGAAATTTTCTTCATTTGAGGAATATGCAGATGATTTTACTGCTTGAAAAATTCATTCTTTATGTACAATGAATACTTCCTATGTGAGCAACAGATGATTAATTCTCAGGTGCTGTTGAATTATTTCATACGATAGGTGCACAACCCCTGATCATTTTATAGAATTTTGTATGAACCAACCTTTTCTTCTTTTTTTTTTTTTTTGGTTTTTAGAGACAGGGTTTCTCTGTAGCTTTGGAGCCTGTCCTGGAACTAGCTCTTGTAGACCAGGCTGGTCTCGAACTCACAGAGATCCACCTGCCTCTGCCTCCCGAGTGCTGGGATTAAAGGCGTGCGCCACCACCGCCCGGCTCAACCTTTTCTTCTTAATGACATTTCTGCATAACTTGATAAGTTTGAAAAAGAATAAATCACATGGGTGAAAGTATTAAAATAAAAATGTCACCAAGAAAAGCGCTTTTTGATTCTATACACTGTGATACAGTCTCTTGACCCTTCAGGTTTATGGTAACAGAAGGGGAAAGAATTGGAGTGATGTACTGAGGGCCTGTCTAATTCACCGTAGAAGAGAGAGCCCAAAGCTTCACATATTATGAATTTCTAAACTGTGCCTCACAGTTTACATTTTACATTTTTCATTGTTGACTTCATACCTTCTATCAACAATAATCGAATCATTTTTAATTATCAGGGTAGATTTTAGGATTCCTAGCAACAGAACTCAGTGTTTCTTACAGTTGTACTATCATACTTTATGGACAGAGATAATACGCAAATTCCTTGCAATGTAATGCAAAGTATCTTGTTTTTTATAAATACTTTCTCACTGTGAATGCTAAAATAATACCTTACTAAATGATGTCACACTGGACAAAATGCTTCTTTAGGTGCCCAAATTATTTAGAGCAGTTTCCCCTGTGAAAGGTGAGCTGGAGACACGTTAGTCATCATAGCAGGCCAGAGAACAGTTAACTCCACCTCAAGTTGGTCATCTACTAAGAGCTTAGAACTGTAAAACTGTAATTTTCAAGACTACAATCTATTCGTGAAAAAAATGTACAGCCTAAAAATGTACGGGAGAAAAGATATATAAGGCAAAAGTCTATGAGACTTCCACTGTGAAACTTTAAGGTTATTTTTCTTCCCTATGGTTTCACAGACAGTCAGGAATGCTTGACTCCTTTCTTCACTCCCCAGGAAAATGCAATAATATTCCCATGATATTTTGTATAGAGTAAGGTCTCTTGGACTGCAGTTTCCTGAGTCTCTACTGGCTTTGTCATAGAGACATGTTCAATTCTGTAACAAACCTGAGTTCCAGTCTCTCCAAATGTATTGCCTTGGTACCCACTCACTCTCAGCCTGTTTCAGTAAAATATATTTTGAGATATCTGATGCGGCCCAAAGAATGAAGACTCTCTGTTAGTCAGGGCATATTAAGAATTTGGACACTACTATCTATGAGATAAGTACTGGGAATTGACCTTTTCTTTAAACAAGATCAAATAGTCTATTAAACATTGAAAATAGTATGTTTTATTAATTTTCTCTTTTGTAGATGCCCATGGGAGGTCTGCCCCTTTATGAAGAGAAAGAGATGGAGGAGTTATTGGGAGGGAGGTAGATGAGAGGCAGAGGGAAGTAGAAGGCAAACAGGGAGAGGAGGGAGGGGAAATTGAGGTTGATCTGTAAAATAAATGAAGAATTTAATTAATAATAAAAATCACTTAGACTACTTTTTAATTTGTGAAAAGTGTAAACCAAAAAATGCTAGTATAACTAAAATAACATTTTGATTAAAACAGCTAAGCAGACATATTTTTCCTTTGTTCATATAAATTTGGGACAAAAATCAAGGATCAATTAATTAAGACAGAAATTAATAACTCCAAATAAAGGCTCAAAACTGAAAATTAGTAACAACCTAAAAGACTTACCCAAGCCACTGGAACCAAGCTTCTATCACTTCTATCAATCAACCAGTGGGGGCAACTGGTAAAACGCATGTTTAGTACTAGCATTGGAATTGAAATTAAATTGTCCATCTCCCCAAATCAAGCATTGAATGTTATAAAGTGTTTTAAGTGCATGGTAACTTAACTATATATGGATAAAAAGGTGATTGCCTATGTAAAGGAGCTTCTCTATTTATGACACTCTCACTGCTATACCCAAATCTGGAATATTCCACTCAATCCTACACACTGATGCTGCTGTTTATCAAATCAAGAATAAAATATTTTAAGGTAGTCATCAATCTGTTTACAGGGGAAGGCCAGATCACAAACACACTACATTATGTCTTAGAGTTTTAACTGGGATCATCCTTGTGCATTCTTGGGAATTTCAGATTGTTGAATATCTTAATTGTCATTACAGAACTTTCATCCCGTAACTGATGGAAGCAGATACAGAGATCCACAGCTGAGCAGTGGGCTGAGCTCCCAGGGTCCATTTGAAGAGAGTAAGGGGTCAAGACGCTGATGGGGAAACCCACAGAAACAATTGACCCGACCTAATGGGACCTCTCGACTCTGGATTGATAGCTGGGGAAACTGCAAAAGGTCCTTTGAATGTGAGGAGTGACAGTGTGGCTTGTGAAATTTGTGGGGCCACTATCAATACGACCAAGATTTATCCCTAGTGCATGAACTGGATTTTTGAGGCCATTTCCCATGGAGGGATACCTCGCTCATCATAGATATGCAGGGAGGGTCTTGGACCTGCCTCAGTGTGATGTGACAGACTTTGTAGACACCCCATGGGAGTGGATGTGGAGTGGGCTGGGAAGAAAGTAGGGTAAGGAGGGAGAAGAGGAACAAAGGGGAACTGGTATTGGTACGTAAAATAAAAAAGATTGTTTTAAAAAATGTTTAAAAAGTAAAGTAATTTCACAAAGTTTTGACCATCCCTCAAATAGTTAGAATGTTAGTGATTAAAATACAGTTCCTTGGGCATGTGCAAACAGACTATCAGGGTTCCAAGGACCTCACAGACAAAAAGGCAGGCTTTGGGGGGAGGGTGGGATGGGGTAAAGAAAGCCAGCAGTAGGAACACCCTACTGGATGTCCAAAAAAGCTTAAGGAATTGGGGGGGAGGGGATGGCTGGATTCTGGGAAGGTCCCAGAGAGTGGGACTTCCGGCTGTCTGGCTGTGTGGCCACCGACTCACCTCTCTGGTCCACTCTGCATGGAAGCTGAGTCTACTATCAAAAGAATAGTTATGCCGGGCGATGGTGGCACACGCCTTTAATCCCAGCACTCGGGAGGCAGAGGCAGGTGGATCTTTGTAAGTTCGAGACCAGCCTGGTCTACAAGAGCTTGTTCCATAGTTCCAGG
>JAQHUG010000028.1:4146757-4160535 GCA_028555095.1 Dicrostonyx torquatus | reverse complement strand
TACTTCTTCTGTATTAGTTTGCTCAGATCTTCTTGTTGCATAATTGCCGGATTCTGGTGTTTTTATGCTGTTATTAGGTTGTTAGAGGAACTCTTGGATTGGCGCCTGCCCATCTCTTCCTCTCCTGGTGGATCAACCCTCTGGTTCCTTAACCTTAGCACAGAAATGGAGACTCCCCTCTGGTTCCTTGACCTAAGCCCCAGCACAGAGATTCCCCTCTGGTTCCTTGATCTCAGCACTGGCAGAGAGACTCCAGGTGGTCCATGGAGCAGATACCACAGTGGAAAGGGTGCACTTGGGGTGGGGGCAGGGATCTGTGGAATGGAGGGGGGCGCCAGCAGCCAGAGCTGGTGCTGCCAGCACTCTGGCCCGGTACCTTCCCTCAGAGCTCTCCCTCACTCACCCCTCTGGTTCCTTGACCTTAGCATGGGGCCAGAGACTCTAGGTGGTCCGCGGAGCGGGTCCAGCAGAGGAAAGCAAGATGTTTCTTAATGGCATGATCGTGCAGCCTATCTCTTCCTGTGATGCCTAGAGTCTGAGACATGATTTCTCAAACACATTCAGCTGCTGTTCTGAGGAATCTTTCATTGTTCAGGTTTCAGAGTTGTAAAGAAGGCAACTCAAAACAAGTGTCTCATCTACTTGTAATTTTTGTTGTTGTCGTTATGTCTCTTGCTGACCAAATCTTTCCTAGTGCCTAGAATGCAGCCCTTGCTATTTCTATCTGCTCCTTAATGTCTAAAATAATTTCCTCTCTGAACTGAGGTTTCCTCCTAGATAGACAAAGTTAACTGTTTGTTTGTGGTTCTGATTCTTTATTACAATGTTAAAATTCTTGCGTGCTCTTCCCATGTGTTGTATGTCAGTTTTCTTAATGTTTACTTCCATACCAAGGTTTTCACTTACTTCAATCACTCTATTTTCCATGACCTGAAGTTCATTGGGACTTTCAGCAAGTAGAGCTGTATTTTTGACCAAACACAAGTTCTTGATACACACACCACATATCAGCATGCTTATCTCCTTATCATTCAGGGCTGTTGCTATTATTAATTCCAGAAACAGATTAAAGAGTAGTGGTGAGAGGTTGTATCCCTGAAACACTCCTTTGATTGTCTTAAACTGACCAGTTAGTTCTCCACAGGCTTTCATTGAAGCAAAGTAACTTTATAAGCATTTTCTAGTATTATGATTTTCTCTGGGTACATATAGAATCTCATTGTTCCCCAAAGTCCCTTCCTCCAACTGCTATCAAATGTCTTCCTGAAGTCTATGTGACAGACATATAACTGCTTTTCATGTTTTCCATATTTTTCTGCCAGTTGTCTCAAAATGAAGATCTGATCAATTGTGCTACTCTTAGTTCTAAATATGCACTAGGCCTCTGCTGGAGTTTCCTCTGCTATGCCCTTGATTCTTTGCAGAATAATAGAGGAGCACTCAGTCATAATTCCCATACACATGAAGAAGGACAAGATGGACTTCTCAGATTATAGGTACATTAGTTTGTTGTGCTATTGCAGCAAGATATTCTCCTCCATTATTCTGCAAAGGATCAAGGCCAAACAGATGGAAATTAATATTAAGCCTCAGAGTGGTTGATTGGGAACTGGAAATTAGAAGAGAAACATCCAGTTATACATACCCTTTATTTCTTAATATGATAGTGTTATATTTGAGCACAGCAGAGTATATTGCAGGCATAGAACTTTGAACTTGCTGTTTTGGTTTGAAACTTTTCTGTTATAACTTTTCTGCCCTATGGGACAATTTGGTGTTATCTCTAAGCAAGTCTGTATACCAATTTTGTTGTTTGTGATATATCAGTAGCTGAATTTGATGATTATCGCTGTCAGGTACTATTTTAAGACCTTGATGTGTGTTTCAAAGCTTCATCCTGGCAAAACAGATTTATAACTCAGCCAGTTGGATTGTGTTCAGGCAAACATTTCATACAGGAAAATCAACATCTGGAAAAGTTTCTCTTGTTGAAGAGAAAGATAAATTACCTATCTTGGGAATGTGCAAGTAGATAAGCTATTAGATGTCATAAGCCTAGATTATTTTTGGTTTAATATGAAAGATTGGAATAGTAGTAGTTAAGCATGGCATTTTATTTCCAAAAATACGAAAGAGTGCACTAACCATGTCTAACTTAGTACAGACTGAGTTATTTTAGAGAAGATATTGAGAAGTATATACATCATTAGCATAGCAAGTGCTTTATCATACAATGATACACATGTAAAAAACATGTGATGAAAAACTTCATGCCCAGCTGTGAGCTAGAGACAGGTCTGAAGTCATGTATATCCCAGTTTTAAACTCACTTTGTCTAAAAGCATTTGCTAACCTAATTCCTCTCATTGCATTTTAATTTTCTTTTATACTATCCACATCATTCTGTCAGAATTCTTTCAGGCATGATTATATATATATATATATATATGTATATATATACATACATATGTATGTGTGTATGTGTGTATATATATACATATATATATACATATATAATATATACATATATATGTGTGGTGTGTGTGTGTGCTTCATAATTAACCATTTTCCCGCATGTAGCTATTTTATGTCTTCAATTATTTATTATTTTGTTTCTTTATGGAAGACCTCTGCTTGTGTGGACATTGACTTTATTTCAGTTTAAATAAATAACAATCTTTCTATAAGCATGTAGGTCCTTTTCTAATTAACTTATACTAAAATGGAGAAATGCTAATTTCAGAGAAAATGTCATGTAATTTATGTTGTTTACGAGTTTCCAAAAATGGTTGTAGAAATATAGAATACCCATAGTTATAGTCAAAACAGTGTCATAATTTATCACATATCTTATAATTTTTTGTTGTATTTTACCTAATGTTGGTTATTATACTGATGTGTTTTCTGATCTGAATTTAAAGTGAATTTTTTTGCATCATGTTTATTTCTTATTTTATATGACTTAAAGGCCCCAACATTTACATTTGTCTTGAAAAATTATCACACTGCACAATTACTAATTGAATAGCTCCTGCACCTTTGATTTTCTTGACTTTTTGCACTTCCACATACATATATATATATACACACTAAGAACAATTATCCTATTGTAAAGTATAGTTTAATAATGTATAAATGTATAAATGTATAAATCCAGAAAGCAATTTCAGAGAATTATCATTTGAGATGGAAGATATGCTAACATAACATTGGATGGCAAGAGCAGTTGTACCCAGCTCTTTTTAATATTTATTTATTTCCTTATAGAGTAATTGAGGAGTTTAAATTAGTTTTATTCATAACTAGTTTTCATTGTGATACTATTGTGAAAGTGTTAGTTTTTATCTAACTTTTGTCATTTATAGATGGAATATTAAAGTATATTTATATACTTTAATATATATTATTATATATTATATATAATATACGTTATTATCTTATTAAGCATGATTCAAAAGTTAATGGTTATATTAGGACTTTTGAAAAGATTTTTAAACTGTTTTTACAAAATCACAGTTCTGCAAAATATAGGTATTTCACTTTTCCTTTTCTCTTGCTTTTCATTTTATTTATTATTTAATTACTGAAGTTAATATAAGTAAGCATTGGGGGGAATAACTGGAGTTGGGGGATATTGAAGAAAATGTGGAAACATAGTATAATGGAAACTCTCTGGAATATACAAAGGTGACGCTAGTAAAGACCCCTAGTATTGGGGTGTACTGAGCCAGAACTGGTTGCCTTCTATAATCAGGCAAGGCTTCCAGTGGAGGGACTGAAAAAATCAGCCTACCCACAAAACATTCCACCTTTAATACTTTCTACCTGCAAGATGTGCTGGGGAATTTGTGGCACATAACTTGTGGGAATAGCCAACCAGTGACTGATTGTATTTGAGGCCCACATCTCAAGAGAGAGCTCTTGCCTGGTACTGCCCGAATGACCAGGAACCAGAGGCTGGGTAGTTCAGAGACCTACACGACTGGAAAAAGACCCCCCAAAGTCAAAAATATGTTTTCCAAATGGTATTTTGCTATACTTGTAGACCACAGCCCAGCCCAATCATCATCATCAAAAAGACTTCATCAAATTGTGGGAACATATACAGAGACCTATGGCCCAACATTAGGTTCAACTCTGGGAACATCACGGTAAAGGTGGAGGAAGGGTTGTAGGAGACAGAGGGCTCCAGGAAATCACAAGAACAGAAATGACAGAAGCAACTAAGTAGGGAAAATAGGGGCTCACAGACATTGAAACAAAAGTCCAGAAGCCAGTAGGCATCTGCTCTAGGTCCTCTGCATATATGCCTTCGCTACTTTCTGGAGTTCTCGTGTGACAACTAACAGTGGGAGTTTTTGTAGACAGAGACTTCTCATTCGTTTCCCAGCCACCCAGAGCCGAATAATCACACAGAAATTATATTAATTACAGCACTTTTCAGCCAATAGCTTAAGGGTCTTTCTAGCTACTTCTTATATCTTAAATTAACCCACTTCTATCAATCTATGTATCACCATGGGACTGTGGCCTACAGGTAAGGTTTTGGGGAGGACATCTGTCTCCCTTGGCAGCTACATGGTGACTCCTTGACTCTGCCTACTTCATATATATTTCTGTTCAGTTTTCATGCCTGGCTTTGCTCCACTAAGTAATTGGCTGAAACAGCTTTATTCATTAACCAATGGCAATATATAATGTATTAGTATTTTCAGCATACTGAGGGGAGTTCCACATCAGGAATTTGGGTATATCTTTAACTGTTTCGCTTGCTCTTAGGACTCGTTTCTTCGCGTCGTGTTGCCTCATCAAGATATGAGGGTTTGTGCCCTAATATAACTGTAACTTGTTATGCCATGTTTGATTGAAAGTCCTGGGAATTCTCTCTTTTCTGAAGGGAAACAGAGTAGTAGTGGTTCTGAGGGAGAGGGGAACTGAGGGAAGGGACTGAGAGGAAATGAGAAAGTAGAAACTATAAAACTATGATCACCATAAAATATACCAGCGAAGAATACATATACACATGCATTCATACATACATACATACAATTTAATTAAAAAGTGAAAAAAATGAAAAAATAAAAATATTTATAGGCGTGAACTTTGTTGTTTACTTCCTATTCTTTGGAAAAAAGCTATCTGCATTTCACCATCTAGTGAACTGAGCAGTGACAGGTTTTTGGTAGTTAGATACATAAAATTCTAAAATGCCCCTCATTCCTAATCCACGTGTAAACGTGCCTAGTTCTACTCATTTTATCAAGTATTCAATAATTTTAGTCTTAGCTTTATGGTCACAATTGCTATTTAACCTTAGTTTTTTTCATTAGTTGCCTTCTTTTACATATTTTATCAAGTACCAAGCTATTTTAATCTTAGTTTTGTGTTATTAACTGCTATTTAGTCTTAGTTTTATAATTAGATGCTATTAATTTTAATATGTTTTATCTTATTGATAACTGAGCATAGTTGAATTCCCTCAGCCCACAATAATGGCTTGTCCTATTATTTTTACGAACCTCCCTCTCTGTCTCCCTCCCTCCATCCCTCTCTCTCTCTTTCCCACTTTTCCTTTCTCTCTCTTTTTCTCTCTCTCCTCTCTCTCTGTTTCTCTGTCATGTCTATGTGTATGTGTGTGCGATATTTCTAGATTTCTAACTACAAAACTTAAAGAGGACAAATATATTTTAAACAAATAAAAATATACAGCATTACCTTTGCTTCTGATTATTTGGGTAGTCAGATTCAGGATTTTTGGTTGAATTCCTTTGAATGACATCATTTTTTATTCATGTTTTGGTTTTTACAAATATGCTATATATTATTTCTGGAATCATTTACCCTTGATCATTGTCATTTAATAAGTCATAATCAGGTATTGAAATAGGACTCACTTTTAGCAACAGAATAAGCAAAATGCAGGAGAGAGAAAAAGCCAAAAGATAATAGAGTACATATAATACTAAATCTTTTCAATATGGTTGTTTTACTAGGCTTTGAAATACTTGCATTTTACAAACATAGAAACATAATCAGGGATCATGTTTTATTCTCTAGTCATTAACAATACCTTCTCTTTTAAGAATTGCTCCAAATTATTTTTTAACATCTAGAAAGAATTTATTTTTATGTTAAAGAGAATTTCTAAGAATTACTTGGAAAGCTTACAGATAGAAATTCCCAGATTTTCTATCCTTTTTCCTTAGGTTTTTGCTTCACTGAGTCTCTTTGTCCAAGATACTAAAATGAATAATTCTAAAACTTCAGTTCATCTAAATCCCAAATCATTTTTGTCATTTTTGAATAATTTTCCAAAATACATTTACAATAGTTATGGTAGCTATTGACCTGTCTGGATTAGAAAATGCTTTGAAGCTTCTGGGGTAAATGTGACAGTGTAACTTGAGAGGTATATTCAGAGAACTCAGGGCAAAAAGGGAATTACTAGGGCAGACCTAACATCATTGATGATAAATATCATCCAAAAGGCTAGATAATATGGAACAAAAATATATAATATTCCTACGTTATGGTATGAACACGAATGCAGATTTGAATGCTTCATCATCATGGAGTGGCACTATCAAGAGGTGTGGAATTGTTGGAATGGCTGTGGCCTTTTAGGGAACATGTATCACTGGGGTTGAGCTTGGAGGCTTCAGATATTCAAACCAGGTTCAGTGTCTCTCTCTTCCAGATGTAGAATTCTCCAGGCTACATCTCCAGCGCCATATCTGCCTACATGCAGCAATGCTTCTCACTGTGACAATAATGTGTGAAATCTCTGAAACTTTAAGCCAGCCACAATTAAAAGGTTTCCTGTATAAGATATGTCATGATAATGTAGTGTCTACACAGCATTAGAAACCCTAACTAAAACACCCCCTCTCTCTTTCACACACACACACACACACACACACACACAAACACACACACACAAAAAAAAACAGTGTTATTTTATTTTAAGAAATGGTAACTTATACTTTTGGTTGTGAGACGTGTCTTGCTTAATAAATAAGTCATCAATTGATTGTAAACTCGGTTCTCTCATAAACATAATCATTCTGAGATTGGTAAAATTTTTTGTTAAACTGAAATTGAAAGTTAAAAAATGGTAATTTGTTTTTTTTTATTTTTAAACTGAGCTGTGTATTTGAATAATCTGTTTATGTTTGCCCCACTTTTCTCAGCTACAGAGAGCCTAGTTCAGAGTCCAGAATAAACGTTTGTACATAGTGTGATCTTTATTCAAAAATCAACTGTGAAATAAATTTACCAAGAATGTGAGGCTCCGGTATTTCATAAAATTTAGTAAGACTATTTTCCCTTATGCTTACAATCATATCATATGTTATATTTCAAAATAAATATTTTCCAAATCATAGAAAAAATCCATACATCAATGAAATGTTAAATATTTTTATGGTGAAAAATCATAATGATGCCTTCAAATGCATGGTATTATACATGATTACACATGATTTTATAATAATATTATATATCATACAATTTAATATTTATATTATATAATATAATCAATAAATGATTATATTCTAGGAAGCCTATTTCCTTGAGAAATTAATAGAAAATTGGCAACAGCAGGTATCAATATTAAACAACTTTATCTTTGTTCAAGCAAAATTTAACATTCAACTATAACAAATAGAGTAGACTTATTGTCTCAACTACGTGACATAATGCTTCCTTTAAGACCAAAACCTTCTTGGGAAGTGCCATGATGAAGATTGTTGGTAACCTGTGTTTTATATTCTTACTACATCTGCCCTGACATGGACTCTTCTAAACGTCAAGTTACTATATTTCATAGGTCTTCATTGTTACTTGAGGTTCATGCTACCCAGTCATACTGCCTACCCAATCATACTTTCTTCTAGTTATATCATTCTCTGTTTCATCCCAGCCTTCTTTCATGCACTCCACTTCTATCAGCATGAGCTCCCCAGAATACATGGCATTGTAGTTTCTACTTCACCTATATACTGCCATGTTTCAAACAAATAGAAACATTTTAATAATAACTTATTAAAGAAAACTGGCATGTATAATAAGGTAACTAACACTGTGGATGACAAATATATTCACCATGAATTGGCCCTGTATTCTTTATCTATTTCAATTTCCTCATTCAAGTTCAATAGCATTGGTATAAAGTTAGATTAAAAAATATGGGCTATTATTTTTTTTATAAAAAAAGACTTATTTTGTTGAAATTTTGTATGAGATAAAATATCAGAGTATCTAATGTTAATTTTTGCTTTCAGAGGAAATAATCTCCTGGATTTTAGAAATTCTATCTTTCTGCAATTCCAATCAAGAGCCTTTTTATTTTGATACTCATTTTATCTTTCATTTTCGTTTAATTTTAATAATTATTAATAATATTATTAATTTGTTTTTCAAGATAGGCTTTCATGTATCTTTAGGGCTTGTACTGGAACTAGGTTTTATAGACCAGGCTGGCCTTGAACTCACAAAGATCCCCCTTCCTCTGACTCATGAGTCCTGGGATTACAGCATGGACCACCACCATCAGGCTATTTTTCACTTTCTAAAATACATAGTGATTCTAAAATTGAAACATCATTCTTTTGATTTTTCACCCACACTGAAAATTCTAACAGATATTAGAGATTTAAGTCAATTTTTAAATTTCCATTGTATTTTCGTATTTAAGAACAGGAATTTGATAGTTAAAATACTACTTGCATCCATTTTGTTTAAAATTTGTGCTATGCGTGAATTTAGTCAGATAAGAAAGATAGATGCCATGTATTTTTCTCGCATCCCTGAATTTGGATTTAACATGTATAAAAAAATCTTATACTTATTAATTACTTACATATAGAATCAAAAGAGTCCGAGTAACAAGAGAACTAATGAGAAGGGGAATGTCGTGGGATGGAAAAAAAATGTACAAGTAATTTTATGCTTGCATGAAAATGGATGTCTAAAACTCCACAGGATAAAACTAGAATGAGATTTAAAAAAGAAAGAAAACAACAGTGACAGCAGCAACAACAAAACACCCAGTGCCCCTTAAAGATGGGAAATGATTCCAAGCTTCACTTGGAAAGCTAAAACTATCACAGCACTCTATAGACTGCAGGCCAGTAACTCTTTTTCCAATATCTATTTATATTTTAAATAACAACATAATATAGGGTGAGATGTTTTACAGGTAAGGGCACTTTCCGGTAAGGACTATGACCTAACTGTGATCTCCAGAAATACAAAGTAGAAGGAGAAAATGGCTCCCATAAGTTGGCTTTTGGAAAAGGACAAACCCACAGATTAAATAAATAATATTTAATATTTTAACAAGAAAATGCTAACGCCCTGAGTGAGAACCGATAATTCTGCAATATATTGAAGTCTTTGTTGCCCACAAAGAGCTTTTCAGTAACTCTATTTCTTTTCTAAGTCCGTCTCAGCCTGAACCATCTTTAGCTACTGCTGTATTATAGTATCAAAACCTAACTTTGGAAGGCTGGAGAGATGGATGCCTTAGAGCAGATGTTTAACAGTGAGTACTCGGTTGAGATGAGCACCCATGTCACAAACTGAGTGCCTGCAAACACCTCTTACTGTTGCTCTTACGTCAGAATGAAATTTTCCAAATCTGGAGAGTATATATGCTCTCACAGAGCCACATACGAAAGGGAAGCAGGTGGAATGAGAAAAGATGGAGGAAGGAGAGAAAGAGCATAGACTTTGCAAAAGAGTAAATTTATGTTACCTCCTTCCTGTCCCACAAGGATCTTTGCTGCGTAGTCATTTCTTTTAACTCTGAAAGGAGTATTTATTTGCTATCACTTTGTTTTTATAGTCAAGGGAAACACAGCTTCCAACAGTGTGGGTGACAACAGAAGATTTCGTTGAGCTATGTAAAATCACACTTTTTAGCTAGAGTGGTTGTCAAGGAATGAAAGTTAGATGGACTGGGGTTTCTTTTGTGGTTTTTTTTTGTTTGTTTTTGTGCCAGAACACTGCGATTTGTCTCAGAATTAAAGAAATATATCTGAGAAAATAGGAGATTAAGTAAATTTACTGATGACATCACAAATAAACTAATGAAATCGAAACTTAAATAATGACGAACTGACAACAGAGATTAAATTAAGTTACAAGTACTTTGAAAGTTATGCTTTATGAAAACTCATTTTTGAACAGAAGTTCCTGTCTACTATTATCAGGCATACATACATACACCTATACATGTTCACTTTGTTTATCTCTTAATCTGAAACCATATAAAATGGTGATTCACTAAATTTATCATATAATTATTTTTTTCTTAGAAATGGATCTATTCTTCTTTTACATTGTCATAACCTATTCTATGACCTGAATGTAGTATGTTCCATCTAACGTTCCTTGAGTGCTAAATGTTATTTTCTTTTTTTTTTATTAACACCACAAGAAGTCTGATGTAAAGGAACTGCTCTTTTTATTTGAGGAATAAATGGAATTTCTAGTCAAAAGAAGTATGCAAAAAGATGAAGTTTGCTTTCTACTGTGCTATGAAGAGGTATTTGCTGTAATTACTTTCCATTGTAAAAAAGCATTCTAATTATTCTTGCCATGATATCTAAGTCAAAGTAGATGTGTGAATAGTTTCAATTTGCCGGAGTAAATAATCTTAATCTTTCTTTCTTTCTTTGTTGAGACAGGGTCCACGAAGTAATGCTAACTGCATTGAAACGTACTGCCTAATCCAAGCTCACCTTGGACTCACCGAGATCAACCTGCCTTTGACTTTCTCAGGTCTGGGCCTAAATGCTCCCACCACTATGCTCATCTATGCTGCTACTTTTTGATGGTTCTTTTGACTTCTTGCCATTAAGAAAACGAATAATCCACTAGATCAAATCATCTACTGACAGATTTACAAGCCTACTAGAAGCTCTTCCGTGGATTGTGCTGGCTACACACCTGCTGTAGTTCAAGGCCTCCAGAGACAAACAAAAGCTTATGGAGAAACTGGCTGAGAACAAAGCAAGCAGAAAATTATCATCGCAAGTATTTGATATTGCTCTTGTGAGACTTATTTAAAGGAAACATATACAATGTATTATTATGTTTACTTTCAGTGTTGTCAATGACTATATTGAGCAATTTCTGAAACTGCCTTCAGCTGCTATTAACATTTTCTTATAATTATTTTGCGAATTTCAAATGGGTAGTGTACTTATGTTTGTGAAACTCCATGTTCTAAATCATCTCATGATCTTATGTTCTCTCAGCTTCATGAACTCATCTCTTTCATTATTATTAGCAAACATGTCTTCCCCATAGCTCTTTTTCTAAGACTAGGAACTTTTGAGATTTTCTGCATCCGTGTATGGATGTAAACTGGTACGCTCCTTGTGCAGATCTTCTTTAGGCAACCATATTGTTAAGATCTCACAGGTGTTGTCATGCACTCACATAGAGCAGATGTCCTGCTCTTATGACTCTTGCATTCTTTCCACCCCAATCTCAGTGATTCCCCCCACCCTCAGAATTAGGTATAGCAACTGTGTTATGCATATTTTGAATGTGCCTACGTATCACACAGTAACTGCTTCACTGTATTTAGAATATAATGGGAATTATGCTAATTTTAGAATGTTACAGTAGTTGGCACTTCTCTAGAGTCCATGACATTGCCAGACACAGGTACTTGGCTAGGTTTACACTATCCAGCATAAATTCCCTCATTTGGAGTCAGTCTTAAGTCGAATTCGATAATTATTTGTTACCACAAGGTAAAAGTGGCATTGTTCTTTTATGTCTAAGTAATCAGTTTTTAAGACACTAGTTTTAGGGTTGGACTTAAGACCTCTTTGTAACAGGAAGAATATTTTTCAGAGAACACATTGTGTCACCTTGGTACTTTATTTTGATTTTCTTGCAAGGATGTTTGAGGACTATGCAATAGTTCCAGATAAGAACCCAGAGAAACAGCACAGTAGTCTCAGGAGGGAGCTGTAAATATAATGTTTTGAGTTTATAAGAAACAAATCTGTGATCATGTGGTAAAATATAAAGAATTCCTAAGGAAGATCATTCCTCATTTCTATTCAAATCAAAGTCTCACATTTGGGTCACAACTTAATTTTCATAGATGCTGTTGATATTCTCTACGTTGTACACTGATGTCATTGCATTCCCTTTTCATCTCCAGCTTTATATGTAAAACATTGTGCATAACTTTTAAACACTTGGAGTTTATACTGGGAACTACCTAGTTAATGCTCATAATTCCTGGAGAGAATTTGTTGATGGTTTCAGGGAAAAATCCAGAACAACCTGCAAGATGGCCTCTGAAATAGGAAGAAGAACCTGCATGGTATACCTAAGAACTGAAGCACTAACTTCTAAGGAAATAAACAGGTGAAGTTTAAATCATTTTCTTAATTTATTCTGAAAATGCTGATAATCAATAAACACAAGCAGTATCATTGTGAACTATTTTCTGAAGAAATATCTACCACAGAATCTTTTTTGAATTATTAATCAATTGATTAGTTATTTTTCAAGCCTAACTACATTTTTTATCTCAAAGCTATGATGAGACTATGCATGTGCTGGATGTCAGCACAGGGGAAAGCTATTTTCCCTCCATTTTCCTTTCTTTGACCCCTGATTATCTTCTCATATAATCATTTCTTGCTCTTTCTCAGTCATGGGACAATAACCCTGCATATATACAGAGATGAAGATTTTGGAATGCTTAAAGGCTAAGACTCACAGAGTAAATGTGAATAAAATGAGAAGGTGAGCTTGTTTATTTGAGATGGCATTTCATTTAGCTTAGTGTAGCCTCAAACTCAAAGTATTAGAGACAGTCTTAAATACCTAATACTACTGTACCTCCATTTTAAAGTATTGGGATTTTAGGCATGCAACATCACACTATTAATACAATACTGAGGTCAAATTCAGGCCATCCTCATGCTAGGCAACCATTATCCCCACTGAACCATACCCCAGGCCTAAACTAATGCTTCTAAACAGTAGTGGAAATAAACACTCCAATGTAGTGTATAAGCTTAATGAAAAAGAAAAATATGCATGTATTGAAGATCAAAAATATGTTTTAAAAAAAGGAAGGAAGGGAAAGAAAACCTCTCAAAGATTTATTTCCTAACATTAGTACTGTGGGAAACATATAGGGCAATACGTGTTTTGAGAGGAGTCTATGAAGGGCACTACACGGGGAAAATAGCAATGGAGGGGAGGGATACAGAAATGGAAGTGTCTAAGTTTTTATAAAGGATTTTCTTGAGCCTTACTGGAGTCCTGAAAGAGTATAGTACATCTTTTTTTTTAAAAAAAAATTATTTATTATGTATACAATACTCTGTCACTGTGTATGTCTGCAGGCCAGAAGAGGGCACCGGACCTCATTACAGATGGTTGTGAGCCACCATGTGGTTGTCAGGAATTGAACTCAGGACCTTTGGAAGAGCAGGCAATGCTCTTATCCACTGATCCATCTCTCCAGCCCCCTATAGTACATCTTTTTAAGAAAGGTTTTTCTTCCCAAGTTAGTTCTTTCTAGAAAAGAACTGTGTTTTTTTTTAAGCAGTTCTTTTTTTATTATTGTTAAAAGAAAAATTTACATTTACTCCCCTTGTTCCTGGCCCTCCCGCTCCCCCACTATGCCACCGCCCTCCCCTGCTTCTTTAAGATGGGGCAGGATACCCTGCCCTATGGGAAGCCCAAGGCCCTCCCCCCTCCATCTCGGTCTAAGATGTGCATCCATATAGAAT
>JAQHUG010000028.1:4129472-4140222 GCA_028555095.1 Dicrostonyx torquatus | reverse complement strand
CTAATGCCCATTTCTTTCTTTTGATAACCAACCCAGTGTATTTAATTCCTCTACTTCTTGACCCATCATAAACACCATGCCAAGAGTGGAATCGTAGAGTCGAAAAGCTATTTTTGTAGTATTTCACATTAGCTCATATTGCTTCAATACAGTTAAATTAACAATTCAAAGTTGTTTCAACTCCTGAGATTTAATTATATCTTTATGCCAACCTATGTCTCAGGTAAATACATACCCAAGTAATAACATGGAATTTTTATATGTCATCATCCTGTTTTTACATCCCAGATTCAAATGTTTATACTTCATCAACTACAAAATCCTTTACATGTGGTTATTATGCTCTAATATTGGAGATTCTATTAATCTATTGAGCCCTTGCTCATTAATTTTATTGGTGGAGTTTTATTCATATTAACCATATATTCTTCTTTCTAAACCTTATTGTTCCAGTAAAGAAAACAATTTTAAGCCCTATGTTACCACTATCTTGAATTCTGTGCTTTCTTTGACTATGATACTGTAATTCTTTTAGAGTTATTTTGATAAGTCTATTTCTTTGACTATATGCACCCTTTCAGAAGACAGATGATCTTTGAAATCCAGGATCCCAAGCTAAATTAAATATAAAAGAATGAGTAACATAAGATCACAAATAAATCAATTCTTTTAGTTTTTAAAACAGAACTTACTATGTTTCCTGCCAATAGAAAGTAAAACTTAGCTTTGATATTATATAATAGTCAGAAAATACAAGTTCAACTATATATTTCTACTGTTTCAAACCATGTTTTAATCTCAAACGGTAGAGTCATGTAAGAAATACATCCACGACACTGAAAACTGTAATTGGAGACAAACAATGACCAATGGTGTTTTGCTTAAAATGGGTATTGTAAATATTTCCATCACTTTGGAACAGAAAGCATTGAGGGAGTGTATACAGGGAACAGCACTGTTATAAAATTTGCTTTTTGTTTTCAATGCGACAGTGAGAAATTGCAGTGTAATAACACAGTATGGAAATGTCTGGGCTGGTGAGTTTCACCGAGGAATAGGGAGTCAGAATTATAAGCACCAACACGTGACGTCAGGTCCCTCTGATGTATTGTCTGAGTGGGAGAGAGTTCAGAGAGAGATTGCACAGTATCAACAAATGCTACAGGAAAAAAAGCCAAATGATAGAGCATATTTGTATATAAAGCACACTGAAGTCTTCAAACAAATTGTCTCTCACACCCTGACTACTGATTTGTACAAGGGAAATTTGGGAGAGTGTTTCTTTCTTTCTTTTCTCAATTGCCTCTGCCATTGTGTATAGTTCCTATATTTCCCCAACCACACTTTCAGCACAGACACAGACTTTTATATGTATAAATCAACCAGTGTTTTGTCAGAGTACTATTGCAAAGCACTCAAAGATATCATGCGGTTGTTTTAAGTATAACACAATAGGAAAATGAAATTTTGTTAATTTATCAGAGATTATAGATAAAATTGAGCATTTTTTTGCACGGAGATTTTTTTTTACATTATTTAAAATATTTTAGAAATCTGTAAGAGAACACAGCAGAATTTCTTCTGGTCATATTTGCTGATGTAATCCTTTCAATAATATTTTGTATATTCTCATAAAATAATCTTATTACATAATCAGATTTGAATGCAAATGCAGAGAGACTGCATCTTATTCAACAGAATCTTTTCACCATTTCTTCTTCCAATACTCCTTTATACAAATATCATTAACAAAAAGGATCAATAAAAGTAACAATACTTTCCATGCCCATAGCTGTCCAGACATGCTTCCCCTGATATCCTTAGGTTATTATGAATTTTGGTCAGATTTGCTTTTTTCAAAGAGTAACAGAAGCTGTTTTTCAGTTTTGATTGTAATATGGCTTTAATAATAAACTTCAAATTTTCAGAGGTCAAATATAAATCATGATTTTCTGAGCATTAGGAAGCCTGTATGGTTTTCCTTCTATTATGTACTGGAAGAATAAAAAGCACAAAAATAAAAGATAGTCAATATTATGTTTTTAAGGCATTGTGTGTTTTCTCTGTGCCTCTGTTGTAAACACAGCACTTATCTGGCATTAACTTTAACAGAAACAATAGGGTCAAGATGGCATCCACTCCATGTTGGAGATGAGAACCCTTTAGGTTTAGGTTATAGGGATGGAAGATATTGCCGGCTATCATAGAACAGTTTGAGCTGAGTAAAGCTGTCCACCAGTACAGGTTCCCCTTCAAAAATCACACCCAGATGCAAAATGGTTTCACATTTTCTTGAACAAAGATGAAACAATTTTGTAACTATATCAAAATATGCTACTTTAGAGGCAGCTGGCTACAATACTTAACAGTTTTCTATAAATTTAACTCTTATTTTTTTTCAATGTGACATTAACAACACATCAAGGCAGATTCCTTGCTCAATAATAGTTGACAAACATATAGTGTATTCAGTGGGAGTTTTGAAGATTTTTTTGGTCTTAATTTGGTTTGCTTTGGTTTTAAACATTTTTCATCTGATCATTTTTGCTTATTTCTTTTAGCTTACATTTTGTGCTTTTCTCTTTTGCATATGTTTCTTGTCTTTGTTTTGTTGTTTGCTTTTAAAGAATGATTGAGAAAGAGGATGATATTGTATGGGTAGGGACTTTGAGAAACCTGTGAGGAATTGGAGAGGAAAATCATCAAACAATATTGTTTGGGATTTTTTTCCTTTTTTTTTATTTTTTTTTAAGCCCTAATTTTTCCCCTGCCGTTGGGAAATTTTTTTAACTAAAAAATATAAATTATACAAAATAAAAATAAATCAAAATCAAGTATTCTTTGGTTTTACACAAAATGGATATCTTGAATATCACCTTTTCAAACTACTATTCTCCACATTTATTTTTTTCTATTTGTTCGCTGGCAAAATTCTCAAAACGCTGCCTAAACTGCCGTGGCTGTCCTTCTAGTTGCAACTTACTCTTTGTTATTTTTCCTCCTACCAATTTCCTGAAAGTGCAGGTTTTGAGAGACCAATTCAGCAAAGACCCACTAATTAACAAATTCAATGGTCTCTTCTGAGTCCTTCTTCAGCGAGTCCTCTGTATGGCAATCAAAATCACAGTCCACTTGTTCCTCCTTGAAAAGCTCTTAGAACTGGAAGAAGAAAATGAATGTCTCTTCCCCACAGAGAGATTTGGGAGAAGAATGGCCCTCGGCTAAGAATTTAATCAAGTACTTATAAGAAGTAATTTCAAAGCTTCCACCTGTCTCGCTGTAAGTAAGGCAGCAGGTTGTAAGAGATACGTGGTTCAGCATTAGCCCATTATTATTCCAGGTAGACCTGAAATATCACATCGGAAGAGTCAGACCTGAAAGGGAAGCACCGCAGCACTGCATAGTAATGAGACCACGCTGGCTGGATGGCAACTATATGAACCTGAGAGCTGTGAGGAGGTGAAGGACATATTTCCTCTTCCTGGTTAATGCTGGTGCTGGTCCAAAAGATATATGCGCAACTTTGGAAGCACATGAGAGAAAAACAGGAAAAATCAAACACAGAGATGTCCAGCAAACACTTGGAAAACTGGAGAAATCAAATGCTTATAGCATTAACTTCTAAGGAAACATACTAAGAGACTCAAGTGTATAGTGTACACGTTGACTCCAGGTTTTCAGGAAGGAATTCTGCAATAGATCCGTGACATTGTCTTGATAAATTTACTCTCTGCAATGAAATAAGAATGTAATGTCGTCAACATGGAAAAATTAATAATAAACACATAAATTATTAATTCTTAAGTAGGCATGTGTTAATATTCTTGTACTCTTTTATGTTAAGAGCAGAAGGAAGTAGAGTCTAAGCTTATATTTATTGAAACCATAAAAAAAGCCAAACTGTATCATGCCAACTAATTATAATTGATTGACATTATTCTCTTTCATATTTATTAAGATTATTTAAACCATAGAAAAATTTTGCTTTCATTTTTAATTTTTCTTTAGATTATAGTTACATTTTCACCCTCCCTTTCCTCAATCCAGATCATTGAATATACCCCTCCTAAAAATATATTTCAGATACACAGTTCCTCATATTGTGAAAAATAGTTGCACAATTTCTCCTCACATTCTTTTGAAAAGAAATCCCAGGAAAGAAAGAGAAATGTCATAAAAGTATTACTGTTTGGAGAAGACATATAAAACATCAAGTAAACACTTTCCACACATAATTCAGAAAATACAAGAAAATACCCAGAGGTACATATTTCAATTTCAATCTGCATCTGAAGATTGAATCCAAAGTTTCATAATAAGGAAACTTCTTAGGAAATAAATGTGTGTTTCAGCTCTCTTGCTATTAATATTAATTCATCTAGCCACAGATAAATGTAGAAAAGGATTCAGGTTGCAACAGAAAAAGGTAAATATAGAAAAAATACACATAAACAAGTAGAACCTTGGAGAATGTTCAAAACAACAAGAGATATCAAAAACCTAGATCACAGCATTAAATAAAACTGGAAGGGCTATGAGTGACAATTTCATGTTAAAAAAAGTAACGTCATTGAAGAAGGTTGAGAGTTAGCTGTCTACTTCCTTAAGCCAGAGTTTGTAGGGATATATTTTATCGTGTCAGTATGTAAGGGTATTGTGATCTTAGCAATAAAAAAAAATATATATCCACACTGTGTCAAGGCACCATTACATAATCAAGAAATAAAATCTTCATAAATACAGACAGCATTCGCCTCTCAGGGAATGGGTCATTGTTCTCAGAACCCAAATATATTTATATTACCCTAAAAAATTCATATGTATTTCCTTTTAAACGTATATTTGGAAGAAAAAATTATGTAACCCAATTGTTCTTAAACAGGATAAATAGTCTTAAAATGAGTGTACAAAATGAATGGTTGAAAGATGATATTCGGTGCAAGTAATGAGGGAAATAAGTGAAAGCAATTCCTGTGAAATTAGAATGTCAGAATGAGAAAACTGCAAAATGCAGACATAGATTAATTATGTAATTGGTGTATCCTCTATTTATAACATACTGATTTTTCCCTCAGTCACAGCCAAAAAGCACTGCAGGCTTCAACTAGATAGGTAGTATCAACATGGGCTCAATGCTCGCTGACTTAGGTTAGGTTCGCAAGCAGAAGGTAAAGCACCTTTGTGAGATCAGAAGACAGAAGAGATAAGAGGTAGATGGTTTGCTGTCTTTGGTTTGAACATACATTTGGGTCTGCATGTGGTTTTCTTGTTTGGTTTTTTTTCTTATCAATCTTAGAATAAGTTATAACTTGGTGACTGTATATATCAGGGTGTCCCACCTCTTAAGGTTTCTTCCCTTGACATTGCCTGTAGGTCTTGAGCATTGGGCTAAGTGTTCTTTACTATTTTAGCCCCAATTATGTCTTTGGTTTTGGTGATGTATGCATTAAGTACCACACATAAATACGTGGTTACCCTGTGTTTGGTATCTTTGGTTCTCACCTGGTCTCTTTATGTTAAGGACATTTCATTATTTGTCCCTAACCTTTCTCTTCTCCTTTCACTACTTGAGAAGCAGTTTTCTCTAGAACTTTTGGCAGTCTTCTCTGTTTTATGAATTCACTGCCCAGTTTAAATGTGTGAAAATATTTGATAACAGATTTAAGAATTCACTCTCTCTCTCTCTCTCTCGGGGCTGGAGCGATGGCTTTGAGGTTAAGAGAACTGACTGCTGTTCCGGAGGTCCTGAGTTCAATTCCCAGCAACCACATGGTGGCTCACACCCATCTATAATGAGATCTGGTGCCCAGAACACTATATACATAATAAATAATTTTAAAAAAAATAAAAAAAAGAATTCACTCTCTTACTCTCAGGAAATACCGTAATATTTCTAATGGGCAGAGGTGATGAAATGGGAAGAAATTTGAAATTTTAAGAAAATGATCATCACCTAACTAAGTCCAATGTTGATCATTGCCCATGGCAATGATCTATCAATGGCCTTTTTTGTGACAGACACTGATCTACAGAATTTATCAAATAACAGGATGAATAGGCTTAATTCAAGGCACATTTCTGTTGTATAACACATAGCAAAACAGTGTTAGTAACAGCAGTTAGTGTTGTCACACTAAATCAGGTATCTCCAACTCAAATAAAGACTTGATTTTGGTTTATGTTTCTTCTTCCCCATTGAACTTGAAATTTTGTATTTCCTTAACTGTCACAAAGGGTCTTTTCTCAGGAGCAGGTAGCTTATACCATGTTTGCTAGTCAGACCTTTTCCTAATAGGTCCAAGGTTAGATACACTTTCTGCACTTTATTATAAATTGAAGAGCATGTATTATATATTCTTCCTTTATAAATATTCACAATTATGTATGTGTAGAACTATTAGATACATGGATAGATTGATGACTATCTATTTGTTTTAGATAAAACAGTTAAAACTTCATTAATACCTCTGAACTTACCAAAAAAAAAAACAACCCCACCATAGAACATTGAAAGTTTTATTCATTTTGAACTTACCATTAGTAAAGTTTAACATGCAGTCAAATATCCAATATTTATGCAAGGGATTGCATTATACAGACAAGACCAAAGCATTTATTTTTATGGAGGCAGTGGACATATTTGAAAAATAACAAATGCAAACTATGCATTGTTTACATCAGCTTTGGCAAAGCATTTTATCTCTTCAACCCACATGACCTATATTCCACCATAACTTCACACACTGAATAAAAATATTGTAGCTTTGACTTATTGCATTTCCATATCAGTAATAAAGGAAAGAAATAAATTTGCAAAAATTATGACTCATATAAAATGATGCTTCCTTACTTAAATTGAAGATTTGATATACTCCTTCAAGCATAATGAAAGTGTCTTAATATCAGAGTAAGATATTTTTTCAAGTTTATTAATATTTTCTCAAATATCAATATGTAATTTTGCTCTCTGTCTGATAGTGTTCCATCCTAAGATTGAGCTGCATTTTTATCATTAGGCTCTTTTTCTGGTGGAAATAAAATTAATCACATGTTTATGTACAGTTTCTATTCTTCTACTTTCACTGATAATGTTTGATGATAGTGAAACAGTTAAGTACACATAAAGTTTCTAAGAAAAAGCACTGAGGTGCATATGCTTCAACATCATGTGCTTCACAGAAACTAGAAATTGGACTAATATTGCTTGCTTATGCTTGAAGCCCAGAAAATTGCTCAAAGGCAGATGGATAGAGAGTGAAAGTCTAAAAATAAAAATCCCAGCGGAAATGAGGATTTTTCACAGTTCAGATTGGTTTCTTCTAGTATATAAGTCTCAGGACACAGAGGAAAACCTTCTAAACAAGGCATTTAAAAATCACACAATCACAAAAAATTTAGTGAATCTATTAATAGAAAGTGTCTGTATGTGTGTGTGTTTGTTTTTAGCTTCTTTTTGTTGTTTTTTGGTTTTTTTAGACAGGGTTTCTCTATAGCTGTTGTAGACCAGGCTGGCCTTGAACTCGAAGACATCCTCCTGCCTCTGACTCCTGAGTACTGCGATTAAAGTGTATGCCAACACTGCCCGACTTAATATGTATACACATGTGAGAGAGAAAAAAGAGAAACAATGACAAACACCACATGGAGAATACTGTGGATATCTGAAAAACATCAGCATATAACAAATGACAAGCTTTAGTCTTCCTTTTTTTTTTTTTAGGAAAGTTCATTATTCACACATTTTACAAAAAATATAATGACTTCAAGTAGGAGTCAGTCATAATATTAAGCACTTTTGCCCAATAAAACAAGTATAACACCTTGGCATTATTGTTTTTTTTTTAAATCATTAAACCTACCAAAAGGGTTTTCTTTTCTTACATTTTATCTTATTAGTATCTGGGAAGCTCATCATATATAGTACAGCTATCTCCAACAAACATACCAGCTCTTTATAGAGTGATGAATAAGAAATTAATTCAGAAAACACAAATGAGTTCTAAACAAATATTTATTTAAAAATCACTTCGTGCATAGTGTTGAATTAAATTCATAGCCAGAAAGTATGTTTAGTAATCATATTTAATACACATGCCATAGTTTTAGGACAAGCATGTAAATCTAGTCCCTATGCTCAGCCTCAGCTCCATACAAGTCCGAATTTACATTCTGAGTTTACATTTATTTAGAATAAAATATTCCATGAATTTCTGTATTGAAGATAAGTTCTTTATGCTTAAATTAGCATATTTCTTTCAAAGAGCCAGCATGTTTTAGCACTTACTTGTACTATTCTTATTGATGAGTAATATTTCTCTACATTATAGGTGTATAATGAATGGTATATATGCATGATGCTTAAATTAATTATCAGGTAACACACAAAAACCTTGGTTATTTCTTTATCTTCAGTACAAATAGTGCTGTTTTGAATATCTACTTAAGTGTATATTTATTTATGAATATTTAGGACCATATTTTTAGAGTTTGAAAGAAAACTCACAGAGCAGGCAAACTGCAATTCTCAACAGCTGTCAAAAAATAAGAGATAAAAAGAGAAAGAATGTTACTTATTCTGAGCTGAGGTGCAGGGCAGCCTTAGCAGTGCAGTTTTGCAAAGAACTGCATGAGGGGCTCTTAAGTAAGAATTAGAAATGCAAGGGTCAAGGCAGTGTGCTTATGAATTACGTTAGGAATGAAGGAAGTGACAGGAAGGAGAGAGAGGTAAAGTTGCACTGTTTGAGTTAAAAACTCAGGAAGGCATAGAGGATTAACAGTGGGTGTCAAGAAACAACTGATTTATAACTACTATTGTTTAGGACAGGTCTTTTCTACAGGGTTAGAGGATGCCATAAAACTTATTTAAATTACTCTGCATTAGTATTTCAGTTGTTAAATTGTACACATTCACAAAGATGACTGACTCACTTCAAACTTTTTTTGTGTGTACTTCCAATTCTTTTGAAATAGAATGTTTGGGCCATGGGACAAGTTAGTGTTCAACTTGCTTGAGTACCTACCAAAAGCTTCCCAAAGAGCCTGCAACATTGTGTACGCTTAACACTAACACATGAATGTCCACTTTCTCTCATTTTTCTTGTTATTATCTGTCTTTTCTTTTGGGCATTTTGTTGTGTGACTTTGAATACCCTTTGACTTCAATTATCTTCCAATTATTTATATGCCTGTTTCTATATTATCTTATGTTCACTGTAAGCAGTATTTTGTACTATGTGAAGTTTTAATCCTTTCGAAGGTTTATTTTAGGACCTCCCATGTGGTTCATGTGTTATGAAGTTGTTCTTGTTTTCTAGTGGATCTTCTGTTTAGTTCTTTTACTCGTTACTTAAATAGAGTCGCTAAAACTTCAACTACTATTCTTGTCTGATTTGTTTTCATATCCTACCACACAGGTGAATCAAGCCTTCGAGGTCAATAAAATCATTAACACACTCCAAGAATAGCTGAGCGAGACTATTGACCATGCTCTAAGAGAAGTGTTTCTAAAGGAGCTGCTAAGCAAGCTGAGTCCCCATGTTGTCTACACAGCTGCTGGCATGTTTCTTGTGCACCACTGGTAGGTGAGAGGAAACAGTGAAGAGAAAGAGCTTGATGTGAAAACATCACAAGCCACATGCTCAGTGACGTCCAGCCGTCATTCTCCAGTAGTTCACCCTAAAGCCATCATTATCCAATGGTTCACCCTAAAGCCATCATTCTCCAGTAGTTCACCCTAAAGCTGTCATCACCCGAGTGTGGGCATAGTCTGTGTACTCATATCTTATATTAGAAAACGTTGATTGAGCCCCTCATAGTAAGGTCAGTAAAGACAAAGCTCTGTTAATTTCACACTGGAGAGAATAGGACTTGGTTCACTGTTTAGGGGAATCTATAACTGAACCTAATTATATTACAGTGATAATTGTTAAATCGAAAATGTTTCAACTCATATATGACTTATTTTACACAGACTGACACTAGGGTTTATGGAGGATTTTTTCATGTCAACATTATGAATTACAATATTATCTTGTTCAAGTCAGAGGAATGGGTTCACCCTGAAAGATACAAAGATTATACAAAATTTTATGTACTACTGTGATTTAAATTGACCTTTTACTGAGGAATGAAAACATTTTAATTAACAAGACAATTGTGATTTCCTCAAATTAATGTTTCTGAATTATAGACTAACTTTTAATAATCAATGGAAGCAATAAATTACATAAACACTAAAAGTAGTTATTGCAGTACATTTTAACTTTTGTGTATTGCACTACTTTTTAACTGTGTATGATCCTACTGAATTTCTTAATCTTCCTATTTAGTTATATTAATTACTTCCATGAACTACAAAGTCAGATAGCTTAGAAAACATTTTAAACAAAATTATACATTTAATAATGTATGAATCTGTCTGTCTGCCTGTATTATCATTTTTAATTAATTGGCTTCAGAGACCTATGTGTGGCAACTATGCTCATATCTGGCCTTTGGAAAGAATTTTGTACTCTCTTATGCCTACAATTGTCATTTTTACAGTTCTAGAACATATTCAAGTCACCAGCATTAAGCAAGACAGAAATACGGAAACCCTGAGTCATATTTTTAAGCATCTTTATTCCTAATATTATATAATACATCATCAGATTATTTTAATCTTATCTTATTTCTCATCATGAATGCACCTCACCATCCATCTTTACTGTTACTACTCAAAGATATCATGATGTGGGATTCTCCTCTGTAT
>JAQHUG010000028.1:4117512-4127842 GCA_028555095.1 Dicrostonyx torquatus | reverse complement strand
AAACAACTCTGAGATTCTGTCTTACACCTGTAAGAATGGCCAAGATCAAAAACATTCATGACAACTTATTGTATGTCTGATAGAAGTTTGAGTATTTCTAGAGCCATAGCACTGCAGTCATAGAATTCATATAGCTTTAGAAAACATTTAGGTGTTAACTACTGATGGCAGAGGTTTTTACTGGAGATATTGGTTCAGGTAAGTTAGAGACACCTTGTTGTTTATTAATAAACTAAAGATACTTGATATAACACTTGTTTGTGATTGGCAATGATATTATCAAGACCAACAATAGCAAAACATAGAAGAGAAAGGATATTATAAGTAATGAATAAAATCAAAATACATGGTATAAATTATAAAAATACTGAAATGAATTATATTGTGCTGCACAAACAACAACATAAGGAAATAATGCATTTGTTAATAATCATTTGATCTCAGTTAAATGGAATGTGAAAATACTAAAAATAATTTGGAATCAGTATGAAAATTAGTACAAACTATTTATCTATCCACTAAGATCCTAGTTAAATGAGTTAGAAATTCACAAAAAGCAATCTGAGAGGTATACAGATGCAATTAATTTATCAGAAATTCACTTACATAGGGAGATATGGAAACATTTCAGAAACTGGCTGTAAAACTCCATATATTTTTAAAATTTGAATCTTAACAATGATGGTGATTAGAACTAGTCCTTACACAAACAATTAGGGAATCATATTTCTGGTGAAGACACCAACATGAAGAATAGGTCATTCCGGAGGCTGCTAATGTGTAAGACTATATATCCCAGACATCTTGCAAGAAAGGTTAGCAGAGCAGGCTGGATTGTTTACTGCTTTTTTTGGAGCAATATAGTTTTCATGTGCAGTATGCTGGTTACAATTTTTCCTCTCCTAGATTTTCCCAGGTCCTCCCCTCTTCTCTAGTGTCACAAAACCACATTATTTCTTTCTAATGTTTGATTAGAATACAAACAGAACCTAACATTAATAACAATAATAAACAATAATGATAATATCAAAACAATAAGCAAACAAGAATAGGAAAAAACATACAAACAAACAGAATAAAAGTGCCATTGACTATTTACTCACATGGACACAGTAATATGGAGCCTGAGGTGACACCGGGCACTTAGTCAATGCTACCAATTCTACAGTAATACACTTACTTGATGCTACTTGGTCACATCAAAATTATACACATTTTTTGGACTTAGGTTATTTCAGTATACATACATTGCTTAATGTTCTTATCAGAGTAGGCATTTCTGCCTTTTGAAACATTTATAATTTCTTTAATCAATTTAAGGCAATTTTTATAACTAACAAAATACAACTCTAGTTTCATCCTGTTGAGAGATACCCAATCTTCCCAGCGGGATTTTCTCAGTGGATCCTCTTAGACCCACAAACCAAATAAACTGATGTCAGACATCTGCATTTGCTTCATTTGCTTCCAGGATTTCTCTCACGTTGCATTGCTCTCTAGATTGGCTTGTTTGCTGCTGCCATGATTTTTCCTTTGCTAAATCTGTAGACATTTTGAGGTCAGGTGATAAGTTACCACTACCTTTTCCTCAGTACATAGATTATAAAAATATATATAGCTTGGTTTCATAAAAGATTTTGGCTTTTGGCACTGCTTAATAAATGTACAGATCAGTTAGAAGCAAAGCCACATGGGAGTAATAAAAACTCAGCACTGTCTGAAGCTGTGACCATTCAACAGGGAACTAAAATTATTACCCAGAACCTGGTATTGGAAAAAGGCATTGAAACAAAGGAGAGTAATAACACACACACACACACACACACACAGACACACAGACACACACACAGACACACACACACACACACACACACACACACATATATATATATATATATATATATATATACACACACACACACACATACATACATACATACAGATAAACAAAGAAATAAAAGCAATGGAAAGAAAAAGAATTGAAGAGGACTTCCCTACAAACAAAAGTGCCCCTTTTGTAAAGCATCTTGATTATGGTTTTCTATCTGAAAATTTACCTGAGTTCTTTTTAGTGTCAGTGAAGAAAGATCAGAAAACCAGAGTAAATATAAATAATACTAGACAGAGCACCAATGTCAGGGCTTCAAACAGAAATCCGCATAGCTTCCTTTGAGGTCTGCTTTTGTGGTTGCTTCGGAATCAACTTTTTTTGCTTCTGCTATATAAGAAACCTACAATCCACTAATAACCACTGACTGGCAACAGGAAGCCAAGTAACAAATTGAATTTTAATACACAGAAAGAATTGCCTTTAATAGTTACCAAAAATGCCCAGAAGAACGTCTTGGATAGAGACAAGTAAATCTCTTATGTGGCTGGAAATACAGTTTTTTTTCTTCACCTTTTCAGATGGGAACCCTGTTGAAGCTCCTTTTCCCACTATTTATTGATGTATAATTTTCTAAAATTATTTAAAAGAATTGTGTAGTCAAGTACATTTAGTTTATAAGAAGATAATGACATCAGAAGTTAGTTTTAAATGCAACACATTTTGTTTCATGTATTTATTCTTTTGAGTATGTGGAAGTAGAGGAAAGACAGATGAGATGACCTAAGTATGGATATCAGAGAACAAGTAACAGGCATGATGGGAATCACTTTTCCTATTTTACTATGGAAGTCCCAGAAATTACACTCAGATCACATGACTTAGCTCAACTGTCTTTACCAGATGAGTCATTTCACTAAAAATTTGAATTATGGTTCATCCTTCTAGTCTTGGAATTCCACATACATAAAACTAGTATTTTCATATGTCATATATCTCTAAAATAAAAATAAATATGATATAAAAAAATCTTGTTTGTGTAAAAGACATTTTTCATATGGACCAGACTTTCATCAGTAGTGATTAAACTGGGACATCTGAATTAATGACAGAAAATCCTGATTATAGTTCCCACTATGACTCTAAACTTTAATGGGTTTTCTTTTCTATAACAACTTGGTGCGGAACAATTTTGTATTCTGTCAATCATGTTTTAAATAAACGCTGATTGGACAGGCAGGAAATGTAGGCGGGAAAACCAGACAGTAAGTAGAGGTGAGAACAGGGGAATTCTGGGAAGCAGGAAGATCCCTTGGCACTTCTGCACAGACCACCAAGCAGGCAGGATGTGTCCCTGTCCCAGCTGAGAAAAGGTACCGGCCCTGTGGCTAACATAGATAACAACAATGGGTTAATATAAGGTATAAGAGCTAGTAAGAAGACTGAGCTAATGGGCCAATCAGTTTATAACCTAATGTAGACTCGCTGTGTGATTTTTCTTTGGGACTTGCTGGCTGTGGGGTACCAGGCAGGACAGAAACCCCAATGAGCAGGACCATCATGTTACAACAACTGTAAAAATAGAGGTCTTATTTTAAAATAGAATTCTAATAAAGAAGCAACATTCTGAAAGGATAGTATGAAAGTGCGAATGACAAAATTTTGTGTTATATGAGATATAAACAGGATGAGAGGATTTTAGGGCTGGGTCCTTCTCTCACAAACAACAGCTTTCAAAATGACAAACTGGAATTGCAGAACTCTGATTAATGGTCACAGGAGTGGTACCTTTTTCCTATCTCCTGGGGAGAGCATGATGCATTCACTCTGCTGGCAGTTCACTAATTGATAACTTACTCTTCTGGTTCCAGGAATGCTAAACCTTCTGAGATTATTGAATAACAGAAGAATTCTTGGTAAAGACTAAAGACGCACTGTTGCTCTCTATATATAAATCAATCCATGTGGGCCTGTCAATCACACCGAAATAGAAAGGGCCTCAAGAAATATGCTTTTCAGAGAGATTTTAGAAATAGTACGAAGTTGGTCTAAAATACAGACCAGGGAAATGGTCCCTTTGGTTGTTGTCGGCTATTGTCTCTTGAGACCGTGCTCTCCTCTCCTGTACAGTGATCTCAGGCTCTGACCTGTACATTGCAAAATTTGGGTTTCATTGGAAATCGTTCCATATAGACTCAGAGACCTGAGCACTAAAATGGAGTCCGGGGCAAGATTCTTATGGGCCAAAGCAAGTTAAGGTAGAGAAAAATCTTGTGAAAGCATTTTTACTTCTCTTACAGTTACATTTTTAACACAATGTTTTTGCTGATGATTTGGAAATATAACATAATACAATTGAACACCCCTACTTCCAAGTACTCCTTGATCTGTCCCCATCTTTGTTTCCCCCCAAAAAAGGACTTTTGAAAAGTCCAATTTGTGTTGTCCAGATAGTCACTGGTGCATGATCAAACTGCTGGTGGTCTGCTTCTTAAATAAAAGACAATCCTTCTCCACACCCATCCAGAGCATCAACTACATATCATAGAGAGAGCTAGAGATGAGCCTCCTTTTACAATTTTATGAGTTCTTTTCAGTGGGCTCCTGTGTAGCTATTTTGGAGGTGGTGCTTGGTTTTGTTTTGAAGTTTTTAATGTGCTACTCTTGGTATTGACTTCTGGGGACTTCGTGACAAGTACACACTCCATTATTGACCAATACTCTCATTTTCCTCATTCTTTACAGGTAGAATCATAATTGAATTCACATTGTTTTTAGTTAAAGATTTTATAAATAACTGTGGTCTGTGTTTCTCTTAGCACTAAGAGATATCTACAGGTAGATATTATAGATTTTTCCATTGCTAAATATGGAGCAAGGCCTTTCCAAACCCACAAATACTTATTTCTCAGCTCTGTTTGGTGGAACAAAAGAACACAATTATTGCCAGCAGGTTACTTTATACACACATACACTCTTGTCATAATGAGCGTTGACTGACAAAACTCTTCACATAAAATAAAACTAAAATTTTCTGAGAAAATATCAAAAGTGTGTTATATTAACCTGAATATATGTTTTAGGAATTTTTATGGAAAATTTCTAGTCAGCCCTAAAATATTCTTTATTATGTAGAGTTTTGACACTATAAAGTTGGAACAGCAAGCTTTTGTTTCCTTTATTTACCCCAAACTCAGAAGGTAAATAGTAAACTAATCATTATTGAAAATAACATATTATAAAGAATCAAAATTAGCCCTCATGGGCCTGGTTTGATTTCATAAAGCTTTTATTTATGTTTAGAAACAAGAGCTCCTGTATCTGTAGTTTCCTATTTATCATTTATAAGCATCTGGCTAATATACATGTTGTTGAGCTAATCATTAGTACTTTAATAAATAAAGTGCACAAAACATTCGAGGAGAAGCTACACTGGAAAAATGACATAGCTTCCTAACCAATCCCTTTCACTGATGTGACAGGCTCTTACCCCTTTCAATCACTTCCAAGCCATCTTGAAAAAAGAAAGTCAGCGAGAGTGTTGCAGGGATTTTAACTTTTTGATGAGCACTCCATCACCTTGACATTGATGTGTGACTTCCTTTTGAGAGGTCAGAGCAGGGGAATCAGATTGGCAACTGAAAAGTCTGAGCTGCATAGCTGTGAGATCTCTTCATTACATTTATTTGTGTGTAAACATTTCATAAAACCCTTCAGAACAAAATTTCCCTAGCTGAGATTATCAACACTTATCAACACTTTAAGCACACCCTCATGGCTGCCTCTCTTCATAAGAAGAAAACACTCACGTAAGACCTTTCTGTATCAAAATCAATATCCATAAAACTTATGTTTATATTATGAGAGGTTTTGACCAGAAAGTCAATGATTATTCATAGGAAACATTGCTAAAAGCTGCAGTTAGAATTTTGTTTTACATGGCTGTTTATTTTTTAGAATTATTAATAATAAGCTTTGTCATGTTTAATCAGCTTCAAATTTGAATAGAGTTCATCAAACTTATGAATTAAAAAAAAAGCTACAACTGGAAGGTGTTATCTCTATCATTACAACAAAAATCATGTATCTTAATCTTAGAGTAAATATCTTTTCAAAGAAAGGGAATAGTTGGAATATCATATTCAGTATAAAAGTAGTCCAATAAAAATTCTCCAAGCCAAACAAAGTATATTTTTTCCTTATTCATCTTGGACAAGTGTTCCTCTAAACATGAAAATAACAAAACAAGTATTTGGTTCAAGCTTAGGAATCAATACCAATAAAATAAAATTATGTACATAATAGTTGAGAGAGTTTTATATTATAAACACCTAATTTCAAAACGTTTTATAGTATAAATGATAACACGACACCAAATCTATGAAAAAGGCATAGACACCAGTAAACACAATCAAGCTAATATAACTTGGATGTCCTTTGGAATTGCTCAGAGTTTTTATTAAAAAGTAATGTGACTATTGATTTAAATTACTCCCAGTAACATCTTATTCATATGGTTTAAAACATGTTCCTTTCTTTTGTTTATGCAGAAGGATCCAGTGTTGTTCTGTAATATTTGTTGAAAATATATGCTGCACAGGCTAATAATTCGAGAAAATGTCAGCCTATTAAAGGATGAAGTTGTTCTTGCTAGGTCCACTGCAAACTGTGTTTCATAGACTCACCATGCCTGCCTCTGTTTTCAAGTTTTGGCCTGCTGAATCTGTCTACAGTCCTCTCACTGCACCAAGTGAACATCCCGAACAAACATTATCTGCATGGTGGGTGCTGTCAGGTACTGTGAGGCTTGGAGAGAACACCGTACTGTAAAACAGCTTTTCTGTAGCAGTTGTTATATTCATTTTACTATTTTGCAAGAGTACCCAATATCTTCCTTACCAGTATTAGAATCAATGTATCTTTTTTGAAAGAATAAGTAGCACAAATACTGAAATACTTTGTTGCTAAAAGTAAACCAATCCACTCAGTCCATTTACTAATAGAGAATATCAACTGCTAATGCCTACAAGGTTATAATGAGTTCTGATATGTAAAATAAGTTAAACATTGTCAAACATTGTATTACCTTAAAATGTTCCTAATGGTAGAACAAACATATTTTTGATTTGTTTTCTTTTGTTAATTAAAGATTTTAATTTATTTTACATAGGGATAGCAGTTACTCCTCTCTACTCTCCTACCATCCCATCCTCTCTGCCTCCTCTCTCCCCATTCACTCCTTGTCCTCTCTTCTTAAAGGAACAGGCCTCCCTTGGGCATCAACAAAGCATGACAGAACAAGTTGAGGCAGGAACAAGCTTCTCTCCTGAACCAAGGCTGGGTAAGGCAAAATTACATGTAGAATACATTCCCAAAAACCAACTAAGTGCCAGGGACTGGTCCTGATTCCACTACTAGGAGCCCCACAAATAGACCAAACAACTGTTACCCTCATGCAGAGGGCCTAGGTCAGTTCTATGCAAGCTCCCTTGCTATCATTCCAGAGTCCTTGAACTCCCATGAGCTCAGATCATCTGTGGGTAACCCTGTCAAGATCTTGACCCTCCCTGCTTGCTCATATAATCCTTTCCCCCTCTCTTCAACTGAATTCCCGGAGCTCAGCCCTGTGTATTTTTGTGATTTTCTGCCTCTGCTTCCATCAGGTACTAGATGAAAGTTTTCTGATGACAATTAGGGTAGTTATCAATCTAATTACAGGGAAAGGACAGTTCAGGCTCTGTCTCAACTATTGCTAGATGTCTTAGCTGGGGTCTTCCTTGTGGATTCTTGCAAGTTTCCCTAGTACCAGGTTTCTCCCTCACCCCATAATAGCCCCTGCATCAAGACATCTATCTGTATAGTTTTGTCTTTCCAGAAACATCACTGTGTGTCATGTTATTTGGGAGAAATAGTTCACAGCTCAGAGACTAAAAATGCATTATGTTTTTTCTACAACACATGGAATTTAAACTTTTATTGTTAGATATGTGAAAATTCCATGTATCAAATCTCCATGCAGCTCTCACAGTGGGTGAGAGTTTTAGCCAATTGTTAAAAAATGAGACATGGAAAATGATTTCAATAAAGATTTCCATTTAATGTCAGCAGTGGTCAGAACCACTGCTGGTGATGGTGCTTTCTTTCAACAACCATCTCCTTATTTGACCACTAGGTTTACGAGTTCCCTCTCCCAACTGAATTGCCTCAGAAACTACAATTAGAATTAATTTCTGAACTCTTCTTTCTGTTGCATAGGTTGATTCATGTATCTTTAAATATATTTTGTCAACTTCATACATGCCTATAATTCATTTTGAACATATTTATCCGGTTCTTTTATTCTACCACTTCCTTTACCCAGTGTAACTCTACTTCCTGTCAGGATGCCCCTTCCTAAGCTCATGTCTATTAATTCCATGACAGTCTTCCCCAACACCTTCCCATGACAAGGTGTCCTGATGTTTTGGATTCTTGAAATCTGTATGGAATCAATTGATTTCCATGAAGTTGATACTTAAATAGTATCAGTCCTCGGATGTGTTACTGTCACTCAATAGCATGCCTCAATTCTTGTCCGGTATGATTTTAATTTTAATTTTGTATTTAAAGCATGTATCTATTTATCATAAACACATAGAAATACAACCAATTGTTTTGCTGATGCACAGTGTCTCTATTTAAATTTGTTTTTTAAGTATGTTTTGTAGACTTATTAAGATCTCACATGTTTTCTGTAACAAAAAACACTTCAGATTCCTTAATCTTGGACGTTATGTATTTTGTGGATTTTTTTGTTTTATAATGGCCAATAGTAAAACATTAAATCAAGGTACAGGCATACATACATACATACATACATACATGCACATACACCTCTAAAAGATTTTTTTTAATAATTCTTCAATGTATATACTTTATATAATGAGTCTTTGTATTTTTTTCCTGTAGTGGTTGCTCAAAACAACAAAGTATCTCTAACTAATTTAACATAATCTTGTAAAGACTTGCATTATAACATTTCTAGTGAAGTCCAATGACTTTGCTTTAGTACAACCCCACTTTTGCTCTTGTCAGTATCATATTATAACTATAGATATTACAATACACAAATAATGCTCTTCACTCTTTTTTACTTTTGTACTTTTTATTACTCTTAGTGAATTCAAGTAAAGAATACAAACATATATTTATCTTGTCTTTATGATGCTACACTATTTTTCCTTTTCTTTTCAGACAGAAACTGCCGAAGAAGTTTTCCCCAGGGCTTGAAAAATTCTCCTCAGCATAACAAGCACCATGAGATTATGGTGAAGAATTCATAAGATTAGTTTTTCTTATCTGAAAATATCTTTAAATCCACATTTTTTTGGAAGACTGTTTCACTGCACTTAGCATTCTGAGTTACCTTAAACCTCACTCATGAACTTTCATACCATCGAGCATCTTGCCTTCTGAAACCCAGGGTTATGAGAAGTCGGTCATTATTCCCATCATTGATTTCCTCTGTCCATATACATCTGTGTTGGATTTTGAAGCATGACTGTTTGTTTTAGTTACCTGATTAGAATGTATGAGGTTTATATTTTCTTTGTTCTTCTTTGAAAACACTTATTTAATTTCTTCAGGCTGTAGACTGAAGCACTTCACAGTTCAGAATTTCAGGCTATTTTTTTACAGTTGGGGATTTAGATTTCAGATCCTGCTACCAAGATGATAATTCTGATAGTATCTCTACAACACACTGATGACTACTTCTTGTGCTCACCATATGTTATATAAGCAGCTAAAATCTTGATTAAAATCAAGGATAATATTTTGTGGTAAAAACTTTGTTTCAGAGGAGGTATATAAATCTCTTCCAAAGAGGACATGAAGTTCTATTATTTTCATTCCGTTAGTGTTTTCAAATGATGCTTACTGTATACTCACATTGCTTCTTTACGGTTTGGAAAACTTGCAACAGTAACAATTCAACCACACATTTTTTTCCGCTGGTTATAAAATGTTTAATTTGAAATACATCACATCCACTCTGGTTCAATGAAGCATAGTGAATGTAAAGAAGGGAATATAGATGCTAAGCTTTGACATCTGTTAGATTTCAAAATAACAATGTCAACCCTTAGCATTGCCCGAGGTTTAATACTTAGAAATTGTTAAAAAGGATTCTGATATTTAAACATACTTAAAAACATTAAAGCATGAAAATTTATATCTCATGTTTTAAGCCAACACAAGATGAATTGCCCTAGCCTGTCTATTCCTAGACACAAAAAAGTGCCATGAGGGAATTAAGGCTTGAAATTAGTGGCCACTCCTTCCACATATTTAGTGATTAGGAAAATATTATATTCTCTAGTTTAAAAGCAAATTTGACCTTCAGTCCTGGTCCAGCTGGATTTGATGAGCTCCCAATACATCAATCACACTGTCTCAGTTGGTGGGCCAGTCCCTCACGGGTCCTGACTTCCTTGCTCATCTTCTCCCTCCTTCTGCTCTTCC
>JAQHUG010000028.1:4064554-4075569 GCA_028555095.1 Dicrostonyx torquatus | reverse complement strand
ACTCTTACAGGCTTGAGAGACAGTTCTTAGTGACCAATACATGCTGGTAGTAGAGTTAAAAATAGAATCACCACTGATTATAGTTTTCTTATATCACTGATACAAGAAATCTCTCCAGTCTAACTGGAGTAATTAACGTAAGTATTCAGAAAAGCTTACTTCACTTAGCAGCATTTGTTATGGGAGACTCTATTTACACCTGATAACAGTATCCTGTCCATTAGATAAATTGTGAAAATTTGTATTTATCACAAGTATGGAGAGGTCCACTGTGCTGGATAGTTTCCATCAGCTTGACAGAAACTTGGAAATGCGTGGGATAAAACTCAATTGAAGAGTCACATTTATCAGAGTGTCCAGTAGGTAAGTCTATGGAATGTTTCTTAATTAACTATTGATGTGAGAGGGTACTGCCTACTGTGGGCAGTGCTACCCTGGGCAGGGTGTTTGCAATGAATAAGATAGCAAGATGACCAACTCATAGGGAACAAATTATCAATCAATGTTCTTGTATGATTTCTACCTTTGCTCCTGCCTCCATGTACCAGTCCTGAATTTTCTTTATGACAGACTGTAAGCTGTGAAGTTATATAAACCTTTTCCACCCAAAATTGGTTTTGGTCATGGTGTTGATCATAGCAATAGAAAGAAAACTAACACACTCACTGAGGTTGCAGGTGGTCTAGAGATTTTACTTATTCCAGACCTCAGTGAACTTCCTACTCTGATACAGATCTTTCTGCTATATGTATTACATGCTGGAATGTTTCATTAGTCAGACTTCTATGGAGAAATAGAACTGATAAAATGAATATCTATTAGGCTAGTTTATAGAATGTAATGCGGCAAGTCCAAAAATCGCTGTCTTGCACCAGAGAGGACAAATACCGAAGAGTTCCATGAATAATACCATTAAGTGGAGTGCTCTAGCAGTCCCAATCTGTCACTGAGAGCCTATAGATTTCCTAAAGTGCCACTGGTCTCCACTGTAGACCCGCAGCCTGCTGTTTCTGACATCATAGAGGGAAAGCAGCAGCACTGGAGTAGGTGAATTTGCCAGGTGGAGTGGAAACCAAGCAATCAAATCCAATCTTCTTTCTTCCATCCTCTTTTATATGGACTGCTATCAGAAGGTTAACTTTCTTTTTTTTTTTTTTTCTAGACAGGGTTTCTCTGTGGCTTTGGAGCCTGCGCTGGAACTAGCTCTTGTAGACCAGGCTGGCCTTGAACTCACAAAGATCTGCCTGCCTCTGCCTCCCGAGTGCTGGGATTAAAGGCGTACGCCACCACCGCCCGGCTCAAGGTGAACTTTCAATTCCTGTGTCTTCCCACTTCAAATACACTCCCTGTGAGGAATTTCTAATGGATTCAATACCATTCAAATGTTTCCTGGTCCAATTATTTAACAAGATTCACCAAAACAAATGCACACAAGTGGCCAGGGTCTTTCTTGCCAGCATTCATTCTATTGGGGGTCCATACAAGCTTTTCTCTTTGCCTCCTGAAATTACTATGCTAAGTCATGAATCATGATTTGTGCCTGGTTTCGTTATTGGAAAGATGTCTCACCTAATATTTTTGTAAGTGTAATGTGGCATTTCAGGCTGTTTCATCATTCCTCCATGTCAATGGGACTCATTCTGAACCCCAGGTTTGCCTAGGCACGGTTCAGACTGCAACTGAGGCCAAGGTGACAGAGTCACGGGATACTGAAGGGGTAAAAGACACAATCACCAGAGTCCAAATTATGAAGAGTTTACCGTGAACAGCATTCGATGGAGAGGTAAGAGGGTTACCTGAACTAAGACATATTTGCTGATATCCTACCTGACTTCACATGGAAAGCACAGTATCCAATCCTAGTTGCTAAAATTTGACAGTGGTAACTAGGAAGGTTTCTAGTCTTCAGTGGGATTCAAGAAAATACTGTTTACTGATATATGATATCAACTTCACACAGTGACAAAATAATTTAGTAGTAGAAATGTAATACATGTTGAATATATACTCTTGCTGAGAATACATTGCTATGAAGCTCACAAGCCTCAGGGTTAAAGGCACTGTAATTAATCTGCTAAAAGGACATGGTATAAACTGCTCTCCATGTTGATATATCTATGTCAATATATTACCACAACTCTCAGCATTCAACAGATATGCTACGTTATGCTATGGACAGCCATTAACATTGAAACCCACAAAAGATCAAAGTGTAGAGAAGACATGTTGGTGATGTGCTATCCATAAACGGGGTGTCTATATCACACATCATCTGCCACACCTCAGAAAGCACCATGGAAGAAGGAGCAGAGGGAAAATAATTCTTCCTTAAGGAAGAAATCTATAGTATTTTGAACCTGCTCCAGGGTATGGTTTCATATCCAAGTCAGTACAAGTTGTTCTTGTGAGTTATTTAGAAAATAGAGGGAGAGAGAAAGAAAGAGAGAGAGAGACAGAGAGAGAGAGAGAGAATAGAAAAGTATCAAGTGAATCTGGGAAGATTTAGGCAGAGAAGCAGATGGGGAAAGAATATGATCAAAATTCATTCTATAAAAATTTAGTTTATTTAATAGAATATTATATTTAACAAATGATTTGTAAAACAGACGTTTTTAGTAGTCATGAGATATAAATGAGAGGATAATATCTGATAAATTCTGCTTCTACAAATAAAGTGCATATCTGGTACTTCTGAAGTTTTCTTTTCTGTAATGAAACAGAAAAATAATATATTCAATATGGTTTAAATGCAGAATTGCTAAATCAATTGTCATGTTCTGTTGTCTTAAAATTATAAAAAATTTATAAAATGTGAATTTACTGTACATATATTTTTATATTTAATGTGATAAACAAATTTATTTCTAGAAATATTTTAGTCTATTTAAAATTAATTAAACAAATATTAAATTTGGCTTAATATAGCTATGTTTGCTTGTTTATTTAGCTGAATATATATCTCCCTTTCACATTTCAAAGAAGGAAACATTTTTTTTCCAAAATCATATATAATTCTTATAAATGCATTACTGTCCTTCTGCTACCTATAGGAGAAAAAGGTGGTAAATATGACTTCTCATGCTTTTTTTTTTAATTGAGGGTGTACCTGTATGCTTTGAAGAACTGTGCACCTAGTTTCTTTACAAAATATCTAATGGTTAAGCTCCTATGGATAAGCAAAGGCATTCTCGGTTAAAGAATTGTGTTAGGAAACACTTTGTGGAGGATGTCTATCACTCACCTTTGCTTTTGTTAAGTGAACTCTGAAAGCGTAGGTTGATGGAGTGTCTTAGAATATCAAATAAGCGGCCAGATGATGGTGCCACATGCCTTTAATCCCAGCTCTCAGAGGCTGAGACAGGTGGTTCTCTGTGAGTTTGAGGCCAACCTGGTCTACAAGAGCTAGTTCAAGGACAAACTCCAAAGTTATAAAAAAAAATCTCAAAAAGTCAAAATATAATAATATCAAAGAATCTACTAAAAGAGTTACTTCACAGCCTACATGCTTCCTGCTATGTGAAGCAAGCTATACTACTGGTTAGAAATTGCATAAGTTCATTGCTTGATGAAAAGACCATATATCTGATACTCAAAGTAAGGGATTCCTCAGACCCCCAGATGTTTCTGCACCATTCTTTACTGATTAGATTGATAAAAACTATTATAGGAGATTGATGACTGGAAAATTATCTTGTACGAATCTAATTTGATAATCTTATCATTTGTGTTGTTACAGAACTAATTGGAGTTTAAACTCAATTATAAAATAAATATCTTTCAATTTAAACCAATTTGCTCAATAAACTCTAAATTTCAAAACAATACAGTTTGATATTAAGCCGTTCATTATAAAAAGATTTGAGAAATTTTAGATGCCGAGATACTGATACATGCCATTAAGAACACTTAAAATATTTTAAAACCTGTCAAATTTTTGCTTCATTGATCTTAACAGTCAGCCATAAAAATGTTCTTGTTTTGTACATCTGCAGTTTGAAAAGCAAAGAAGCAAAGCAAGCTGCTGTGCAGTTTCCATGGCATCTGTCACTCACCTTAGGGACAAAAGCTTGCTGCCATACAACACCTTTGTGATACTGAAGCTTTTTATCATAAGTCTTCATCTTTAATAAGAAAATTCATGAAGCTTATAATTGGCAGAGTACATACAATTGAAATATATGATGTGCCAGTACCCTCAACACTGATTTCACTTAATCTTTAACCTAACATATTGCAGAGTTACAGTAGCAGTTCTCACGTTGAGACTCCATCTGTTAATGGCAGGGAACAACATCGTGATACTGCAGGAAGCTGCAAAAAAGTGCAAGGGACTTGATATGCAGCTAACTGGAGTTCAGTGATACTTAAAGATGTTCTTTTTATGTCTCCCACTTATACTGGAAATAACCATTGAATGCAAGAACTGATAGGAATCCCTAAAGATCAGCCATCCTTTAAGACGTGATAGAAACCAAAACAAATTCTATCTGTGGCCAATGATGTGTAAAACATCCTGATCCATCTCTCAGAGAAGTAGCTAGGCAGGCTGACAGAGCTATTAGATTCATTAGTTCGTATCACTGAGCTAAGTCAGGGCTGCCAAATGCTTTAGCATGCCCTGCTAGTCAAGAAATTCTTTAAGATGCAGTACATTGATTATATCTGCTACAGGGATAAACTTAAACACTCTAGGTATAAATGAAATGGTTTAATGTCATTGTCTTCATTAAAAGGTAATTTATGTCCTGCACAGCTTTATATAATGGGAAGTAAGAAGAGGAGGTAAACATGGAGGAGGAAAAGAGGATGAGGGGAGAGAAAATAAGAAGAATAGGAAGAAGAGGAAGAGGAGAAGAGGAGGAAGAAGAAGGAGGATGAGGAGGACGAGGAAGAGGAGGAGGAAGGAGAAAGAAAAGGGGAAGAAGAAGAAAAAGGAGAAGAAGAAGAAGAAGAAGAAGAAGAAGAAGAAGACCCACACTGAGATTAAATAAGGCAGTGACTTTTGACAAAGAAGTCATTTTCCAGATCAGACTAATAGCCCTTGTTTTATGACTTTGTATGCCAGACAATTTTCAAGTACATTAAACACAAGATGAATATTTGGCCAACAAAAACACACCAATAGGTCATTGATAAAAAAAATTTCAATCAAAATGCAAGAATAATTTGAAGTATAGAAAAACAAGAGACAAGCCTGTTGATGACAAGAGAGCTCAGAATTCTCATAACACTGACTTCAAATAAAAAAAAATCATACCTGAGTACATGTACTACTTATGATTGTTGAATGCCAATGAGAAACGTCTATAATCTCTATAATTTTTATTTCATATATATGAATATTATTGTAGAAATTTAAATGATATGCACAGATTTAATGCAGTCATAGTAGCATCTACTTATAAGACAGCACTTGTGAGGATGAAGTAGATAGATCAGGAGTTCAAGGATAATCTAAACTGAATATTGAGTAGTTTGAGATCAATTTGAACATATAAAAAATAAAAAATAGAAAGAATGCATCAAATTTCACAGGAGATAAAAATTGTAATGACCTCTTTCTGATCAGACAAAGCTAAAATAAATATGTTATTGATTAAGTGTTGAGTATGAGGTATGTTTTGGAAGAATAAAAAGGGATTTTAAAAGGTATGCAGACTCCGCAAAAATCCTCCCTGTCTCTGGAAACTGGAAAGTCTGTAATGGATCATATCGGTAACTACAGAAACACATAAGAAGATGTAAGTAAGAGGTTGATCTTTAAATAGGGTATTTTCCCATTCGTAACTATTATTTTCTTCATTACGAATTTCATTAAGAATTAAGCTATGCCATCATTCATTAAATGAACATTCATTATTCTTGGTTTTTTGTGTTTTTTTTTTTTTCGAGACAGGGTTTCTCTGCAGCTTTGGAGTCAGTCCTGGAACTAGCTCTTGTAGACCAGGCTGGTCTTGAACTCACAGATATCTGTCTCTGCCTCCCAAGTGCTGGGATTAAAGGCGTGCGCCACCACCGCCTGGCTATTATTCTTGTTTTTAATGCACTGACAGTATAGAACATAAAGTTGAATAATTTTCAATGCATAGTTACAGTGTAAACATTTCATTAACAGTGTATCTAAGGACACTGACAGATGTTAACTACTACTCAGTTTTTATTTTCTCCCAGTCAAACAATTCTGAATGCTTTTCCTGTAGATGGCCTTTCAGATTGGCAATGACATTCAACACTGAACCCAAGGCTAGTGGCAGGCTCCTTTGAAACCACTTATCATCAATGAATAACTGACTGAGAAAGACATCATTCACCTGGCTACATTGTCTATGCTACCAATACTCTCTTTAAATCTAAAATTTTGTCTCCATGCAAAGTATACATTAAAAATTAGAAAGAGCATAATCTCCTTTGTCATCTTTTGGGATTTTAGTCCTCATAGGGGCCTGTCTTGCCAAGAGAAGGTGCTTAGTCTTATAACTTGATATTCTATGTTTTGTTGCTATCAATGGGAAGCCTGCACCATTCTGAAAATAAATAGAGGAAGAATGGAAGGGGCACAGAGGGAATGGTGGGGGGAATGGGAGGTAGGGGATCCTCAATCAGGTTGTAAAATAAATTTAATTAATAAAAAGGATAGATCAAATTCACAAAAATAATAAAATATTTTAGAGGAAAGAAGAGCATATTTTGAAATTAATGATTGCTGTTCTAAAACTGGAAGACAAATCAAAGCAGAAAGTACAATAGAATTAGATGCTCATGGTTTTTGCTCAGTCCTATGTAGGAACGTATGACGTTTTCATGTGTTCTAGTGTACTTTAATGAGAATCTTAAATTGCTGTTAGTAATAGTCAATTCAACCTTTATTCATGATGAAGAAGCAGAAAAAGTAAATGAGAAGTTTGTTGGTGGTTCCTTCAGCAATGAAATGAAACATGCCTTGCTTTCTTCTTTCTTTCTGGGGCAGATATTTGAGGGACAGCCTCAATACCAAATTAATGGGAAGTAAAAATAAACTGTTAATAGAATGTTTCAATTTCCTGAGAAACCACCACAACACACTGATTTCCAAAGTGGTTGCACAAGTTTGCATTCCCACCAGCAGTGGAGGAGTGTTCCCCTTGCTCCACATCCTCTCCAGCATAGGTTGTCCTTGGTGTTTTTGATTTTAGCCATTCTGACAGGTGAAGAACCGGTTTGTACTGACCAAAGACAACCTTGCCAAATGTATTTCCCTGAGACTGACAGAAAAATTTCAAAATGAATATATCCATTTTAATGAATACATTCATACACTCATGTATTAATGAAGAAGGCAAACAACTCCGACTTAGATATGAAAGTTTTATGCCTCAGAGGTAATATGTATAGTTTGTGAGTTCCAAATATTTATTTACATTTCAGACAAATTTGGTTGGCAGATTTATATACCTTCTCATTTCAAGTGTCAACATCATGATTCTTCACAGGTTGTACAAGTTAGTGTCATAAGCTCATTAAAGGACACTTTTGACTGGACATTAATACTGCTACCCACATATCCTGTTAACCTATAGAAAAGCTACTGCTGAGATCTACTACCCATCAAACAATCACCTATATAGCTGCAACATCACTGTTATTTATTTCCATTGCTCTTCTGAACATAGGTCTCATATTTTTAGCATCTGCAAACTAGGTCATATTTGGCTTGCAATTTCAAACAGAGACATTTATATTAATTCCAAAGACAAAAGATAAATTGTATAGCACGAAATGGCAGATTGCATAGAATGCAAGAGATTTCAGCATAGAACACAGCTTAAAATTCAAATTCTAGATTTTTTTTAAAAAAATCTATTTTGTGTTATCTACTATAAGAATATAGACTTTTGCGATCTATGCATGTATCAGCTCTGAAGCTACCAATTTTATTTCTATCTGAATTTTCAGTGCCTCTTCATATAGGATTGACTTGCCTTGAAGGTTGAGGAATAGACAGAATTTCAACTGAACCCGTTTCAAATTATGTTGGCCAGTTTCCCGCTAGCTCCCCATATGTGTTCTGAAACAATCAGAAGAGCACACGCCACACTCCTCTTGGTCTTTGACTTAAATACTGGGGTGAGATACTTGGAATGAACTAGAAGTGTGGTAGGTAGCTTACCTGAGTCAGGTAACTGTCCATTAAGCCTTGAAACCGCTTGTTAACAAGAAAAATTGCTCAAAGTCACTCAGATTGTGAGATATGTACGATAACATCTCATCTAACTTTTTCTAAGTTCTCACTACACGTCAGGAAGTCTGACAGTTGAATTCCAAGTAAGAACTCTAAATATCAAGGTCAGTAATCCCGAATGGCAGCTGGAGGGTATACTAGCAGGTTTTAATAACTCTTTGGCCAAACTACCTTCCAATGGAGCTATGATACTACAATATTCATGAATATTGCCCCTTGGAATACAATTGCCGTGTTGCCAAGAAGCGAGAGCACTGAACAGTGCACAGATAACTAGTGACCTTTCTCCTCATTACTATACAGTTTCCTTCAAATCTGGATGTTGATAATCTCATAGACACTATCACAGTGAATGAGAATGGTGCCCCAGGCTTATACGCTTGAATATTTAGTCCTCAGTTTCAACTCTTTGCGAAAGACCAACGGAGGAGGTGTGTACCAAGGTTTGCGGACAGCCCAATAGCCATGATGATGATTTACTGAGCTAATGAAACTGAGGAGGGAGTTATTGAAATCTTTAATTTGGATACTTTGATATGTTAGCCCTACAAAAGGATGTCTCTGTTGTAATCCCTTCAAATTTGTTAGTCCTTAGCTATTGATACAAAAGAATTGGTTCACTGTTGCCATGTAGTTATTTGACTATCTTCTTCAGTACATTTTATTACTCTTTGGTGTTTTTTTGTTTGTCTGTTGTATGTTTTCTAGGTAAGGTCTCACCTTTTAACACCAGCTGGCTTGGAACTCACTTTATAGACTGAGATGGATTTGAGCTCAGGGGCTGCCCAAGCACACTCAGCCTACTTATTTGACTTTTAGGCTTTTTGACTTCATTTTTCATTCTTCTTTGTTTTTTTATGGATTTTTATTGAGCTCTACATTTTTCTCTGATCCCCTCCCTGCCTCTCCCCTCCCCCTTCAACCCTCCCTCAAGGTTCCCATGCTCTCAATTTACTCAGGAGATCTTGTCTTTAAACATAAAGTAAAGAACACCAGCCTACAAACCACAATCCCAGACAACTTAGACAACAACGAGGACACTAAGAGAGAGACACGTGGATCTAATCTACATGGGAAGTAGAAAAAGACAAGTAGAAAAAGACAAGATCTCATTCTTCTTTGTTTAATTACAGTTCTTTAATAATACAATTTGAAGTTTTTGATCCATTGATTTAACATATTTGTTTATATCTTATGTAAATTCATCTCTCTCTCCCTTGTCTAATTTTTTCTCAGTTTAAACTACAGAGTTCCTTTATATAGCTGTAAGATTAACATACTCTATTTAAAATGCAAATACACAGGAGGCAGAAATAAGACAGTCTCAAAATAAAGCCATTTTGGTACAGAATGAACCACTGCCTCTCACACATTGAATATAATAAGTAATATTGAAAAGTAGTAAAATAATTGGGCATGCTGGCATATACATATATCTGAACTAAATGAGACCCTGTCTAAAGTAATGTAAAATAAAAATCATTTACAAAGTCTTAATTATATAAATATGTGTACTCAAATAGATTTGTTGATTACAACATGCAATTATTTTACACAATAATCAGCCCTAAGTAATTTAGCAGTTAAAATGTAACTTTCACATGGACAATATTTTCTGTGTTTATACATGTATACTCAGGCTCACATATGTGTCTGACAATAAATGAGTGTGCATGCAGGTAGAGGTTATCAGTCAACCTCTTTTTCCTTCCCTGATAACCACCTTGGCTTTTCTTTTCTTTTGTTTTTGTTTTTCACAGACAATTTAGCTCACTGGAGACTGGGACCTGCCTATCATTTAGGCTCTTTGGTGAACAAGTTCTGCAACTCTTCTATCTCTGCTTCCTGCTGAGGTTGCAGGTCTGTGCCTCCACTTCAGGCCACTTTACCGGATTGAGTGCTGGATCAAAATCAGCTCTTTACGCTTGCACAGAAAACAATTTCCTGATTGGGCTCCTTTCCTGACTTCCCATTGACAGTGGTTTTTCTCAATGATATCAATACATCCACTTTAATTTACGTTTACTTTTATACGGACTATCATTTGGGGATTCCTTGAAATAGAATTTATTCATTGATTTTCCTTTTCATTAATTGTGAGCAAAACTTTACTCATGTCTCATTTTTAAAATTATCTAGATTCTTCCATGTGCTTCTGAAATTCTGCTAACACAAGAATTTCTAGGAATCCTGTAGACTTTATTCAGTTTAAGTAGTCACATTCTAAGTGGGTGGGTAAGGAGTTTTTACTATTTACACTGTGGAACAGATTTAATGTTTGATACCTTATTTTCATTATTAAGGATTTTGTGTGTGTGTGTGTGTGTGTGTGTGTGTGTGTAATCTGACAACATGTTTTGTCACCTCATTATATCATTCATATGTCAAGAGCCAAAGCTTCTATTTTATTCTTGTAATTTATAAAATTTTCAAGTGCATTTCAAGTTCTGACCACAGAGTCTTTTACATAACTTTGGATACATTGTTTTAGTTTGCTTAGTCAATTTTGTTGGTAATGTATAATTTGATGTAAAATAATACCAAATTTTTCTGTTAGTGTATATAACAGAACATTCGAGTTTTGGTTTTGAAGCTTCAAGAAATGCATTAGTCTACTACCTACTTTTAAATATTTGATTAATTTCTGCCTCAAATTACAATCATCTGATAATTATTTTGCCTTTCTTCATGAAAATTGAAAGTACTTTACTCACCAGGAATTTCAGTATGTCTATGCTTTTATCCTCATTAATCAAACAATTTAGTTTAGTTAGCATTTCATTTTGTCTTTTTTAAT
>JAQHUG010000028.1:4029155-4048479 GCA_028555095.1 Dicrostonyx torquatus | reverse complement strand
TCCCAAGCCCCATTCCAGCCACTATATTCTTAATTCTTAGATGGGTTAATCATAAAACAACTTCTGAGCCTTTCAACTCAGAGGCTAACTACTTGCGGTTTACAGAAGCATAGTTCACCGGGTTTTCCTCCATTGTTGTACTCTTCCCATTGTTGTTGTTTACAATTCCAATTTTGATTTATAACACCAAAGGGAGTCTGCCCTAAAAGCCCTAGGTTTCCCAGAAACATTATTCATCGTAGCCAAATTCTTTTCTGTATCAATATTATTTTTTGGTCAAGTTTTATAATCAGGTAAAAATCAATTTCTCTATTTTTTTCCCAAATTTCCCCTATTCTTTCATCAGTCAGGTTTCTCCCCATAACCTGCTTTACAGCTTCAATGCTGCCCACTCTATCAGATCAGGAAGGCTCATATTATCATACAGCACATCCATATTTTCAGATGCCACTGGTGTGGAAAGAGAAAAAGAACATGAAGAACAAGTGTACTCGTAGAATTGCCATAACCAGAAACATCTGTAACATTGCCAAATGCATATGCAGACACCAGAGAAGCAGTCCTCAGTGAACATTGGTGTTTTCTCCTTGGCCCTCATGTAACATGCTCATTTAGCTGTCACTGGGTTGCCTGGAGGGAATTTCTTCCTGCATCTCAGGAACCGGACATGGAGGAGGGCTATGTTTTGCCATCTCCTGAAGTTTATTTTTTTTAAAATAAAAACCCTAAAATAAAAAATAAAAAAATGAAACATTCAACTGACCAAGGCACAGAGAATGAGAATTTGTAATGCTCAGTCCTAAATGGAGCATCTGTTTTTCACCCCTCCTCTCAAAGCTTAGGGTTTTTGAAGAGGTCATGCAAATATTGTGAGATCCAGAGTTATTAATATGACTGCAAAGAAACCGACTTCTGGACATAGCAATACACTCGCATGTGATATCACAGAGACTTGTATGACAGTCTTCATGGGAGTTGGGCAAGCTCAAGCCAGATGTAACCGCAAATGGAGACTGGAACTGGGTATAATGCTCTACTCTGAGTTGAGCAAACATGGCATTAATAGCTTCTGGAAGAGGGACAGTCACAGTTCTTAAAGAGTGTTTTGTTTGGTACATCCAACAATGCTTCAGTGGAAGACCACAATGCATCCCACATCCAACATCCAAGAATATGTGGGCTGCACAAATTGAAATCAAATGGTTTAAAGCAAAATTAAATGAAGACAAAGAGTTGGGTGGATAGAAAAGGCATGTGGATCTGGAAAGAGTTGGGAAGAGAAATGAGTGCTTTTGTACTGGCTACTTTAATGTTAACTTGACACATGAAGTCATCCGAGAAGAAGAAATCTCGATTAAGAAAATATTTTCATTGAACTATGTTGTAGAAAAGCCAATAAATGATAGAGTTTTCAGATAGATATCTCTTTTGTCTGTGTTGATTTCTCTGTACTGCACTCAAGTTTGGTGAGATTTCACAGGTATATCTTCAAACTGACTTTAATTTTTCTCTACAATTTCCGTGCATTTCAAATATTTTCATTATTTCATATGTTATTCTAGAACTTTTATAAAATAAACCAATCAGAAGAAAGTGTCAATCTCTTACTGTTTTTGTTTTGCTTGCTTACTGACTAGGTATCTGCTGCGGCTAAAGCCTGTTTTCTCTCAAATCATTAGCTTTGCCCTTTAATTGCCTCTTTCAAATGGAGACATTTTCTTTTGGCAATGATTTACAATTGTCTTTTACATGATTATTACATTGTTATGGATAATAAATACTGTGGTGATTATATTCCTAACTGTCAAGGCTGTTTAGCTCCCTTTGATCTGGCAGATCATTGAATTATTTTAGTTAATGTTCCATCTCTGGGAACAACCCTGTGAAGAAAATATGGTACATATGATCCAGTCACCGATGATGAACAGCAGTCCCTTTAATAGGTAAGTTTATTCTGTGATTATATTCAATACTCCTAAACTGAATTTCTAGTCTGTTTTACTTTGGAACTACGTTTTGTAGTATATGTTCTACAGTAGGTCCAACTCTCCAACATTTCTTCCAAAGATTACAAGTTTGAAAAATTCTCTGTCGTAGACCCAGAAAAGGCCTGGATGTTTAGTCATTCTCATTGAAGTAATAAAGCACATATTGCCTCTTAGGTAAATGAAGTTCAGAAAAAGGTCATCTAATTACCATTTCCCTTGTTATTTTCAGTAAAGAACTATCCTGTTCACATAGCTCATCATTGTTTCCATACTTTTTAAAACGGGATTATGTTTGAGATTTCTAATATTCTTAGAAGCTATATGTTTTCCATTTAAAATACCTTTGCTCCATTGGTTATAATACATCTTTATTAATATTCTGTATAGATGTATACTCCTTCTTTTTTTAATTATGGTACTTAATTTGAGACGTTTTTATTCACAAGAAGTCTTAAGAACTAATACAGAAGGATTGCTTATGTACTTCTGTGAACTGGTCCCCAGTGGTAACATCCTGCAAAACAACAAGGATCTTGACATTAATAAGGTGCAATGCAGAACATTTCTATCACAAGATGCCTTCATTTTGCCTCTTATATCCACCTGGATTTCTTCGGATCTTCTCATGTCTCTAACCTTTGTTAGCGTCTGACTTATTCTCTACTGCAACAATTTTAACATGTCAATAATCTTAGCTAAATGAAATCAGAGAGAATGTAAGTATTATGGCTAAAGTTTTTATAGTTTTCTTTACATTTAAGTATCATTGTGATTACCAAGCATTTTTCCTTCTTTTTATTTATATTATTCAATGTCTGAATGATAATAATTCACTAAAGAGAAAGCATTTACAATGTTTCTTAATTTGGCTTATTGAAAATGTATATCATTATATTATGATAAAATATGTTTTACATTCTAAAATCTACATTTTGCTTAGTCTCAGAACCAGCATTAATAATAAACATTAAGATCACTTAGCACTTGGAACTGCTATTCTAAGATGTTTTCAACTTCTTTGTCTAAATTGCTTTTATGGGATGGGAGAGGCAGGGAGGGGAGAAGAAAAGGATGTAGAGCTCAATAAAAATCAATAAATAAAAAAAGAAAAAAAGAGAACAATGTAACAACCAAACTTACTTAGTTGTCTTGAATTTTCCATGCAATCATCTTTTAATGCATAGCAGTAATCTCAAATTATGTATTCTACCCTGCCACTGAACCAAGGGTAAAACATGTTTGCATGTATGTGTGTTTTGGTAATTATTAGCTGAAAAGAGAATATATAGGTTGAAAAAAATCTTATAAAATGAATATCTACTGTAAATGTTACATGTAACACTGAGACAGAATATACTATTTAGCACAATAGGAAACAAAGAGAGAGGTGTAACATCAGACACCAAGGAAATTCAGACATACTGTAGAACTCCATACTCCACAATTTGGAAAATCTAAAAGAAAGGAATAATTTTCTTCCTAGGTGTCATTTACTGAACTTAAATCAAGATCAAGTAAACAATTTGAATAGACTCATAACTGCTGGTGAAATAGAAATCATCATAAAAACTCTTACAACTAAAAAAGCCAAGGTCAAATGGTTTCAGAACAGAATTCTACCATACTTCCAAAACAGAGTTAATGCCCATATTCTTCAAAATTTTTCACAAAACAGAAATAGAAGGATTGCTGCCAAATTTATTTTATGAGACCACAGTTTCTAAGATACTCATACCACATAAAGATTCAACAAAGGAAGAAATTACCAAGCAATTTCCCTTAGAGACATTGATGTAAAAATACTCAATAAAATATTTGCAAACTGAATCCAAAACACATCAAAAAAATCATGCAACATGACCAAATTGGTATCATCCCAGAGACACAGGGATGCTTCAATTGATGAAAACAAGTAAACATAATATGCCATATGAAAAACAGAAAGAAAAAATAACACATGATCATTTCATTATGTGCAAAAAATTCTTTGACAAAATTCAACACCCATTCATAAAAATTCCTCTAGACATTAGGGATGCATACCTAAACAAAATTAAGTCAGTTTACAGCAAGCTGATAGTCAAAATCAAGATAAATGGAGAAAAATTCAAAGCAATTCCATTAAAATTAGAAACAAATTAGATTCCAAAAAATTATAAAGTGATTGACCACTTTTAGCAAGGGGATATAAGTAAGAAAGGAAGAGGTCAAACTATAATTGTTTGCAGATGATATGATAGTGTATATAAGTGAACTGGAAAATCCGCTTGGAACGCTTGAAGCTGATAAATACTTTTAGTGAAGTAACTAGATTCAAGAGTAACTCAAAATTATCTATTGAAGGGGCTGCTTGTTGGTTCCTGGCTGCTTAGCCTGGAATAATTACACAGAAACTATATTAATTAGCTCTAGCTTCTTATCAGCTAACTCTTACATATAAATTTAACCTATCTCCATTAATCTGTGTGTGGCCACATGGCTTTGACTTACTGGGTAAAGTCTGGCATCGGTCTCTGGAAGGGGCTACATGGCTTCTCTCTAACTCCTCCTCCTTTCTCCCAGAATTCTAGCTCTGTTCCCCTATAGCTCTGCTCTAGGCCCAAGGCAATTCCAATGATATTCAAAGCATACTGAGGGGAATCCCACATCAATAATCTGTAGCTCTCCTTTATGTAATTGAAAAATGGACTGAGAAATAAATGAGGGAAGCTACACCTTTCACTATATCCTCAAAAAATGTAAAATATCTTGGGTTAATTTTAACCAATCAAGTAAAGATATATACTATTAAAAATTTCTAGTATTTGAAGAAAGAAATTGAAAAAAATATCAGAAGATAGAAATTTCTCCCTTGCTCATGGTTTGGTAGATTCACATAGCAGAAATAGCCATGCAAACAAAAGCCAATAACACATTTAATGCAATCACCCAAATACTAACATAATACTTTGCAAACCTTGAAAAGAAAATTTTCATCTTCATATGGAAAAATAAAATAAATAAAACCAGGATAACTAAAATGATCCCAAACAATAAAAGATATGCTAGAGGTATTACCATCTTGATTTCTTCCTATATTACAAAAATATAGTAATGAAAATCACATTATATTACCATAAAAACTGGGGCATTGATCTGTGAAATTGAATTAAAGGCCCAGAGGTTAACTTGAATATCCATGTACATCTGATATTTGATAAAGAAGTCAGAAATAATGTAAAAATAAAAGGACAGCATCTTCAACAAATGATGCTGGTCTAAATGGATGTCTGAGTGTAGAAGAATGCAAATAGATCCATATTTAACTCCCCAAACAGAACTCAAGTGGAAGGGGATGAAAGACCTCAAAACAAAGCCAGACACATTGAACCTGACGGAAGATAAAGTGGGGAATAGCCTTAAGTGCACAGGAGTCTACATTCTGCAATAGTGACAGCCCAGGCATTAAGGTCCTTAATAAAAGGACCTCATGAAATTGAAAAGCATATGCAAGGCAAAGTACACTATCAATACGGCATAAATGCATCCCACAGAACGGGAAAAGATTTTCACCAATTCCAAATCTGACAGAGGACTATTATTAAAAATATAGGAAATATATAAAGAACTCAAGAAACTAGATATAGGAAAAGCAAATAATCTGATTTTAAAATGGGGTATAGATCTATACAGAGAATTCTCAATAGAGGAATCCCACATGATTGAGAGGAAAAACCAGTTTAAGAAATATTCAACATCTCTAGCCATCAGGGTAATGTAAATCAAATCTACTATGAGATTTCATCTTACACTTGTCAGAATAGCTAAGACCAATAACACAAGTAATAGTTCATGCTGATGATGATGTGAAGCAAGGGAAACACTTCTCCACTGATGGTTTGATTGCAAACTTTTGTAATAACTATGGAAATCAATATGACTGTTTCTCAGAAAGTTGAAAATCGACCTAGCTCAAAATACAGCTATACCACTCTATTGCATATACCCAAAGAATATTCCATTCAACCAAAAGAAACTTGTTCAATCACAATCATTGCCGCTGTTTTTATCATAGCCAGAAACTGGATACAACTTAGATATTCCTCAGCCAAAGAAAAGATAAAGAAAATATGATACATTTACACAATGGAGAATAACTCTGCTTTCTTTCTTTCTTTCTTTCTTTCTTTCTTTCTTTCTTTCTTTTTCAATGATGTCATAAAATTTGAAGACAAATGGAGTGAATTAGAAAAATATTATCTTGAGTGAGGTAACCCAACCAGAAAAATAAATATGGTATCTACTCACTTATAAATGAACACTAACCATTAAGTAAATGACAACCAAGTAAAACACATAGCTCAGAGATGCTAGGTAAAAACAAGTTGTCTAGGAGGAACACATAGATCTCCCAGGGAATGGGAAATACAATAGATATGGTGGGTGGCCTGGGTGTGGTTGAGGGGAGTAGTGTGAGAGATCAGTTAAGTGAGGAGATGGAATATAGCAAAAGAGTGCAAGGAGAGATAGATGGAATTGGGAGATATTGGAGGAACAGTGTGGAAACCTAGTGCAGGGGAAACACCCTGGTATCTATACATATGTTTCTAATGAGAGGACACTCGATAATGGAGGGAGGGTATGAATTATCAACAGCTTATCTCTTGTAGTCAGACAAGACTTCCAGTGGATTTGCATTGATTTAATTGCAAGCTTCCATGGAACTCCCAAAGTAACCCAGGATAATGCTAAGACAAAGAGATGCTCTTTGCAAACAGACAGTTGGGCAGAATTCCAGGGAAAACATCCACACAATTCACTGAACATGGAGAAGTCATAGTGGTGCCTACATGCAGTCTTCAACCTACATTCTAGTCTCTTTGGTGAGGGAAGGTGTTCAGCAGATTACCAGAAAGAAATGAGGACACTTACCCAGCAAAAAAACCCATTTTAATTAAAATCTGTTCTCCTGGCAAAATATACTTGGCAATGGTGGTACTGAAGTTGTGGCAGTAGCCAACCATTGTCTGATCTGACTTAAGGCCCACTCCTTAAGAAGGAACCCATACTCCACATGGCTTGGTAAATGAAAACCAGAGACTAGGTAACCCAGAGACCTAGGGTCAACCTAAACACAACTGAATCATTAAAAAAAAGCAGAACAGATGCAGAGACCCACAGTCAAACATCATGTGGAGCAAGAGGCTAAAATCATATTTTCCATCCCTTCACATCTTAGGAAATCTAGCAGAAGAGGAGGCAGAATGTGTGAAAGAGTCAAGGTTGGTGGAGAATAATAGGAGAAAAAGGCTCTCAGAATCAACTAAATCCACTAAGTGAGTCAATGAGCTCACAGAGAATGAACAGCAAGTACAAGGTAACATGAATCTATACCAGGTCCTATGTGTATATATTCTAGCTATGATATTAGTATTTTTAAGGAACTCTTAACTTTGAGAATGAGTAGGTCTGACTCTATTGCCTATTTTTGGGATTCTTTTCTTCCTGTTGCATTACCATGTCCAAATTCAATATGAGAGTTTTGCTTCATCTTCTTATATATTATTTTGCATAGTTTCTCCCTCTTGGATTGCTGTTATTTTCTAATGAGAGACAGAAGAGTAGTAGATGGAGAGAAGATATAATATATGAAGGAAACAGAAGGAACATGATCATATCTTATATGGATATCGTTAGATTAAGTAGTTGGGCTGGTGGTACTGTTTCTTTGATGTATCTGTTGGGGTCAATTGGATTAAATGACTAAATCCACAATAAAACACTACTAAAGATTTCCGTAAAGCATCCTTCATTCCTTTCCCCCATGTTCCTCTCTGTGCTGATCAATAAAAGAAAGAGCAATGCTCCTTGTTAGGGGCAGACACTCAGACACAGACAAAGGACAAACACATAAGGCAGCCTCAGTCACATACATATTCCAGCTTAGAACAGAGTCAGGGGATGAATAACAAGACTCTGGATCCCTATTGGTCAAATGACATCGAGAAGAAATTTGATCTCTATTATTAATAATACTCTGATACATTATTGTTGACCCTGAGTTTATTATTAATGCATTCAATTTGATAAGAAGAAAGATACTATATATCCTCAACACAGATTTGATGTGCTAATAAGTTTTATTAATTTTTTTGTTATTTATTTTAATAAGAAGTTTTTCATTAGTTTGATCTATTACTTCTGTCATTATACTTTATAGTTGGAAAATTTCACTTCTTTACTATGTGAAAAACAAAGAATGGAAATTCTGAAAATTTGATGCTCACAGGAATATAAAAGAAGAAAAATTTAAGCTGCATGAATAGTACATATTTATTTTATAAGATGGTACATAATGTTTCTGGAACATTTTAACTATGTAAAATTACCAAATGTAATGCAGAAATGATATCATTTTATGTGTTCTTGCAAGCATTTATTTTTTTCATATTTTTATCTCTTAGAGATGAAACTGCTACTTCCATAACTTCTAATGATTTTTGGATATATTTTACATAATTATTTGTCATTGTTATGAAAATGTCTTCTCATAGCTTTTTCAAGTTTTCAGATGGAATTGGTGATTTTTAAATTGTAGAACTCTGGTACTTCATGCTACATTTTGACAGGAGGTCTATCTGAAATGTATAGAAAGTAAATACTGTCTTTTTCTCTATTATTTCTCAATTAATCTGTCATATGCACTAATTACATGTCTCTTCTTAGGATAAAACACGAAGTTTTCTGAACACTCTTTATTTATTTATTTGAGACAGGTTTCTCTGTAGCTTTGGAGGCTATACTGGCACTAGCTCTTGCAGACCAAGATAGCCTTGAACTCACAGAAATCCATCTGTGTTGTAATTAGGTGAGAGGTATGTGGGGGGCAGGTGTGTGTTGTAGGTTCCCAGCACCTGGCTCCCAAGCCCCCAGCTGCCGACCTGCTCAACCACTGGTTGCTTGCCCGAAATAACCACAGGAGAACTGTATTAATTCAAATACTGCCTTGCCCATTATCTCTAGCCTCTTCCCGGCTAGCCCTCACCTCATAAACTAACCCATTATAAAAGTCTGTAAGTCACCACGAGGTGGTGACTTACCGGACGGTCCTAAAGTACCTCCATCTCCGACGGGAGCCTCATGGCGTCTGGCCTCTCACTTCCTTTCTTCCCAGAACTTCCATTCTGTCTACTCCACCCACCTAAGGGCTGACCTATCTATAAGCCAGGCAGCTCTTTATTCAACCAATAAGAGTAATACAAAATACAGGAGAACACTCCCACATCACATCTGACTCTTCCTCCCAAGTGCTCGTATTAAAGGCGTGTGGTACCATTGCTCAGCTCACGATACACTTTTAAATACAGTAAAATGACCCATTCTCATTTACTATGATTAAAATATTTTATAGTCTTATTTTTGTCTTGTAATGAAAAACTCAAAATGATATTTTCTCTCTTCTAGACACCCATCCATGTATAAAAAGTGAATTTCTTATCCTATAAATGAAACTTTTATAAGAGCACATATCATCAATTATATATTAAAGATATGCTAAATATAAAATGCCAAAACTTGTACCATGGCAACATTCAATTTGGATTTTTCCTGTGGAACACAAAGTTTCAGTTTCTGCTTTATAAAGGGACTCTCCAAAGTTTCTTCACATGATTTATTTAATTTTCAAAACCATTGTGAAGTTATTCTTTAATTTTAAATTGAATTATTCTTTATTTCAAACATTTAACTACCTTATTGTGATGGTTCATAATGACAAAAAAGTAAATTATAGAAATACAAGCGAGCACACTGATAATTAGTGGATAAAAGTGGGCCAAAAGGTACGAAGTTTTTCAGTCATTTCCTTTGTAGAATTAGTCACATCATTTTACTTTTAAATTCAAGATCAAGAGAAATGTTCTTCCCCAAAAGACAAGTTGTTATTTACCTGAGTAAGAGTTTTGCAACGATATTTTTTTCTTTCTGCTTCTTAAGATAGAGCCTGAAAAACTGACAACTTTCAGAGGATTGGGAATAAATATAAAAACTAGGAATTTTGATAATTGGTAGATCAAATCGAAGACAAAAACAAATTCCAGCAGATCACTAAAAACTGAGACATAGTATATACTTAGTGGGAAGTATAAATAGCTATTTTAAAGAGATTTTCATCATTGTTCAAATTAATATGAAACCTATTTAGGCACATTTTCCATGACATTCTTTTCTACATAAAATGGTGGACTTCTGGTGTATTAAAAATCTCATATTATTAGAAATATTTTAGATAAGCTTAATGTAAAAGTTTTTTTTCTAGGTAATAATATTCATGAATTAACATTCTGAAATATCTGAAAGGCAGAGACTTTCATCTATTACTACTATATGGAGGCAGTATTTACAGAGAGAAAATAAAGTAACACACAGACAAACTTGGCTTATTACACCTAGGCCTTGCCTATCTTTGTGCACTGTGTAGCCGATAAGTCCTCTCCCTTCATGGGGAGTTAGGCCAGTTGAGATTGATTGCCTGAAGGTTAGCTCTGTGATTGACAGACACTCATCAGGTATTTGTTATAAGGATACACTCATGTGGTTTGTATTTTCTTTTATTTTAATTGATTTTTATTGAGCTCTACATTTTTCTCTGCTCCCCTCCCTGCCTCTCCCCTCTCCTTAAACTCTTAACAATAGATTATAGTTACCAGCATGTGGTCACCAGTAATTTATGCATTGTGAAATACATGTATGTTCCGTGTGTGGAATATGTGTATTGTCCATGAGTGAGAGGCCAGACATACATTTGCATAGAGCAGAGAATTTCAGACATCCTGCTCCGTCTTTCTCCACTTTATTCCCTTGAGACATGCTCTCTTACCTGTACGTAGAACGTACTTGGCAATTCATCCCTGAGAAATCGTCTTGATTCTCCTCTCAGCTGTTATTAATTGAATAGAATTCTTCCTTGAGGGGTAAGGCCCCATCAGATATCCCGGAGACACATTGGTGTGTCAACTGGTGCTGTCATGGTCCAGGTCTTGTGATTTTTATCGCTGTAGCTTCTTTTAATATCTAAAAGACAGAATCACGAGCAGACTTCTACTTTCAACTTTTGAAACCGGTGTCTGTGTCTCTGCCTCACTTTCCTTGATCAAATTCAACATTTTGTTGACCATTTAAATTGTCTTGATAATTAAGGAAAAAGAATACGCATCCTTCAGTATTAACTCCAGTTTCATTTTTTTTTAATTTGTAAATATCTTTTGCACAGTACAAAAGTCGACACCATGTTTATTTGAAAATGTTTGGAAATGTAAAATAAAAATACTAACTCTCTAAATATTTTCTTGTTTATATAAATCTAGTGTAAACAAGAATTAAGACATGAAGTGCTTTTTTACTATTTAATAGTGAAACAGAAACACCTGTACAGGTATAGTGAAATAGCTAACCTGCCAGACAAATGGCTAAAATAGCTCAAATAAGAGACTCCAACCAAAGGTTTTCTGACTGCATCAAGCAGTTAGAGCATATATTCCCCGTTATGATTAAGGTGATTGAAAATTGTCAGATGAGATCATGCAATGCTACATAAACAAATGAAACAAAACAAAACAAAAAGGGGAAATGGCACACAGCAAAACAGAAACAGGTGAGCAGGAACACGAATTTTGTTTGTTTGAAAGAATAATATACACGTAATGTTACACATCCTTCTGAATTAATATTAACGGAAGACATACTTATTGTGCTATACATCCCTTAATTATTTGCCCCATTTAAGTTGTGATGTAGTATTCTGGCAAAAGCAAGTTAAAAGGAGAGAAAGAGTTTCACTTTGTCTTACATTTGAGGTCAGTCCATCATGATGAGGTGCATCCAGGACAGCATGAGGTTGTTCATCAACTGCATCCAAAGTGTAAAAAGCAAGGAGGAATGGACACTGATGGTTAACTCCTCTCCCTTTTATAGAGTCTATCATCTCAACCCAGGAAAAGCTGCACCCACAGTTGGCAGGCCGCCACTTGACCTATGAAGACAATACTCTACAGGTATGGCCATCAGTCCATTTTCCATTAAGATGACAAGTGAGATAAGCACCACAATAAACTCAAAAAATTCAGACAAGAAACATGTTAATATGTATGAATTCAAGAAATGTTATAAAATAGTGTAAAATAACTCGACTAAAATATGAAATTTTTTTCCACTGACAAATATTGATTTTGATGCTTTTGCTATTTCCATATGCAATCGCAAAGAACAATCTTTATACCAGATGTAAAATATCACAATTTCATGTACATTTTAGTTGAATCTAAGAAAAATAGAGAATTTAGCTTATACAGTAGGATTGTTTTACAATATTATTTTTTCACTTTTTTTTGTCATTTGTAAGTTGGTGTGGTAGCATACCCATGGTATTTGAGAGACTGAGAAAGAAAGCTCTCTCTGAGTCTGAGTTAGGTCTCTTCCAAATATTGAATTCGGGTTCTTGTAGGTCCACAGGGAGAGACTTCCCCAAAACTCATAATAATATGTAAATTCAAATTTTACAAATGCATTCATGGATTATAAAGGTTAATTGTTCAAATTGTTTCTAGTGGTTTTTGTTATCAGAGCACTTTTCTTTGTATTGTGTATATACTTAGTATATAAATATGGGCTTTGTAATTCAAATTTTGTAAAGTCCTATGAATTGAAAATGTATTAGATGTGAACTTATATAATGTATTTATAAGTGAAGTTAAAATGATTTATTTTTTATATTTATAATAGGTATTTTGAATATATACAATACAGTATTTTCATATTGGAAACTATTACTGAAAATATTAAGATGTGTCACCATTCTAAGATAAGTATTAGCTGAAAAAGGAGACTAAATAACAGAAAGATTTTTATTAGTTTTATGCTTTTCCAGTCAAATCTTAAATTGGGAAAAAGTGATAGTCTCTTTATACATTATGAAAAAGAAAAACTTTCCAAGCATTTGCATTCATATATACCTTCTGCTCTCACAGTCCCCAGTCACGTTCTTCAGTATGAGGCATTTTGGATCCTAGGATAATTTTAAAGATTTATGAAAATAAGAATTATTCATGATGAAAGATATCAAGTTTTTTCTGCTCCCTTTGCCATCTGTCCTTCTGTTTGACCTACTCTGTTGGTCATCTGGGCTCTGATGAAAATTTCTGAGAAGAACTGTCGTCTACCCAGATAGGAGTCATCTTGAAAATCCCAACTGCAGCTGTGTTCAAACAGCTCCTGACACAGACTGTTGACAAGTCCCCTGTGCTACAAACTCCATGACTCTCTGAAGTTGCTGACTAGAGCAGCTGCTCTTTAACTTTTATTTTCATCAAAAGTATGTGTCTGATTGTCGTCTTCAAACTTATAGCTTTGTGTTTTACATATTTAAATTGGCATTTTAATTTCTACACTGACCGTTTTCAAAGATTTCTTATATCAAATTTGTGTCTTATACTGAACACACTAAATTTTTAAAGTCTCTTGTTACCAAAGAAGCGTTATTTTCTCTGTTTGTAAAATTTAAAGATGAGGCTATAAACCTCATTTAAAACACTCAATTTTAAATGTAATTATTTTTTGTGGACCTTTTAGCCTGGTATAGACATTTTCTCCAGAAAAATGAAGTACATAGTTTCAGAACAACAGCCACAATTTTCAGATACTTCCTGTTTCATGACTATCACACACAATAATGCATGTACATGAAACATATACAAAAAGCAGCATACATTGAGTTGTACTCATGTGGTACAATTAGTACATATATTATTTAAGTAATTAATCATGAAAAACATCTGGTACATACAGTTTATGTGTATCCATTATTTATTATTTTTATTATTTGTTATAAAACAGCTATCTTGACTGATAAATTATGAACTCTTTGGGCTAGAATGTTTACTTTTCATCTCAGAAATTCTTTCTAAAAGCCTACTGGATTTTTTGAACTGGCCCTGTCTTCTGCTTCCAGTTATGTAAGACAATGGCAGATGGTAGTCATGAAAAGTGACACCAAACACAAGAAAACATTAGCATCAAGAGTTTAAGTCATCAAAAGCCTGAGAAATCAAGAAGAGAACATAGACATATTTGTTCTAAGTGTGAAAACAAGAAAACTTTCACAAACATTGCAATACGTAGAGACAATATACCCAATAGTAAGGCACTGGCCCCTATTTTATTCCTCTTAGAAAATCAAGTACTTCTTGTGTATTGGTTTACCCATATCTAGATACTCATAAAGCTGATGGTGCTTAAACTTATGCACCAGTGCATCTTTAATCATTTTTGTCATCTCTCCAGCTCTTAAAATCACAAGGGCCAAAGGACCACACCCAAAAGTAAGGAGCATATCTAATGCATGTTAACTAGAAATTTTTCTGTAAGTTGTTCCTTGCAATAGGATAGGAGACTCTTTCACTAATGTCATTGAGAATTAAGTAAATTAAATAAAATTCTTTTGATAGGCCCATGAAAAATAAAGTAGACAATTCAGTGCCTGACATGGAACTGATAAGTAACAAATTTTTTAAAGTAATTGTTGACATGTAACAGATAAGTAACACATATTTTAAAGTATTGTTGAACACTCTATGATAGATACAGAAGTCTCTATACCAAACAAAATGCCATCTTGTTTCAGAATCCGTCAATACTGAGACTATTGGAAATATTGGAGACATTTCTTTGTTTCATTTGTAATTATACATAGCTATAGATGTGTCTTGAACTATTGAATGGAAAGAAGAGCAGCCAAATTCTCTTACCATATCTATGCTATAAGGACATAAAAAATTTTAAAACGTTTGGTCAGGATCTGGTTAAGACACTGGCTCTGAGCTCTTTGTAGCATCAAGTGTTAGCTGGAAACAGGAACCTTTGCAAAAGAGCAGAAAATCTGTCCACAGCAGCTAGTCCCTGTCAACACTCAGCTTGTGCTCTAGACAAGAGTAGAAATAACTGCTTTGGGGGATGGCAGGGAGCATACACAGAAGCAGAAGGAGTCCATACCCTGCTCAGCAAAACCAACCCCCTTGATACTAAGTAACCTTGGCTTGTGGTTTTTGCCTATATATGTCAACCCCAAATGAGCAGTGGGAACTCCCAGATAGCTGGACTATGTGCATGTGCACAAAATAAACCTTGCTTTTGCATTCCGGACTTGACTGGATTCTGGTGCTGTCTCTCTGGGGGTCTCAACTTGAGCACAATAATGCCATAGCACCGTGTCTTAGAATTCACATGCATGACATTTTTTTTTTTAATATTACATCCACATGCATCATGTTTTTCCATGTTCAGTGGTTAGAATTATATAAGGGATGTCACATGAAATGAATGGTCTGTAAATGCCATCTCATTTTAGAAATTTAATCACAATAAAAGTGAGACTTAGGTAATGCTTTGTGCCTGTGGTATCGAGTAGATTCTGAAGGTCTCTAATTGTCACTAATCCTATAAGATGTTTGACGACTTTGTATGCACTCCTCTTTTGATGCCATCTAAGCTTTCTTTTATTATATACTTCTCTATTATTGATGTGTCTATTGTTGTGATAAAACACTAAAACCAAGGCAACTTACAGGGGAAAAAATGAGTTTATTTGGGCTTATTGTTCCAGAGGAATAAAAGACCATCATCGTTGCAGAAAGGCATAACAGAAAGCAGCAGGCAGCAGGTGGCTAAGAGTTCATATTTTCAAGCCACAACCACAGAGCAAAGATAATGGGCCAAAAATAGCTCTCAAAGCCTCCTTCTAGAGACATTCATCTTCCAAAATGGCCTCACCTGAACAAGTCCATACAATGACATCAGCCAAGTGTCCAAGTGTCTGAAACACTAAAACCACATCATATTTGAATTACCTTTTGTTATGCTTCTTAATAATTTAATAATTCTGTTATGTTTTGTGTATGGATATTTTCCTTGTATGTTTATCTGCGAATCACATGTTTGCAAAGTTTTTGGAAGGCAAAAATGGGTGTATAATCATCCTGGACTTAGATTTGCAGATAGTTGTGAGTAGCCATGTGGGTGATGGAGATCTAACCGTGATCCTCTAGAAAAGAAGCCAGTGATCGTAACCACTGATCCATCACTCCATCTCCTTTTTATGATAAGGTTTTAACCATTTCAGTCAACAAACATGAGGCTTAATCAGGTTTTAAAAGAAAAAGAAGTCTACGATGCACCATAAAAAAAAAAAACAAAAGAGAGAGGGAGAGAACATGTCTTGAATATAAACTACTAGCTGGAAGAATAGAGAATTAGGTCACATTGACCCGGCATGCACTTTTAATCAGAATTGTGTATTATGTCCTTGAGTAAGCAATTATCCAACCTTTAAAATCTGAAAAGGCATTATATCCTGATAAATGGAATATATCTAATTTTTTCACACTTTAAAAGAATCTCTCCTAATAGAGAAAAAGACAAACTTTCTCAGTATCCTTAGATGTTAAAATTCACGAGCAATTAATATCAAAACTGGAGGTGCATTTTCATTAATTCAAAAGCATTTGAAATGATATTGAGACAGAACAAATCAAGGCAGTTATTTGTGTCTGGCCTAGACTTTACAAAGAATTGTGAATGCATGAAGTAGACGTGAAGGTTATTGATGCCTACCTGACCATCTGTCCTCTCATACAAATCTCTACCTTATCTTCAAGGTGGAAAATCTAATTCAATTTTTACTCTATTTGTAGAGACCCGAGTGTTCTAAAATTACAAATGGTATCTGATAACAAAAGTATTGTTCAAATAAAAGAAAACTTTGTTTAACAATTATTAAAAAAACTGATAAAGACACTCTGCTTTATGGAAATAACAGCATCACATATCAGGGTTTATCGGGTGAAGGTATTTTAGAAGTAAATAAAGTCTAAATGGCTTTTGTTGTAGATTATAGAAGAAAAAAAAAGAGCTTCAGAATATATAGCTCTATCCATCTATATTTTCATGTATCCATGTTTTATGTATTATACCTACATTTACATATCATCTACATACAGAGACAAAAGTCCCTGGAGATAAAGACAGAAGAATTGGAATAGTGAGTGAAAATGACTACCTAATCATCAGTAGATAATTGTGTATTCAAATTTTCTCTCTAGGTAAAAATATGATTTGTATAATATACCAGACAGTATTGCATTTCTTTTACATTTATTTAAATGTTCAAGCAGCAAATGAAGAGAAATATTTAAAGCCAAAAGAATAATGCAAATTTGTTCTTTCATAGCATCATTTAACATTATATAAATGAATGTCTTAGAGTAACATTCTCACATTTAAAGTAACAGAGCCTCGACTGCAGAAATGGCTCCCTAAGATTTGTCAGAGGCATGTTTGTGGGGCATGTGTATTCATTACGGACTGATGTAGCTGCTTCTTCTCTTAGACACGTGAGACAGATTGTCCCGGGAGATATAAAAAGGGTGCCTGAATGTGAACCTGAAAGTAATTCCATAGACAACTTTCTCCCATGACTCATGACCATGCTTCTGTTCAATTTCTTTCCTGGTTCTCCTTCATAGTAGATATCAACCAGTAAGATGAGAAAACAACAGCAAGAAAACCAAACCTGTTTTTTCTCCTAAACTTGCTTTTTGTCAGCGTTTTATCATAGCAATAGAGAAGCAAGGCAGAGCTGCAGGAAACGTCACAAATCCAATAATCTAAACATGTGCAACTTACTTAGTTTTAATCATATATATATATGTGTGTGTATGTGATTAAATATATACATATATATATATATAAAAAATATGTTTTTAAAGAAAATATTAAATACTGAATTTGGTTCCAGGAGAAAAACATTCAGAATGGCATATGAATTTTAAAATAACTGGGAGAAACTAAAGTACATATTAGCAGAAGATTTCTAAAAAAACACTAGGAATGGCTTTTACATATTGACTGTTCTTGTGTTGATAATATACAATATTGCATGACTATATAGTGTAATTCAGTTATACTGAATTTTAATATACCTTCTAGTCCAGTCATATATAACCATGTTATGAGTCATGTTATATCTGCCTTCTGTAGTCCTCAGTGACTCTCATGAACTATAAAAAGGAAGAAGCATCCAACATGGTGTAAGTCACCAGCATCTAATGTAACTGTGTTACAATTGGTGAGTTGTAAACACGAACTACTGTAACTGCAAACTTTGAGGATATGTTTAGTTATTTTCCCAATACTCAATCTCTGTGGGTTAAATACATTTAAAAGATTCCTTAGCTATACTACAAACATTTTAAATACCTCAACTTCTATTTACCGTTTTAATTTATAGATCAGCTGCTTATTTTGTCTTCCATATGAGAAAAACAGTTTATAACCATTAACTTTCTCACAAATACTTAAGGTGGAAATGCACTTACTAGAGCCCTCTTCTGAAATGCTACCAGTTACATAAAGATGAATCTTACAATGGTGATACATACTCTGTGATTTTCACAGTTTTGTGGACTTCTTAATGATTGTAAATGTTTTTAATCTGTACTCTGAAAACGAAACAAATGGCACTTAGTCTAAAGCCTCTCAAGTGAAATGACTGTGCACGATGACATTCAAAATTTTCAAAGAATTTCTAGCATTTTCTGTTTAGCTTGGAAGACTGTCTGCTGGTTAAGGCAATTGCTACCAATATTGAAGATCTGAGTTCCATTTCCAATTTGATGTGGTGGATTGAAAGTATTAACTATACATTCACCATTGCACATAAGTGTACACACGCTCACATGCATATACACACAGACATGTGAAAGTGAAATTAATAGAAAATACAACTTAACGTTGATTACTTTATGTGCATGCCTGTTTGGTTTTTTTGGCATGTATGTCTTTACCGCCAATAAACAGAGCCTGCATAGGCCACAAACGGTCATTAGACTCATTGATACCAGAGTTACAGTTATTCCCACATGGGTGCTGGGATTCAATTTGGCCCCTCTGGAACAGCTGCCTGTGTTCTTGTCCTCTGAATCATATCTTCAGTCCCTAAAGTTAATATTATTTTCATGTCCTATGTCAGACTTTGAGACAGCTTTGTGAGGGCACATTGACTGTTACAGATATATCCATTTTGGGGATGATGCAAATAGTCCAGAAAGAACATGAAAATAGTAAAACTAAAAGCCAAAAAGATTTTTGTGTTTTTAAAGCCATTATTAGCTCAACAAGTAAATCATATTATCTCAGGGATGTAGTTATTTCTTATTTTTAAACATCATTTTAATTCAGATTTTCTATATGTAAGTCAAAGTAATCAGATAAAATTAACTTATAAAATGTAACTTGGCCAAAACTCAACA
>JAQHUG010000028.1:4006114-4020177 GCA_028555095.1 Dicrostonyx torquatus | reverse complement strand
AAAAAAAAAAAAAGAATAAGCAATGAACCAAAGTGGCATTTCAAAATTAAATTAAAAACCATGCACTGCTTTATTTGTTTTTGTGTACCTTAAGGCATTTCATTTTCAGTCTGAGAGTGCTGGATGAGGCCTGTTGTTCAAGTTTATGGATGAGAGGTGGATGCTGATACATTTAGGCTAAAAGGACTGCTTTATTCCGGTCATAAGCTATCATGCCCCATATCTTGTTGATTCTATGGAGACATTACATAGAAAAGGATGTGTTAAAAAATGTTTGCAATTATTTTTTAGGTGTTCCAGGAAGAAGTCTAAGATTGAGCACCTTTCATCATGTCACACTGATGTTAGAACCTCATTGACTATAAATCTCATGAAAACTGACATTTTTCTTTAACATTTTAGGATTTAAATCGTCTTACAGTATACTAGCAGACAAAATAATGAAATCATTTCCATGCTTCATTACTCTAAATCATCTCCATCCTTGAGTCTTCTCAGCTGAACTTCATAATCTGCAGGATTTAACATCTCAGTGGGCAAAGGGCAGGATTCTTCCATAGGATATATAAAGCAAAAATACATACGTAATCAATAACTGATAATTTACTCTTGCCATTTTTGGCTTTTGAAGGTTTAGATGATTTACAGGTTGACATACAAAGCACTGTGACAAAGCGATGACGAAGACACTGATTGTTATGTGCGGAAGGCAGAAAAAATTTATTGCTCATATGGGGAAGGAAAATCAGACATAATGAATTTCAGCCGAGTTCACAGTCACTCATTTTCTTCTTGAAGAATTCAAACTGTTCTTCTACAGAAGAAAATCAAAATTCAGTTGTTTAATTTCTTATAATTAAAATATTAAAACACACATATTGAAAAATGGTAAAATGTGGAAGGATTTCAAGTCACAGTGGGAGCTCTATCTTTTTCCTACAGACTTTGCTTTGGCAAACAATAAGCATAAATTCACTCACTTGCTCTCAGGAAAATTATGACAGCGTTAGGTAATAAAACATTCCTGAGATATACAAATGTGTGTGGCATTGGTAGTAAAATTAGTGAATTTTACTGAGTTTGCAGCTACTTTTTCTGATACTGTCAAAATGCTAAATAATAGATAATTTTCTGTAGTAAAGTTTGTTTGAGATCATTTAAGATTCTCAGCATTTAATATTAATATTGGAATAAGCTGTTTGGATAAAAGCTATTCTATGATTTTAAATATAATGATTCAGGAAAATCAACCAGGTGTATGAAATGTGTTTACTTCGCTAACTGGTTATGTTAATTTTGTTTGCTTTGGTCAAACAGCCCAGAGGAAGACAAATTAGGTATTTTGCAGATTACTGTAGATATGGTCATCATGGGCAGAAAGGAAGGCATAGAAGCAGACGCCTGAGGCAACCGGTCACACAAAAATGAGAAAGCAAAAGGCAGACAGGAAATGTAGCTACAGAAAATTCCTCATGGCCTGCCTTCAGTTTGAAGTTCTACAATTTCTCAAAATGGTACCACCATCTGGCAAGCACGTCTTCAAACACATAAAATTACTGGGGCATTTAACATTCAAACCACATCCATAAGAGTTAACATTTTCATCAATAATCTAGACTGTAATGTGAGATTTGGTTCATGATGATGTCTTCCCTTCAACTACCATAAAGTTTTCAAATTAGTTCCTACTGTATATTTGGATTTTTGGTGTGTGGAAGTACATTTCAACTTCCAAGTGCAGCAGGATGCTCTCTTATTTGGAGCCAGAGTCTTTACAAATGCAATCAAATTCAGGTCACTAAGGTGGATTGCAATCCAGTACGCCTAGTGTCCTCATAAAGTAGACATAAGCTCAGACTGTGGCTCTATCTTAGTCACAGGGAATCTGACTGTCATATACATGTCCCCACATATTATCCCTAACACACAAAGAATGGGAAAGGAGAGAAGGGGGGAGGAGAGGAGTAAGCACGGAAGAAAATGGGGGCAGAAAAAGGCCTAAAGTAATGCCTTACACAAATCCTTCTCTTGTAGATCTCAAAAGAAAATAGCACTGCCTGTTCTGTGTTCTCAGACTACTGCCTCCGGGGTACGAGGCAATGATCTCCTGTTATGTGCTGACATGCACAACTTGGTAGTATTTTGCAAGTAGCCCGAGGATACTAAAACATGGATTTCTAAGAAGGAATGCTCTGGAGATAGAGAGGGCAAGGACGAAGGATTAATGAGTTAGTATGCAGAACGGTTTTTATTTACAAAGAGCGAATGCCTTTAATATCATCACTATTTTCATGGAACAGGCCCAATTTCCGGATCTCCAGAGAAAAATACATAAAAGCTTTCATAAATGTTTCTAGCTGAAAAACTGCTATTCCCCAAATCTGTGTTCTGCTTACTGCCATTCTGGTTCCATCACACGTTCGTCTTCACGGAGATATCGCAACCCAAGTTTATTTCTCGAATCGTATTACATGTTAAGAAGAATTTACCTAACTCTCGAGAGAATTTTAGACACATATGAAACTCAGGAACATTAAATCACTCTGCAATTTGCTGACTGTTATTTGCTGCTGTAATGCATTCTTCCCCAATGGAAGGACAAAAAGCTTCTTGTTTATCAGGTAACATTAGTGAAAAGGGAAGTTATGAAGGAAAAGACTACCTCTGGTTTAAACACACATTTGTTTGTGTGCTTGGTTGCTTTTCGGGACAGTCAGATGCACATTTGGTGAGTTTATTACAGACTCACTTGTAGAGCTCTAAAGGTCCTACACTGATTTCCTAAGCCTTAGTGTCTCTTTATTAGGAGTTAGGTAGGGGCTTTCAAAAGGTAGTTGACGTCAACAACATTCATAAAGAGAGAGTACCGACACCAAAGGACTTGTGCTGTTCTCATAGAAAGAGTACCTCAGAGAAGGTTAGCTTGATGAGAGAACAGGAAGAAGCTACCTGTTTACAAACCAGAGAGAACAAACTCTTCACAGACCCTCCCTCGTGGCATTCTTGACCTCTGAGCCTCCAGAAGTATGCAAAAATAAGATTCTGTTGTTTGCAATACCCAATTGCTGGTATTTTGTTGTTGGAGCCCAAATAAATTCGGACAGGCAATTTTGGTTAGCCACACATGTTTACAATTCTTCTAATGATCGTTGAATCTCTGGGTGCTGTCTTCATCTACACCACAGACTATCTAGGACTGCCCTCTCTTCCTTCTTCTTGTCCCTTGATTACACCCTCTTTTACTGGCTGTCTGAGGAAAGGAATACAACACAGACTGTTTTCACCTTTTAAGGGTGAGAAAGATATACACACCGCATGAGTGGAGAAGACTTTGATGGAGGCACCACATTTGGAAATTTTAGTAGAGAAATATACAGTTCTATTTGAGGAATTTTTCTGTGGACACTGCCTCATCCATTATAGTTTGCGCTCACAGAAATAAAAATCTGTATGTGAAAGAAATGTCAGACATGTGTCAGTATATAGATTTGTACAAAAGAGAGTAATCTATGACATTCAATTGTAGTGGGAACTGAAATTCACTGGCACTAAAAGCTTTGGGAACCCCAGAACGACTGGAACTGTAGGGTCATCAGCACATACTGATCGGCGCGTTGAAGAAGGAAAGACCTAAGATCTCTTGACACTACTAAAGGAACAAACAATTTTTCTTTTGTATCTGTTTCTTCATGTGGCAAGTTGCCAGAACAATGACTGGAGACCAGATAGGCAGCAACCCCCTTCTCTATACCCAGCACTGGCATGACTGAAATACAAGTGAGATTCATTTCTTCCTATATAACAGTCTGTAAGACTCAGACATGGGAGCAAGGCAATGGAAACAAAGCATGTGGGAGCTTGAGCGAGGACAGAGTAGTTAAAAGCATTTGTTGTTCTTTCAAAAGACCCTAGTTCAATTTGCAGCACGGACATTCAGCGGCTCACAATTGCCTGTAACCTCAGCACCAAGGATCTGACACCTTCTGACCCAGGACACATGTATACAACGGCCACACAAAATCACACATATATAAAAATGAATTTTAGAAAGCATGTGTATCCCACACTGTAGTTTAATATTTAGGGTTCTATGTTTGCATAGTTAAAAATTAATACAAAAGCAATATTTGCAAATTGAGATATTACTCCATGTCATATATGTTATAGTATATATTCAACTTCTTTCATATACGTCTTATACTACAAGTTTTAGAGTATAAGATTTTTATATTCAATGTACTTAATATTTTTAAACTCTTAATTGTTTTATTTCATTAATACTTACAGATGTAAAATCATTTATTATTATATTTTATTCACATTTTTCTGGTAACTAATGAAATTGAAGGCATTTTCCTCTAGCTATTTGCTGTTTGTATTGGAAGCTACACTTTATCTGTTGTTATAAGCACTGCTTTTTATTTTTATATTACTATATAATTGCATCGTTTTCTTATTCCATTTCCCTGTTCAAACATTCCCACGTACCTTCCCTTGCTCTCATTCAAATTCATTGCCTCTTCATGCAATTAGTATTGTTAAGATTTTGTTACTTTTCTAATGCATATAAATTGCAAAATTTATAAATAAAACCTGTAGTTGCTTTTAAAGAAAATGTCCCCCAAAGGGTGTGGAATTAATAAGAAGTATGGCCTTGTTGGAGCAAGTGTGTCACTGTAGAGATGGACTTTAAAGTCTCATAAGCTTATAGAGTTTCCTCTCACCTACAAGATGTAGGGCTCTCAGCTATTTCTCCAGCGCCATGTCTGCTTGCACCCTGCCACATCCCCCCATGTTGATAATAAACTGAACCTTTAAAACTCTAAAGCAGCCCAATTAAATGTTTTCTTCTATTTGAGTTGCCAAGGTCATGGTGTCTCTGCACAGCAATAGTACTGTAACCAAGACAAAACCTTAGCCTCTATGTTATTATCTCCATGTTTTCAGGATTCACTACCATTCTGTATTAGCTAAACACTCTTTCTCCTGCTCCCAGCACTTCTTATATCCATGTAGGGTTTTAACCTTTTTAATGTCTGTTAATCTACTTCCTGCTTTTTAAAATTTTTTTCCCTCTTATATTATGTCCCAACTTCAGATTTCCCTCCCTCCACTCCTCTCAGTCAGTTCTTCATCTCCACCTCTCTCTCCCCCTCTAGAAGGACTCCTCCACTGTTTTCCTTCACAAAAGAGCAGGTCTCCTTTCCTTCGCATGGCATGACTTTACAATAATACTAAGCAGATCCTGACATTCCATCTGGCATGGAGATACCTGTGTATAGTTGTGGCCTCCTGGCCTGAAATCCCATCTCATTAAGCTTAAGGTTAGGTTAGGTAATATTAGTAAGATTGCGGGTGTAGTTTCTTACATTTCTAGGAACCATAATCTCACATCAAAATCCTTTTTTTGGCATTCATAAACTCTCTGTCTCCCCTTAGTTAGAAGCCCCAAGGGTTCGGTGTGGGAGTTGTCTTACATCTTGGAAATGGGACCCACAACTCTGTATTTTGATTGGTTGCAGTTTCTAACATATCTATCTATCTGTCGCAAAGACAAGTTTCCTTGATGAAGACTGGGGACTACATTTATCTATGTGCTTAATGATAAATATTTATAACGTAGTCATTTCATTTATTTATTTAAGTTATTTATTTAACGTGACTATTGTATGTTCTTCTCCAATATCAGTGACTTCAGTAGCTCTGACGAATTGCCTCAGTTTTCAGTTCTAGGCACGATTTCCTTCTTGTTGAACAGATTTTTAAATTATGTTTAGAGAGCTGCTGGTTATTGGTGAAGCATGCATGCTGTCACTGCATTCTTAGGGTCACTGTAACATTTAGCATAGCAGTTTCTAGTCTATTTCGCAGCTATGTCGGTTTTACTCATTTCTCATTTGAAAGTGTCTCCCATTGCCTCTTCCATATCAATGTACTTTCAGTAACATCATGCTAAAAGGCACTTCTAAACACTCTCCTAGATAAATGTCTTCAATGTTTAACTCCATACCTATAGGATTAACTCTTTCAATGTGCATGTACTTTCCATTATCCATACTGTCAAATATCACTTTCAAGCTGTTTCCATAAGTAAAACATGTCAGTGTTTCTCAAACACATAGTCCCATTCAAGCTTAAGTGAGAAAGATTTATATTGATTGAAACTATCATTACATATCTTTAAATTTTTTTCCTAGTCAAAATGATGTCAGTGATTTTCTTTCCTCCTAATGCCTTTTTTAAATTTTTTATTATATTGTCTTGAAATATTTGATGCCACTGAGGTGAGCATGTCTTGTTCTTGAATACTAGCTTCATTATTTTCAATTAACCTCTTTGTATAGCCTTACCAGCAAGACATTCAAATTACTGTTTTCAAGAGATGTTTTCTCGCTTCTTTGTTTCCTCATATGGTAACTCATTAGACTCCAGCTACACTTTGTAGTCCCAACTCTTGTGCTCAGACAAATGCGTGTCATCATATGTAAGGCTGTGAAATCACATTTAACCTGATCTATTCATGAAACATTGCATTTAATTATGTCATGTTTTCCTCCATCCACCTATGCTTCTGTGTGCTCTGAAATATTGAGAATACTATTCACTTCTTGCATTCCTTTATTTCTAAAATGATGTTTGCTAGCATCGATGAAACTACTGAAAGAAAAAATTGACTTAAATCTAAATATGTGCTCTTAATTCTGAATTTGTGTATTTGCTGACAGATACACTAATTTGCTCATAGAGAGATCCAGAGAAAGTCACTATATTTATCTATAAACTTTTGAAATTTAATATTTGTCTCACAAATTTGCTGGTAAAGTTGCATGATAGGTATAGATGCTAATACAGGTTATTATATAGATTAAATATTATTTATAGTCTGTGAGTGTACAATAAATATTCATTCAGTTATACAAAATTTACATGAAGGAATCTATTAGGAATACACAAAAATATTATTTTCATATTTACTGAATATCTTTTACAGAGTTATTAATTATTCTGTGAAACAGGTACCTCTAAATCAAGCAGAACACAGTATTCAATACTTTTTCTCCTCATTGTTTGGGGATTTGCACTTATTTTCCAATTACATCAAATATTGAATCTAAGTATGCAAATAAACAATGCCACATACTTATTACACTAGAGATTTGCAGTCTAATCAAAATATATCATTTATAATAAGAGTCTTTCATATATCTTGGGGAATAGTTGTCAGTCAGAAGCAACTTTTTCTGTGTAGTATGTTTTGCACTTATATTGCAAATTAATTAACTGTTGCTTAACTTGTTTTAATATCTTACAATGAAAAGTTGGTTCATTTATTTATGTTGATAAAGAAGAGTTAACATTCATTTTTATTTGTTCAGTTTTATTCCTGTAGTCCCTCTGTTTATGACAAATTGCTCTATCAGAGGAATATGAATATTTTATACACAAACAGATTTGGAAAATGTATTCTCCTCAGCTACACTGGAATTTTTTTGAATTGTTATCTTTTCTTCAAATAACTGGTAAACTTCACTGTTAAATTCAATTAAAACTACATTTATAGTTATAGAAATCATTTATACTTTAAATTGATGCAAGTTAAAGAGATATAATTATTCTTTCCCTATTTTCTTTTGCTATGCTTTCTGAATGAATTTGTTCTGGTTGGTGATTATTGTCAATCTGATACAAATCTAAGTGATAGTGTCTATAAGATTGGCCTGGAGCCATTCCTGTGAGAGAATGCCTTGATTGAAGATTAATGTGGGTGGACCTAATCCACCTTGGGCAGCATAATTCCTTGGCCTGCAATAGAAAACTAGCCAAGCAACTGCCAGAGAATGAGCCAGCGAGCAACATCTCAGTTTTAACTTCAGTTCTTGTCTTGAGTTCCTGCGTTGACTTTGCTCTATGATTGATTGTTAACTAGGAAGTGTAAACTAAAATAAGCACTTTGCAGCCATGAATGACATTTGGTCAGAGATTTTAATCACAGCAATAGGAAGGCAAACTAATACAAACATATCATAAGTTTTGTTGTTGCCTAGTAAATATCCACGATAGACAATGCACATCTTCTGATTGTTATATGTGTATTCCTTATGCTAACCTAAAGTTTTTCTTCTATTTTCAAGACAATAAACTTGTGGCTGTGTTTGTGAAGTGTGCAGCACATATACTTTTCAAACAGAGTCATTTGGAATGACCCAAATGTGTAGTTACTGTTAGAGTAAACAATGTTATTTGTTTCTAATTCAATCATTATTCAGAAACTGCCTTTGCTTTTGAGCTAAATTTCGTAGGCAATCTTGTATTTTATTATCAATCTATTCTTAAGGGAGTGAACCTTCATTTGAAATATGTGTGAGGTATGACTGAGGAGTGAGTTGTAGTTTCCCCTTTTCTACTTAATCCTTCAACTGAAACATCCTATTAAAAACCAAAACTGTTTCAAAAATTAGAGTTAGAGCTCTCTAGATAATAGAGTGATTCTTCAAAGATTTTCATTTTCCCTGACTTTATATCAGACCATAAATCTAAGAAATTGTGGGCCATATCTGTGTTTCAACTGATGTTGTATTGTGATCTTATCTGTGACATGATTTGTGTAGGAAGATATTCATTGTCGGCATCTGTTTCTTTTTTAGTGTTTTACTTTGAACACCAATGAAAAGAATGTAGTTTCAATTTCCTCCCAGGAAGTAAAACTCAATCTATTCTTCTTTCAGCTTTAGGAGCTTAGGAACATTGATCTTTCACTGTTCACATCAGCTTACCTGAATGGCCTTCAAAAGAGCTATTTATATAATAGTATAAACCATTTATCTGATAGATACTTATAACCTGGAGACACACATATTATCCAAGTCTGTTTACTTCTTTAGACAAATTTAGTACTTTACTGCAAAGAATTTTCAATTACCATTTAATAATTTTGTTGTAACTATACATACAGTGTGTATTTGTCTTAGTTAGGATTTCTTTGTGGTAAACATCATTATAAAAAGGATCTTTTAAATAAAGGGTTTACTTCACGTCATACCTTCAGATAACAATCCATCATTGAAAAAAGTCAGGGCAGGAATCTAGAGGCAGGCTCTGAAACAAAGGCCATATGTGACTTCTTCCTGGATTGTTTATTTTGTTGTATTATATACCCCAACACCACCTACTCACCACCTACCCACATTGTGCTGGGCAGTCCCACATCAATCAATTTCAATAAAGTGCCCTACTGATTTCTCTATAAACCAATCTAATAATGGTGTTTTCTTAATCAAGTCCTTGGATTCCAGGAATGAATCACTATACTTGATTATTCTTTCCCAAATTTCTTAACATGAAATTGTTGTCTACAAGCATCTATTAATCACTGTAATCAGAATGATTATCACAGTGTCAAAATTCCCTGAATCTAGGTTCAATTTCTACAATGCAAGAGCTGAGAGCACTTTCCTATCTTGAACAAGATTTCAAGCACTTGAATCCAGTGAATTTCATACCCGAATCATCAATAGAAACTCAACACAGTCAAGAATTGGATGGAAAATATGCTTATAGAGAGAAAAGATAGATCAAAGTCAGTTCCAACTGAGTGCCGAAGCCCCTCATGGTTAGCAAGACCTCAGGCAGCCCTCTGATGCAGGGTTTTGGACATGTACTGCTCACATACAGAGGCAGAACGGTCTGACCTTTCTCAGAAAGAGGGAGAGCTGAGAGCATGCCTGAGGGTCACTGATTTACAAGCTAACTAGTACAAAGGAGCAAACAAGGAGCTCAAATGAAGCTAAAAGATTTCCACAAGAAGTGATAAGCTTGATAAGAACCAGAAAGAAATATTTTCCCATGATAATAATCCGATCTGATTCTTATGGCCAAGTATAGATGGGAAGATATCACATTCCTTTTCCCTAGCTCTGCTCCCCATTTGTTGAATAGTTTACCATCAACAGATCCCTGCAGAATTCTCAATCCTGCCTTGGTGTCTGTTCCTTGCTCTACTCAAGTTTGGCCAAAGAAATAACAAGGATAATTATCTCTGAGATAATCAGAGATAAAATGGGGTTTGGGGTTTGCACCATTGCCTTTCATGTGGAGAAAGATATTGCTCTTTGTGTTGGTGGGTGAGGGTATCTCATTCCGTATCCAGAATCCCAGATCAATCTCCCTGTCACTTGATGTGATGAGAGTCAAAAGACAAAATTGCAACAGGTCCCTTGTTACCCACTTCTATTCTCTTATCCTCACAAAGACCGTCCTTAATTGACTTCCTTGAAATGGACTGCAGTTGTCACTCAATGACAAGCTTCTTAATAATCTCTCCAGACAGCCTCTGGGTCCCATAGGTGATCAGATTTGGAGGCAAGCACTTTTATCCATTGAGCCTTCTCACAAGCCCTTAGATGATTCATTTTAATTGTTGGTCACTCCTCCTTCCTACAATCTCACCAATTTCTGTTGCACTCATTTCAGTTCCTGTGCACTCATTCTACTTCTTTCAGGTGTCCCTGAGGCATGTAAAGGTATATTCTTGGTTCTTTAATAAAATTAGTTCTATAATATATGAAAATATCTTCTAGTACTCAGAACAAGGAACCCCATTTAATACATACTGGTAAAGCTTATAAGCCTGAGGAAACTAAATATATAAATGTTCAACCTAATCTGTGAGTTGAAGGGCTCAAATCCAGAGAGTCCTGACTTATCATCCAGCCTTTGATCTATTCATATTTTAGAGCTTTGGAGTAAACCCTTTTTTTTCTGGAAAAGGTTTTCTTAATCTGTACTCTTTTACCTAACCCATCCACCAGTTAAAACTTCCTTTAAATTTTGAATTTAACTTCCCAGGTTGATCTGAGTTTGATATGCAATTGATTCAAATCAATTAGCCAGCTCATGGGATATAAAAAGGACCCTTCTAAGGTACGTCCGTGTAAGTCACTTTCAAGAGCCCTTTGTCTTCTGGGATCTAATGTTCTTACTTATTGAGTCTTTGCTTTCAGTTATCCTACTGCTCTTATTAATCAGATTTGTCATGAAGAGACACTGAATTCAGTCCCAATCCAAGTCACAGTTACACTAGATCCATAAATAATATTTTCCTGTTCAATTAGTTTCATTTTCTTTAGTTTTTCATGAAGAAAAATGAAGCTCTGACAGTTGTGCACAGAATAAATACAGACACCCTTGTTTTCCGGGGCAATTAAGATCTTTAGCAATTTTTTTCCAGTCAAGGGGAGACAATTATCCTGCTATAAATAAGATTTTCCCACCTGTTAGCACTATATAAAAGATAAAAGATACCTTGTTCTGTGCAGTGTGTGTGTGTGTGTGTGTGTGTGTGTGTGTGTAATAGTTAGGATAAAATTCAAGATGTTATTACATATAAACCCATTCTGCATTTTTTATAACATTGTGACAAGGCACGCTGCTGCAAGGAGACCAAGCCACTAGTTTGTCCTTGCCACAGGGCTGGCTTAACCCCGAAATAACCACACAGAAACTTTATTAATTAAATCACACTGCTTGGCCCATTAGCTCTAACTTCTTATTGGCTAACTCTTACATATTAATTTTCATCTTCATTAATCTGTGTATCACCATGAGGTCATGGCCTACCAGATAATTTCAGCACGTCTATCTCTGACAGCAGCAGGTCCATGGCATCTCCTTCTTCTTTATTAAAAGCAGATTTTTCTTAATATATTATATATCCTGATTATGGTTTCCACTTCCTCTACTCCTCCCAGTTCCTTCCCACCTCCCTTCCCATCTGGATCCATTTCCTTTCAGTCTTTCATTAGGGAAAAAGAAAATGGGAGACTAACAGATAATAGTTATGTAAAATATAATATAATAAAATGCACAATAAAATTTTAAAATACATTTTGGAATTGGAAAGAAACTGAAGAGAAAGAGCTCAAGAGAAGGCTCAAGAATTAAGAATCCCATTCACTCCCAAAGTCCGGTATCCCATTAAAATATTAAACTGGATGCCACAATATGTATGCAGAGAGCCTGATGCAGACCCATTAGGCCCTGTGCATCTGCTTCAGTCTTGGTGAAGCATATGACCTTTACCATGTTGATTTAGAGGGCCTTACTTTTTAGGTGTCCTCCTTCCCTTCTGCCTTTTACCTCATTTTGTTTCCCTTTCCTCTGGGTTACCTGAACACTTTAGGTAGGGGAAATTTGTTGGAGACATTCTGTTTAGGACATTGTTCCAAGGTCTCTCACTCTCCGCATGTTGTCTGAATGTGGTTCTCCATATTTGACCCCATCTCCTGCAGAAGGAAGCTTCTCTGATGATGACTGAGCAAGGAATTGGTCTATGGGAATAGTTGAATGTCATTAGGAGTCATTTGATTGCTACTACATTTTAAACAATAGTTCAGGATTGTTTTATCATAGGTCCCTGGAATATCAGGTCTCGGTTTCTTGGCTACCTAAGCAATGTGAGTATGGGTTCCATCTCAATGAGCAGACTTGAAGTCAAATCAGATATTGGCTTGTTACTCTAACAGATGTTGTGCCATGATCACATTAGCATATATTGCAGAAAGTACATCATTGTAGATCAAAGGGTTTGTGGCTGGCTTGGTGTTCAATTCTCCTCCGGTAGAAAGCAGAGAACATTCTAGTACCAAAGAGAACTGAGAAGTGAAGGTAACATGCAAGCGGAAGCTTTGTTTCCCCTCATTCAATGAGTTGTGTGGGTGCTGTCAGGGTGTGGACTGCCCTTGTTATTTAGGGGATTCCTTTGGCGAACAACTTAATTAGATGTGACCTAATTCTGGTACAAGAATCTTTTGGTGACAAAATATGTCCAGTCAGGAGTCTGTTTCCCTGTTATCTAGTGATTTCATTTAGATTGCTGTTATGTATGTGTGTATTTTAGGAAGCTCCTGCTCTATTATCCCATTACTACCCATCAAAGGACTCTTAATTTTAGTTGTTTAACCCAGTATTCCCCTGTTTTCCTCTTCTACTCTTACCACTTGACCCCACATTCTACTCTTCTGATCCATCCTTAACTATGTATTCAATTTCCATTTCCTAACTAAATATATCAGACTGATTGTCTCTCACTCTATACCTAAATCTCTGGTTCTTCAGAATCTAGCTCGGTTAATATTGATATATTAGCCAATATCCACATATAATAGAATATATACCATATTTTCTTTCTGGTTCGGGGATGATTCACTAGGCATGGCTTTATCTACTTCTACCCATTATTTGTGGATTTCGTGATTTCATTTTTTTAATGCCTGATTAATAGTGTATGGTGTAAATGTATCACATTTGCCTGATTCTTACTTCTTATGGAAAACATACATGTTGTTACCATTTATTGGCTATTATGAATAGAGCCACAATGAACATGGTAGTAACTCCTTGATGTACTTTATCTGTCTTATTTCTCTAGCTTTGACTCGAAGTAATATATTGAATATACAGAGAAAAGAGACAACCTGGTCATGTTCCTTATTTTAATGGAATTGTTTTGAATTTCATTCCATTTAAGAAGACATTGGCAATGTTCTTAATTTAAACGGACTTTACTGAGTTTTCTCTTGCATCCTTAATCTTTCTAGAGCTATTATCATTACAGGACATTGGATTTTGTCAAAGAACTTTTCAGCATCTAATTAAATGATCTTTTTGTCTTTCAATTGACTTAAACGGTAGTTTTCATTTTTGATTTACATGTGTTTAACCAACCCGGCATTTCTTAGATAAAACCTACTTCACCAAGGTTGGTGATCTTTTTGGTGGCGCTTGTTTACCAGAGAAGTATATTAAGAATTTTTGCACCCATGCTCATGAGGGAAACCGATCTGTAATACACTTTCAGTGTAATTGTGACCTTGTAAACTGAACTGGCCAGTGGCAGTCATTCTGTTTCTATTGTGTGGAGTACTATGTGGAGTGTTGGCTTGCATTTTCTTTGAAAGTCTGTTAAAATTCTGTATTAAAGCCATCTAGCCTTGGACAACTTTACAGGTCAGTAAATTCTTCTATTTCACTAGGGTGTATTGGTCTGCTTAAGTTGTTTACATCAT
>JAQHUG010000028.1:3967165-4005489 GCA_028555095.1 Dicrostonyx torquatus | reverse complement strand
TTTGCTGTTTCTGTTGTTGTTGATATTCTACTTTAACTAATGGAGGTCATACATATTTAGTGTGTTGTTTCAATCTTCTTGTATCTTACAAGATGTTTTCTATTGGAGTATATGGTCAGTTTTGGAGACAGATCCATTAAGAGGTGCTGAGAAGAAAGTATACTTTTTGGTTTTCTGATACTTTCTGAAAGTAACTGCTAGGTCAATTTGATTTATAAGTTAGGTCCATCATTTCTCTGTTTTAGTTTGCTTTGACGACATGTCTATTGGTTAGTGTGGAGTGTTGAAGTGACCAGTTATCAGTGTGAGAAAATTAATGTGTGATTTAAGCTATAGTAGTGGTTTTTAATTTTGTTTGATTTTTCTTATTTTTTTATGAAATTGGGTGTCCTTGTATTTGTTATATAGATATAAAGAATTTAAATGCCCTTCTGGAGTTTTTTCCTTTGATAAATATATAGTGTCTATTCCTATTTCCTGATTACTTTTGGTTTAAGGTCTATTTTAAGAGATATAATAATGGCTACAAGAGTTTGCTTCTTAGGTACATGTGATTGGACTACCTTTTATTGTGAGTTGATGTCTACCTTTGATGTGATATGTGCTTCTTGTATGAGGCAGAAGGATGGATCTCTCTTTTCTAACCATTTTGTTAGTGCAACTTTTTGTTGTGGAGTTGAGACCATGTGTGTGGAACAGTATCAATAAGAAGTGTTTGCTGATTCCTGTTACTTTGTGGTGGTGGTGGTAAGTTATGCCTGTATTGCCTGTAACATGAATTTTAATTGTTTGTTTGTTTATTTATTTATTTATTTATTTATTTGAGTGGGTGTTTTGTTCCTTGTTTCTGTTGCCCTTTCTGGTTTCTACAAGAATATGGTGGCTGTGTTCTGAAGGGGAGAAAATTCTATGACCCTGGTAGATGTGGTCGCTTGGGTTCTCAAATAAAATGTTCACTGCTAATTGGGCGATGACACTTAAGAATGAGTATGCACTAGAAGGGGGAAGGAGTAACTTTACTAGATGGAAAAAGCAGGATATTTGATGGAAGTCTGTTTAGTTAACTCCCTGGGAATGGAGGTGAAGACTGGAAAACTGAAATTGAAAGACCAGCAGGAGATGTGCAGGCCTATAGTTATTCTATCTGCTTTCCTGACTGGTGTGACCTGCGGGTTCCCAGAGATTGTGTTCTGGAATTATGGGCTGGAATAAACTAATTTGAGGGAGGAAGTTAGGAGGGAAAGTCTATGTGATCTACTTTAGATTTGGAAGGGTGGGAAGGGATACTTCGACAGGTGTTCGGGATAAGAATCAAGCTGGGGGTAATAGGTCAAGTTAGCCTACCTGTCTCCTTGGTCAGAGTGGCATGTGGGTTCCCCGAGAGTCTTAGTTCAGAGTGGCTTTCTACACAGCTGCACTGGACAAATTCATTTAAGCTGAGGTTATACATTTAAATGTTTCTAGTTTCCTAAATAGCAGGAAAATACTATGCTAATGTTTTCTTTATGAACATGGACTTTCCAAAGTCAGAAAATGGACTTTTATAGTATTGATATGTGGTATCCTTAATTTTTGATGCTCTATGTTTGAAATTATGTCTGTTCACACCATGACTCTGAGGATACAGTTATCAGTCATGTCCCTAGAACACAGAAAGACAGGTGAGAGAGGCTCCAGATAGAATAATGTGCCTCCCTAAACATTTATGATGACATAATCTTTGTTTCTTCTCCATCTCTATAACAAAGACGTGGTGGTCTTTTTCCTGTAGAAGCAATCAGTTTTGTAGGACTTTTGAATCTCTCAGCAGTGAGAGACCAAATCAGACAATCACAAGCAAAAGAGAAAATGCATAACACCTTCAAACATGTAAGAGCCCTGACACACAGGCTAACTGAGACATCATCTCTGGCCCCATATCTTCCTGGAGAGTATGTCTCTTTTTGTATGTGTGTTATCACAAGTGCCCTGCCCATTTGCTATCAATAAAGTCTGGCTTAGTGATGAGACCTGTTTCCCTCTTTTTATTCTTTCTATTGGCTTAAAAAAAAAGAATCCACTTTGACAAGCTTAAGAAATTATCATTCTGACTATTCCTGATTCAGATTTTATAATTCTTGCAATTCTGCTTTCTACCTTCTAAATTACTTTCATGTTGTTTTGACTTGTATTTTGTTTTTATCAAGTTGCATCCTCAGGTAATAGATTGTGTCTACTTAACATATTTAAAGAAGAAGCTTTGACTATTGGTGCAGTATAGGACTAACCTGTAAAATGATTTATTTTCTTTGAATATATGTGAATAACTTTGTGTAGGCATGATACATGCTCTCAATTGCCTTTGAGGGCCTGAGGATTCTGTACTGGATATAAGCAAGCACTTAAAACCACTGAGCTGTCTAGCAGATATCTACAGTTATTATTTTCATCCACATCCATCAAACATTTCCTACTGCAATCTGAACCCCAAATCATTATCTAAAATATTGGTGATAACTTGTATATGGTCTTTTATTACTGCTGGTCCTGTCATTTTGTGTCATTTTTAGGATGATTTGTTTAACTTCAGTTAAGTTTCTAGTTACTTATCTGAAAAGATTTACGTATTTTTTGAAATTTTAATAATGCTTTTACTGAAATGACTTCAGTTGTATATTGGATTTTATAATTTCACAGGAGATCGTGTAGACCTTTTAGTTGGCTTCTCATTTAATAACAGTCATAACTACACAGTAATTATTGAAATTAAAATATTTTTCCCAGCTCAATACATTAACCTCATTTCCAGATTATTGTAGAAGTCTGTTACTACTACAGATTTTATTTTTACTGTTTTACAATTTTTTTCTGTGCTACAACTTAATCTCAAGTCTAATGTTCCATTTATTGCCTATATTTTTTGTTTTCAATAATTTTAATACTCCTCAATCTTTTCTTAGACCTTAGCAAATCCTACATACGATAATGATTACTATTTATCTTTCCTCATATTGAGTTTATAGTCCTATGTGTATGTTGCCAATCCAAGTGACAGATTATTCAGAAGGGTACTACGGGAATAATATTTTTGAATGCTTTAGGCCAGGAAAGGCCTTATATCAGTAATATTAATTTTTTTTCTTTAAGATGGCAACTTTCAGGACATAAGCTTGGTTCTTTCTCTTGAAACTCACTCAGTTTTAGAAGGTGATGTGTTTAGATTATTAGCATCCATTTTATTAGAATATTCCTGCTTTGTGTATCTCATTCTTACTGTGTCTCATTACAGAAATACTTCATTTACTTATTTATTATTTATTTTATACTAATTTGTTTATTTAGTTGACTAGTACGTTTTTTAGACAAGGACAAAAATATCTTTACGTCTTAGGCCTAAGTGGGTGTGTCTTTATCGCCTCCAACCTTGTTGCCTTGGTAGCGCCAAGATCACTGTTTATAGGATTGTCCCATTACTCAGCAACTCTGAAATGATTTTGAGTTATTCTAGTGATGCCTTTTGATTATGCATTTCTAAAATAAAATCATTTCATAATGAAAAGTTTTTACATAATCTCCATGTACTTTCAACATCTCTTTGTTTGTGTATATGTATGTATGTATGTATGTATGTATGTATGTATATATTTATATATACATATTCACATAGACTCAGACTTGTGTCTCACTAACATCACTTATTTGACACTATATCCTTGTTTCTGACATTTATACATTTTACCACATCTTCTGCATCATTTGGTTACCATGGCCACAATCAATTAGATCACTAAGGAGCCCATATCTTTTCCACAGAAAGAAGTTTACATCTGGGAATTTTTGAAAATAAAGGATGGAGTATTTTCAGTTGTTTTATTTTGTGTGTTTATTCCAGACAGGCTTTTAGTTATCTACAGGGTCTTCCAACTTACCACGTAGTCAGATATCGGATTTCCAAACTTCCGATCTTCACACATTGCTGTTGTTATAGTCAGAATCCATCCTCTCCAGGGTTAAGCCTAACAATCAAAGTCAGAATTTTGTGCATGCTGGGCAAGCACCCCTCAACAGAACTATTCACAATCCCTGAGTGTTGTCTTTGCTGTTGCATTGTTATTGCTTTTAGCCACTCCCACAAGGCAGTGTTAGGAGACATGTGTATGCACACTGGCTGTTAAAATAAACCTGGGCAATGTACTTTTGTGGTATGTATGTGTGAGTAGGTGTCTTGTTGAAGGTTTCTATTTCTATGAAGAGAAACCATCACCATAGCAACTCTTATAAAGGAAAAATTGTAATTGGGATGGTGGCTTACAGTTTCAAAGGTTTAGTCCATTATCATCATGGCTGTGAACAAGGCAAATATGGTGTTGGTGACATCTTGATACACAGATAGCAGGAGTGGAGTATTCCACAGGGAGTAGCATGAATATATATGAGACCTCAAAGCCTGCTTCCGTGGTGATACTCTTCCTCAAACAAGGCCTCACCTACTCCAACAAAGTCACACCTCCTAAAAATGCCATTCCTTATGAGCCTATGGGAGCCAATCACGGTCACACTACCACAGTAGGCATGCCTATGTATGTGTATGTGTAAATGATCTTTCTCACCTGTTCTCAATGCTAGCTCATAATTCTATTGTTGCTGCTGGTACCTCCTTCACCAATGTGGATTGCAGGCCGATGACTTTCTAGGGACCTGCAAGTTTTCCTTGCCCGATTGGAAGTTCTGATGCATCCAGCTTTGGACACTGTGAAACTTTCTGCTTTTTGGCTTTTTATGTATGATGTAGCTCTTGGACTGTTTTACAGTGTGGGGCTCAAATTAAATCTTTATGCAAGGACACAGTGCTGTACAAGATAATCAGTCATATTACTAACTGAGTTACCCCCAAACTTCTGGATATATGATATGTATGTAGTATTGCGTATAATGTACATGTAAGGCATGCAATGTATGATATATATATGTAAATATACACAGCATATCACATCTGCTCATAAGAGTTTTTTTTTACTACCGTACAATATTTATAACATTTAACTCATATTTTGGCCATTTCATTTTTTTTCAGTCAGTGACTGACTATTATTTTTAAACTATATTAACTTTTTGTCAGAGATAGAAAATAGGTCATATTGATGTAGTTTACTTGTCCATGTTATGAGAAAATAAAGAACCAGATTAGATACAAGGTACATGCATATTATTTTATTCAAGTCTTTAGACATTAGTTGTAAAGCTGATTACAAATTTACCTAAGCCTGCTCATTTCTTCACATAATTATAGGATGCATTTGCAAAATTCACTTGTTGATTCTAAATTTCTCTTTCTCTTCGGGTAAGAAAGGATCATTATTTATTTGCATTCAGTAATTTTACTTCATAGAATACAGCAGCAGTTTTTGGTAGCTATAATTGGCTTTGTATATAGTATCGTCCTATGATATGAAATGTCACTTGCCCACGTTTACCATCAGTATCCCTGTCTTATATACCGGTCTCCATTATATGTAAATCCTGATGAAGAACAGTCATTTGTCAGTTTCCCGGTCTGTTCTTAAAAATTCTCTCACAAACCAGAAGGTATAGTTTGCAGTATATGGGGCCTGCATTCTTTTACTAAGCAAACGAGTCTGTTGCTAATGCTTATACTCCCAGCAATCAATATACTGTTGGTCTTTTTTAATTGCTAGGAAGTGTTTTGTTATGTGTATATCCTAAGGTTGATGTATTCATTTACCTCATTGTCTATGCTTCTACTTGTGATTTCTTGTGTGATGACTTTAGGAAATGTAAAGCCATTGTTGTTTCGAATACCTTTTGGCTTTGTTTTCTTCTCTTCGCTTCTTAGAGAACTCAAGATGCTTCTGTATTGAATGAATCAATAATGTTCTCTGGGTATTGGATGTTCTCTTCTGTATCATTTTGTTTGTTTATCTCTTTGTTTCTTTTGGAGTGGATTCTATTGATCTTATTTCAAGTTACCTTTTGACTCATGCATCACTCAGCTCTCTCACTCTGTTATCATGTCTAACATTCTATTTTCTGTTTCCTTATCTCTTTGAAAAAATCAGCTGACCGAGCTAGTGTAGAACCCAACTTTTCTAGCAGGCTTTAGCATGTCATTAATAAGTGTTACTTAAAATTTTGTATAAATCCCCATTCGTTATATGGCTCGGGCTATTGTTTTGTGTCTTTATAGCATACATTTCATATATTCTTAATTTACATTTATATCAAATTCAATTAAACATTTAGGATAATGACTATGTATCTGGAGTGACAAATTCCAAAGGTGGACTTTCAACTTCTGTGATAATTTTATTGAGTGTTTTGAAGATAATAGAATAAAATAAAATTGGAGACAATGAAATAATAATTTTGCAGATAATAAAATATAAAATGCAGTCATCATTAACAAGATACTGGATACCATCACTATCCTCTGAAAGCAGCCATTATTTATAAACAGAAATTCTATATTTTAGTGGTATTTTCTTATTATTAAAACTTAAATTAAAGTGAATTTTTAATGGAAGTACATAGCTAATAATGGAAAAATGCCATTATTTCCCTTTAAAATCAGAAAACTGAAAATCTCAATAAATACACTAAATCATGTAGCAGCCTAAGTGCTCATGAAATGTGCCCACCTTTTTACCTGAAATTGTATGATAAATAAGCATAACATAAAAGTGAACAATCAAGAAAGTTTAGAATATAAAGTTAAGAATATGTATTAAAGTTTCTTACCCAACAAAAATAGTAAGGAAACTTCAATTATATGATTGTTATAACTATTACTATACTGGAATAAAATATAAAATGATTATAATATTCATTAGGAACCTCTCTTTATAAAATGTCATTGCTTTAAAATACATAGATCTTTAAATTATTATATTATTAAATTATTGATATATTGTATTTCTTTATGTACTGCATATTCACTTAAAATGAAATACCTGGAAAGAAAAATTTTATCCAAACCAATGAAAGATTCCACAAATCATTTAACACAGAAGATAAGTTACCAATATTTTCTTTAAATCCAATGAAATTCATTCTAAATTGCAAATGTAGATTGAATTTTCATAAGGAAATTAAGGTCTTTGATAATTTAGTACACACCAAGTTAATTCACTCTCAGTCCTTCCTAACTGAAACATTTAAGGTGATTAACAAATACACATCAAAAGTTTAAAAGAAAAGAACACTATCAGATTTACCATTTTCAAAGTGTGTTCAAGTTATAATTTTATTATAATAATCAAGAAATGCAAATAAAATTAAATAATAAACACTCAGCCATTTATCTAAACTGCTTGTCAATACACTGTAATTAAGTTATCTCTGAAAGAACTCTCAAATGACGATAAAATACATTTTATTATACAGGTTTTCAAATGCATAAAATCAGTAAAAAATGACTTTTCTGATTCTCTGTATATTCCATTAATAATAATGGTTATTCCTACCACACATTTTGACATATAGTTAAGAGAGTCTCTATGTCCTCTCAGTATGTAAGCACAGGAAAAAAACATCTGAGAAAAAAATGAAGCAGTGAAATAATTTGAAATTGGCACAAGAAAATATTTACTTGAAATTGTGGCATTAGGTTTAATCAATTTAAAGTTTTTAAGATTAAATTACAGAAATGAGAGTAGAAGGAATATTTCTGAAAATAGCTAATCAGAAATGTGTGTAAATTAAAAAACTCCCATACACTGGAATTTGCATCACTATTCAATAAACTATAAAATCAGCAAATTAGAAAGATTGAAACATTCTTATTCAAAATTCTATCTCAGTGAATAAAGTGTTTTAATTAGTATTAGATCTACTTAATAACTGATATAAAATGAATAAAAACGTTATACTACACAACTAGAGTTATCTGTTACATTTCTTGCAAATGTGTAGTGTCTTTGTTAAGGGACAATAATTTATTAATTATTTGAGTATTTAATAAATGCACACCTTGTATTTTGATAATATTCATGCCTTTATCTTCCCCCAGACTTCATCACCTTCTCAATTTTGAGTACCAAAATATATATATATATATATATGGAATCCTACTTGTGTTGCTCAAATGCCATCCACTGGATTACAATGAAACCACCAGAGGTTCCAGATTTTGGAACAACTGACTTTCCTTTTGTTAATAGTCAGAAATTGTCAATAGATTTTCTGCTTGTGGTGGGAGCACATGAGCCGTTCCCCTGACTGTGATGTAATATTGACTGGCTTGATGTTATTCAAGTTTTTTTTTTTTTTTTGAGGGTCACGGCTTTTATTGGTTCATCAGTGCAGCAAGCACTCTTGTTAAAGTCAGAATCATTGTTTGCTTTGGGTCCTCTACTGATGTCTTGCAAATTTTATTGTTTCTCTTCCAAGATGGTCCCAGAGCTTGGCAGGAAGGATGTGCGGTATAGATCATCTATTTGTGAGACTCCACGCTTGCATTCTACACTTTGACCAATTGTGAATATTTAAATTAAATACTATTTACTACAAAAAGGATCTTCTCTGAGGTCTAAATAGTGCACTTGAGGGTGGTTATGAATAGTTATGTCTACTTGACACCACTTATAGTAAACTGAGAAGAGGGAACATGGACTGAGAAAATGCCTCCATATTCACGCAAGCTCGTAGAGTATATTCTTAACCTGTGATTGATGAGAGAAGGCCCAACCCATTTTGTATGGTGTCATACCTGGACTGGTGGTCTTGGGTTATGTATGAAAGGAGTCTGAGCAAGCCATGAGGAACAAGCCAATAAGAAGCACCGCTCCACATTCTCTGTGTAGGTTCCTTCCTCCATTATCCTGCCCTGTATGAATTCCTGTCATGACTTTCTTCAGTGATCCACAGTGGTGTGGAAGCATATGTCAAATAAACCCTTTCCTCACCAAATTTCTTTGGTCATGAAGTTTCATCACAGTGATGGAACCCTAACTACAACCATGGGTATAGAGGGGTATAGAGTTGGGAATTTAGAGGGAAGTTTTATAGTATGTCCATTTGGCAGAACTAGTAGGTTCACTGCTAGAGATGGTGACCACCCACACTGGGAACTCATGGTCACTTTTACAATACCCAACATATGTTTTCTCCAGAGAAGGCTTCAGTACCAGGAATGTGTTTCGCCCTGTGAAATGATCTTTATATCTAAACAGAAAATGGCTGCATTGTCCATAACATTTGTGACACTCTTTTAGCCATGGGTAGAGCTTGACAAATATGTAACTTCTTAAAGAGTTTTATATAGAGATATAGATATAGATATAGATACAGATATAGAGATATAGATAGATAGATAGATAGATAGATAGATAGATAGATAGATAGATAGATAGATAGATACTGCAATTGCAAATAAAGTTAATAATACATATATTTCCCCCCTTCCTTTCCTTCTGTGCTCCTTCCTTTATTCTATCATTTCCTTCATTCAGCTGACACACCTAGGGATTCAACAACGTGCTTGATAAGTGCCGGGCAAGTGATTTTGCACTGAATCACAGCCACCATCTCCCTGCTTTCCTTGTTCAAAATTGAGTCATATACGTTGTCATTTTTAATTTAAGGAATATGTGCACGAGTTAACTTTTAAATCGATTTAAAGTATTTTTCTTTACAAAATCATGTATCATGTACTTATATAAACACATATGATTCCTGCCATCATATACATAGTTGATTATATTTATATCATTAGTATAACATTCCTCTCAAGGTTTCATCAAAACTTATGTTCTCTTCCATGTGGTTTGAATAGGTATGGCACCCATAGACTCATGGGTTTGAATGCTTAGCTTTTAGGGAGTGGCAGTATTAGGAGGTATGGTTTTGATGAGTAGCTGTAGCCTTCTAGGAAGAAGTGTATCACTATGGAGATAGGCGTTGAGGTCTCATGTGCGCAAGCTATGCCCAGTGTGGAACAAAGTTGACTTCTGCTGCCTGTGGGACCAGATGTGGAATTCTCAGCTCCTTCTCCAGCACCATGTCTGCCTGAATGCCACCATGTTTTTTGCCATAGTAACAAACTAAACCTATAAAAAAGTAAGCCAGCACCAATTAAGTTTTTTTTTTTTTTTTGTAAGTGTGGGTGTGGTCATAGTGCTCTTCTCAGCAATAGAAGCTCTTCATTACCTTGGAATTCACACAATGGAATTTTAAAATTTCAGATATTTGCAATGTCAAAATGACAAAGGACAAAGTGAAATCCTGGAAACAATTAAACACATCCCAGCTCTGTCACTTTTCATGTTTTCTTTTCTATCTTTTTCTTCTCATTCTTTTAAAAACTGAATTGTATCAACATGACTTGTTGCTCTCTAATCCATCAATGAAGCAGAGGGTGTGAGAAGAGGTGATTTGACAACTGTGAGGAAAACATCAGTGGTTCTACATTTTTACTTATTTCTGCAGTCAACAAAACATGTAGAGAATATAATATGTAGCAATCTGAGCAACTCATAAGCATGCTACAATTTTGTTGGATATATATATATATATATATATATATATATTATAATAGCACTAGTTTACAAAGAAAAGTCCATTTACATTATTTCCAAGCAAGAATAAATAGACATAATTATTATTTAAACATAAGTAGTGACTACTCTAAAGTGTTAAAATTATTTGTCACAATTAGCCAACCTGAGATGACACTACAGAAAACATTTCGCAAGTTTGTTATGGTTTGGAATTGAATAGCTCCTCAAATGTCCATGAGTTTATTTCCCAACTTGGCACTAATGAGAGTTAATATCTGCTTGAAAGGGTTGGGCCTAGTGAATTTTTTTATATCATCACTATCATGCATTCAAGATACATAGTATCAGCATTCTCTGTTTCCAGCCATGATTTTAGCATGAGTGCTTTGCTTGTGCAAAGGCTTTCAGACTTTCCAAGATAGTTGGGTGAACTGATTGCCTTCAAAATCCTCCATAGGCATGAGAGATAAATAATCCTGTGCATATGATTACTTGATTATTGCCTTGTTACAGGTACAGAAAATTGACTTGTACATTATCAATAGAAATTATTTGAACTAGGTTTACAAATACATTATGAGTATTATCTTCTTAAAGGTAAATTTTGTTTTTAAAGTTCACTTTTGCAAAAAATATTAAGATAATTTTTTGTGTTTTTGCCTAGCATTTTAGTAGACTCCCATGATCCCAAAGTGGGTCCTGAAATGGTAAGATCACGTGTCTGAGGCCAGAACTATGATGCTACATAATAACAAAATAAAAATGAGTCTTCCTCAATAATGACTGAGAGTGATCTTCTGGGAGAGGAGTGCACTGTCCTTGGCTTTGGAGAACATATACCTTGATTTAAAATGGCCAAAGCTGTTTGATTTAAACAAAATTTCCAATTTCGTTTTTTTATTGTCCTCTCACACTTTTCTTTCTGTTTACTTTTTAGTAAATCTGGGCCTGAATTAATGAATAAACAAATTTATCACAAGACTTAGATAATGATAAAAATTCCATCAGTGTGGATATGGCTTTCCTTTGGAAACAACAGTGTACAAATCACCTACATGTTCCTGGTTACACATGGAAGCAGCACTGCTCTCAGCATTCTGAAAGAAAGAGTCTCGGGTATAAACTACAAAATTTGTTTCAATCTTGACAAAAATTGCAGTAAAGATAGGCATATTTTGATAAAATCTCTGTGAAGGTTTGGAAGAATAATTGAGAGAATATTGAGAATGGCTATGACTAGAATATATTATGTCCTATGTCTAAGGTGTAATATACCAGGCAGTATAAAACGGAAACCTGAATAAATAGAAAAATTTTGAAGTCATATCACATTTTATATATAAAACCGTTACAGGGAATGATGCAAACCCTTCTGGCACCATACATCTTCTTTATTAGGCCTTTGTGAGACTTCTGGCAGGATTAGATTCCTTCCTCTAACATGGAAGCTAATATTTTTAATATTCTTATTAACAATTATAAAGATTGATTTTCTGTCTTCTGATGCCTCTGCACTGGAAGCAACTCATTTGAAGGTATAAGACAAATTAATAGTTAGTGATACCAAGTACTTGCTAAGAACTTTGGATGTTTTTCGTCTGCACGCCAGCTTTCTTTCTCGTGATTTCACGCCTCATGTTGGAAGAAATGCTTTAATGTGCTTTAATAGCCCCTATCGAAATGACCTAAAATTCACTAAAACAAACTAAATTGGTGCTTGATCCCAGCTGCATTTGCATATGCGTCTTCTCAGAATCTCTTCTCAGTTATTATGTTTAAAGGCTTTAATACTGTCACAGAAACAAGTACTGTACCCTATACAATTAATTATATAGGTGTGCAATGTGTGGAAATGCAGGGACTATAATCTGACTATAATCATTTATAATACACAAACACAGGAAACAGTGAATTAAGATACATTTTTATTTAATTAATTAAGTTGCCCTTTCAAAAGAAAAAGCCATCTGTACAAGTGGTGCAGTTATTTGTTAGAATATTCCAGTCCTTAGAATATTATCACTTATTCTTTGGCAAAAAGTGGAACATAAAAAAAAAATGGACATAAAACCTGAAAGTAGCTAGAAAAATCCATAGCACCCATTAAATTCTTCCTATATATAAAATCTTCACTTTCATTTAGTCATGTATCACATAAGATAAAGAAAGACGGGCATTTTTAAAGTTTGATATTTTAATTGGAGCTATTTGGGGGCATTAGATAGAGTGTAATGGCATTTTCCTTTGTCAAATTCTTTACATATAATACAAGAAGGATAAAAAAATGATGCTATGGTACTTATGGAGCTAAATAAGAATGATAGCTAAGGACATGTCAACATAGATGGAACAGTGTGTGAGTTCTGAACTGTACACAAAGAACCACAGCAAACAGTAGAGCTGAAAGCAGAAGTAGTCATCCCCAATAGAATGCTTGACAACCGACTACTCAATACCTAGAGGTCAGTGCTCAAAACACACAACCACAAGTAAGCATGTAGACGGAGTGTGATGGATCAGTCTATACAACTTTATAGACTGAATATGTGCATATTCAGGAATATGTGTGTGTGTGTGTGTGTGTGTGGTGTCTAACAGCAATTTATCAAAAATGCACCATGAACTTAAAAGATAGCAAGAAAGAAAAAAGAAGGAAGTGATGATGCAATTATATTATAATCTCAAAAATAAAAGAAATACCTCAAAAATAGAAAGAAAGGCAGTTGTAAAGTAGCCAACATGGTCTAGTGTTGCTGAGAATGGAAAGTTATGGATTTGATCACTAGGCTCTGCTTCTTACATGTACTATAATAAATATTTTCACATTGAAATGTTATGTTTGTGTTTACAAATGCTGTTAGCATGTAAAGTTTTAATCAGCCATCTATTTTCAACATAAATCGTAAATAGTTTAACAGATCACACACAATATAAATCCAATAATCAATTAAGTCCTACATGTGGCATCTTCAGCATTTTTTTTAGTGTTTGAGCAAGAGAAAATATTAAAAATTTGATACACACTTAATATTTTGATTTGACTTTTATAATGTTTAGTTTTCTTCAGGGATAGAGGTGATGTTAATATTTTAAAATCATGTATATTAGAATGATGCTTATTTTATATGTTGTATAAGGAAATATTTAATATTGTAAACACTATTGAAGCAACCATTTTGAAAACAATTCCTGTAACTCATAATTTCTGATTCATGTTATAGTTTATTAAACCAACACAATGCAATTTTTTACTTCATTACTTAAATAATTCTGATTTTTGAAACAATTTCTCTGTTTAGTAGAAGCAGAGTTTAAGCTCTTGATCTTGTTTACGCCACATAAGTGCTCAGGTTACTACTCCTGTTTTACTCCAATGTATTTATGATTAAAACATGTATGAATAATCTTAAACTCTGTATTTGTGCACATATTACAAGGGAAAAACTTATTTTAAAGATTTAAAAGTCTATTTCATTTTTGTATCTGTGCAAAACTTGTAAGAGAATATTTAGAGGTAATTAAGGATAGACATAAAAGTTAGCACTCTTGATTAAATCTTTTCTTTTAAGATACTGGCCTAACTTTAAAGGTCTAGACTTATTGAAAAACATTAGAAAACCACAATTATTATTTTCCTTTAAAGGGCGGATAGTATGGACAGCACCTGGAGATAACCGTGCTTTGCATTACTATAGACAATTTCTTCAAAATTTTTCATTTGAAGTGTTGAAAAATGAACTACATTACAATTGTATCTAACACTTAATCCTATGTTAAATTCTGGTACTTCTAGATTGTTCAGTACTATAGTAACAGGCACATTTTTGTCTTAGCCACCTCTTCTCCCGGCAGTTCTCACAACAGGCTCCTGTTCAGTATTAGGGGCAGCCTGATGACAGAGTGCTGAACGATGGCCTTTTTGGACTTTGTTTTTCAATGCTGCTAGTATTTAAGGCTGATTAAAAGATGCTACCAAGACAGATTAAGGAGAAGAGAAAAAAATATTGGCTCTTTAATATCCTTTGTATTTTGGGAATATAATAAGAAAAATAAAACAAGTATTATGTAAGTCTTTAGCAATTTGCATTTATTTGTAAAAAGTGACTGTAAATTGTTTTTAATTAATAATAGGAAAGAAAAACTTTAAAATTTAGAGCAAAGTAGAAATAGAAAAAAATGATGAACCTTGAATGAACATTACTTTAAAGTTTCATTTTTTATCATATGACCATGTGCAAAAAATTATCCTGTAGTACATAAAGTTTATATTTGTTATTATGGAAGTCTTTTAAAGTCTACTTATCCAGTATCAACCAAAGAATGTAAGTTGAAATCAACTCCATGACTTCATATAGTGGTCAGCATTGCTTAATAACAAACAAAAATATAATGAATTAAAGCAAGATATTAAATGTTGCAAAATATAATGGCATCAGAAGATCCAATAGAAATAAATATGAATGTTGATGATAATGTGTCAGACATATTTCAATGGCAGGTGTCTAAAATCCACTGCATAGTAAAAAACGATGAATAGTCAAAGTCTAGTTGGAAGTCAAAAAGAACAAAAAAGATTGTGAAGTTTATAACCTGATGCATTGTGTGACGTTCATGGCAAGATCTCCTCCACTGAGCTTCCAGCCACATTCCAAATTTTCTTAGTAATTATTTGTTCTTGAGTCACCTATTCATTTTGTCCTACCTGCCTTTTGGGACGACTGTAGAAATAAACAAAGTGATTCATTTGCATTGTTTATGCTGCTCTTCATGGCACAGAATAAGAACTCAGTGGCAGTTAACCAATGTTGTGACACTTAATTGTTCTCAATACAATTCTATGGTTTGCAAGTTTAATAATTTACAATGAAAATATAAGAAAATTTAGACCTTCTACCTACTTTATTCATTATGAGTGGTGATATCTTCTTTGTACTGCAACAAATAAAGCTTGTCTGAAGATCACAGGGTAGAACTAGTCCTGAGATAACCATAGAGCTCTGGAGGTCTGTACAGAGAGACAGGAAGTGATATGGCTGGACAGTGAAAGTAATATAAACCAGGAGGAGACAGGAGCTTGGACTTTTTTCAGTTCTCAGATTTCATAGAGGTAAGAACTTTAGTGGCTGGCTTCTCTGCTTCTCTTATTTTTCAGATTTCACCCCCTGTTAACTAACTCCAGGTTTTGGTATTAAGACCAATAAGAAATATTGGTTCAATTACGCCAGTTAAGAGAAAATATATCCAACACAGTTGCCTACTTTTGAAGACTGTTAGTAATTATTGTGTAATTTTGGTGTTATAGAAAGTTATGGAATGTATATACGATGGGCTCAGAGTTTTGAGAAGTCCATTTAAACCTTAATTCAATTTCCAGGTTATTTTTACTACTATGTTAAAAGCATCAGGAACCTGTCAGATCCACAGCTTATTCTATGCATATTCTTATGCCAGGAGAAAGATTGTAAACTATGTTCACCAGATTCTTTGTCCATATTATTATACAGGGAAGTGCTACCAAGTATTTCATTATAATGATAATAATGATAATCATTATTATTATTTAACTATAAGTTGTTTTCTGGTTTCTGCAAATGGCCATATAAACAACAATCAGCTACAAATTGTGATACATCAAACCATGTTCATTACTGTAGTAGGTTTAAACTACTGCTTTATTTAACCTGTTCACTTATTATTTGGCTTCTTAATTCTTCAGTCAATATTTTCCAAGAATGTGAGTAATTCAATGGATAAGTTTACTTCATTCTGAATAACTTTCACTTTTTTCCAAGATTGTATTTAATAGTTATTACATTTACTGATCTTAATCATTGTTAAAATCATAAGAAAAATGTTGTATGTCTACACAATGGAGTACTACACAGCTGAAAAAATAATGACATTTTAAAATTTGAAGGCAAATGGATGGATCTAGAAAAAATCATATTGAGTGAGGTAACCGAGACCCAGAAAGACAAATATCATCGGTACTCACTCATAAGTGGCTTTTAGACATAAAAGGAAACCAGCCTACAATTCACAATCCCAGAGAATTTAGACAATAATGAGGGCCCTAAGGGAGACATACATGGATCTAATCTACATGGAAAGTAGAAAAAGATCTCCTGAGTAAATTGGGAGCATGGGGATCATGGGAGAGAGTAGAAGAGGAGGGAAAAGAAAGGGAGGGAAGCAGAGAAAAAAGTATAGCTCAGTAAAATCAATTAAAAAATAAACAACAGAAAAGATCTGTATTTGTTGATCTTTGTAGCATAAATTCTACTTGGTCTTAATAATTAAAACCTGGGATCAGATATTAGGTGGTGAAAGCTGAAGGAACAGAGAAGCACTGTAGCCAGCCACAAGAGAGACCTTTTACCCTCACCAATGTGCAGACTGAAGGGGCAATCCTGTCCTCAGACTGCATCCTCAGTGATCCTCAGACTGCCACTGTCTCCACCAAACTTCAGACCGCGACTGTCTGTCTCCACCAAACCTCAGAGTGCCACAGTCTCCACCAAACCTCAGACTGTGACTGTCTCCACCAAACCTGAATGCCACAGTCTCCATCAAACCTCAGACTGTCACTGTCTCCCTCAAACCTCAGATGGCAACTGTCTCCGCTAAACTCTGAGAGCCTTTAGCTCCTATCTCCTTCTGCCTTTTATTCCTCTCTTCACTCCGCTATATCACTCCTGTCTCCACCTTGCTAGTGGAGATCCCAAGTCAAGGAAGGCTTGGGATCCCAAGTCCTGGAATCGCCATTGTGTGAGCTCTGTTTCTCTTTTAGACAGATTCAATCTGTGTAGCCCGGAGAGGGGGGGGGGCTTGAACTAACAGAGATCCATCCACTTCTGCCTCTTAAATCCTAGGATTAAAGGTGTGTGCCGCAACTCCCTTGACTCTAGAGTCTTAGCTCTGCACTCTGATCTTCAAGCAAGCTTTATTTGTTGAAACATAAACAAAATACCACTGCAGATCTTTGAAAATAGTCTGGTATTGGTTGGTTTATTAACTGATTTTGTGAATCTTTGTGAGACAGTTATGTAACATTATTATTTATAATTAATGTTGACTCTTTTTTATTTACTATAAAATTAAAATTTTATATTTTTTATTTACTATAAATTTTTTGTTACTATAGCAACAATCTGAAAGTATGCCAATGCCATGTGAATATCTTTCAGTATGTCTTGTATTAAGAAAACTCAGTTTCCAAAGATACACTAATTGATTTAAAGATTGTAATATTCAAGTGAGTCCAATTACACAGTCATCAATATATCATACAAAAGGAATCTCTATAATATTGTATAGTATACATTAATTTTAATTGATTAAACTTGCTATATAATACAAATATTGCTAAAGTCAATATAGTCAAAACACTATCAATTAAATATAAAATATTTTCAAACATTTTACATGCTTCAAAATAGAAGACATGTAGTATATCATTTTTATATAAAGAGAAGTTATATCACAAAATATTTATAAAATCATTTTGAGGTATTAAAATTGAGCACATATATTAGCAGAATTCATTTAATCACATGAGTATATATATGTATATATATATTGATATGTATATACATTCATTTAAGAAAAATTTACATTTACTCCCCTTGTCCCAGGCCCTCCCGCTTCCCCAATACCCCACCTCCCTCCCCCTGCTTCCTGAAGAGGGGGCAGGATACCCTGCCCTGTGGGAAGCCCAAGGCCCTCCCCACTCCATCCTGGCCTAAGAACGTGTGCATCCATATAGAATAGGTTCCCAAAAAGCCAATACATGCAGAAGAGATAGATAGGTCCCTGTGCCATTATCATTGGCTTCTCAGTCAGTCCCCATTGGCAGCCACATTCAGAGTCCGGTTTGGTCATATGCTCATTCAGTCCTGGTCCAGCTGGATTTGATGAGCTCCCAATAGATCAAGCACACTGTCTCTGTTGATAGGCCAGTCCCTCTCGGTCCTGACTTCCTTGCTCATCTTCTCCCTCCTTCTGCTCTTCCACTGGACCTTGGGAGCTCAGTCCCTTGCTCTGATGTGAATGTGGGTCTCTGGCTCTATCACCATCCATCAGAAGAAATTTCTATGGCAATGATCAAGATATTCATCAATGTAACTATGGGACAAGGTCAGTTCAGGCACCCTCTCCTCTGCTGCCCAAGTACCTAGCTGGGGACATCCCTGTGGACTCCAAAACCTGTTGATATATTTATACAATTGCTTATGAAGATGTTTTATTCATCAGTTTTCTACATTTCCATAACGAATCAAATACTTACAGAAGCCCATCCTTGACTAAATAAAAAAGTACAAATACTGGAAAATACACATAAATAAGTCAGTTATAAGTAAATGATAATAGAAAATGGACTCGACTACAGTCAAATTTTAAAGAACCATAAGCCTCAGTTGTACAAGGTAGCACGTGCTTTGAAAACTCAGTGCACTGGATTTCTGCTCTAAAAATTTAATTTGTAGAAAGTTTGTTTTATGTTTTTGAGATCAGAAATCAGTTTTGATCCTGGAAATTGAAACTAGTAACTTTTTAAGGCTGGCATGTTATATGTTATTATATATTTATTGACCAGAGTAATAACAGGCATGTTCTTCTTGGTCAGGTCAGCTTGCCCTGCTGAAAGGTCAGTGTCTCAGAAGACATATGTACATGTATTCAAGGTAACTTCATTGTACTTGTACAACAAATTCCGTACAGATGGACAAGAGCTCTCCTTCATGTCATCCAATTTAATGTTTCTCAACCAAGAGTAAATTGAACCCCTGAAAGTGGTGTCTAGCACAATTTTAAAAGGAGCAGTATTACTAATAACTTAAGGAGAGAGGGAAGCTCTGCTGCTAAATATATTCTGTAGCCATCTCAGAAAAGTATATATATATATATGATATATATATATATAATATATATATACATATGATAGATGCAGAAATTTAATGTTATTTGGTCATTTGCTTATACAAATTTAAGCTATAGAAAGAAAGAAAGAAAGAAAGAAAAAAATGACTCAATTCAATTACATTTTATTTGTAATGATAATTTTTTACAAAATTTTAGAGCAAAGCATAAAGAAATTTTATTCTAAAATACAGAATGAATTGGTTTAACTTCTAGATTAATAATTTTGTTAGCACAAACAATATGAGTTAATACAATTTGGATTTTAAACTAGAGCATTGTGAAGACAATAGCAATATATTTGTTTGTGTCATAATATTTCTGAAAAATCCTAAATTCTGAAAATTAGTATAGCCACCAGAGAGTCATTCAAATTATTATAATATGTGGTACATTCTCAACACATGTAAAATCTTCACAATTAGAAGAGTATCTTTTAAATCAGTACTCATTAGATTATGTACACTTGAATGTAACACATTCTTCCAAATAGAGTTTCATAAGAATGTTGAGAATAAAGAAGCACAGCTCCCAGCAGAACTCCTAAATAATGGATAATAGGTTATCTCACACAGACTTATTATCACAGTTTGACTCAGTGGCTGTATATGATTTTAATGTTTTCACTGCCAGATGCACTCAACACAGACATAATGTGCTTTATCCCACTGAGTTCTCAAGATGTTTTCTTTCTTGAAACGCAGTAGATTTCTATTTAAATGGCAAAACAAAATAGAAAAATTGCAGCCGGTCAGTAAATTAAATATATTTTGAAGGAAATATTCAATGAATCTGGGTATCTCATATGTTTACTATAATTTTTTTCCACATTCTAGTTTCCCCATTGTTAAAAACATTTAAATAGAAATATGTAACAATTAAATATATTGATCATAATTAATGACAAGTATATACAAAAATATTTCATGTTCTTCCCCTGTTATTGAGAACTGTTAAAAATATCTTCACACTTTGGCCTATTTTATCATAATATTAATAATGTATCTATATTTGGTCAATGAATGAGTCTCAAGAAGCTTTACTGATTAGAGTCATCAACATATTTTCATTTAAAATTATAATCACTTCCTCCCAAAGTAGAAAAAATGTATTTGTGTATATTTTTAAAGAAAGCAGAGTCAGGATGAGTCACCATAGTGGCAATATTGTTATAGAGTAACAAACCATATTTTGTTTAGATTTGAGACCTGTTTCACATTAGGCAGTATCTTGTTTCATGTTTAATCCTCTTCTAAAGCTCACAGTGGTGATGTCACACACGCTCGGTTCTAACCTGCTATTGTTACTTTGAAATTATCATGCTGTCACATTGGTGTCCAAATGTGTGCATACCCATAGAGTGGACTTCTTCCAACTTTGTCAATTTTTCTGTTTTACATTTTACAGTGAGAAGCAGTCAATAAAACACATACCTGGTCAAAGGGCTGAGTATAGAGAATCTGTGCTCAGTCTGAAATATAACATTTGTGTCAAACCCATCACTTCCAAGGCTATGTGACTATCAGGGAACAAGAAATGAGAACTGTGCTGTCTGAAGAATAGTGAGATGTCCTGCCACCAGGTATTTAAAGATCTTGGCAAAAACTCACTACAGACATACATAATGCCTCTCCCTAACTAGTCAACTATAAAACACAGACATAGGCATGGCATGAGGCCCTGAGAAGTCAAAAAAACTATTTTATCTTATCTAGAATGTTACTTTGTCGATTATCTTGATATATATCCTTTACTGGACTCTCATTATAACTGAATGGTAATAATGTTTCTGCTTAAGCTATCAAATAATTAAAAAATTTAAATAACAAATGTATTACAAAAATCTCATACTATACATGGGAGAAAATTATTATAAAATACCACCAAACTTGGCAATTTTTTTTAAAAAATTAAAAGGGAAGTAAGAGGATACACTCACTTACATCCCCATATGTTACTACATTTAGTTATGCTAACCTTAAGTTTCTTTACTTTGATGAATAATGTTTTTATTTTCTGCTATCCCAAAACGTTTTGCCCTGAAGAAGTCACAACCTAAAGTGAATGCTAAATAAAAAGAAGGAGCCCAATGTTCTATTAAGATTGAGGTAAAATTATGCTTATGTCTTTAGAGGAAAATTAACAAAGTCTCAGATGTCTTCCTGTCTGACCATCCACCTAGGACATGGAGAATGAAGTATCTGAAGGCAGATGACAGATCCATCAAAAGGAGATGCCCCCAAAGAAAGAGGAAACTGATGAGTTGGGAGCACATCAAGAATCTAACTCATCAAACTGAGACTTTGGAGAAACAAAGACACTACATGACTGACTTAAACAATGACGCTTTTATGTTTACTAACTGTATTGTATGTTAATTCTAAGCTTGTCAAAACAGAACCCAAATGGCTCTTTTGGGGGGGGGGGATAAAAGGCACACCTGGGATAGGAGATAGGGTGATAGTGCTTTCCCCTTGCTAAAAATTGCTTTCACTCAATAGGGACAATTGTCTGAATAAAATATTGTATAAAATATTATACCACATGAAGGGGGAACAGACTGCACAAATTTTATTCAGTAGATCTCTGTACCCCATCAGTAAAATTAGGAGAGTTTTCCCTGAAAATTGTGATGATTCCTTATATCTAATAGATCCTATAATGGTTGCAGCCACTTCAGCTTTTTGATTGCCTATTTCAGGATTAGTTACCGGAGTACAAAGAAAAGTATCTAAAGTTGTTTGTATGATTAGCAAAACTATAAATACTGCATCAAAGATATTAGGCAAAATCAGCCAAAAGATGGGTGAATAGAGGAATTGCTATTATAAAGCCCAATCTTGGTTGTCAACAATTCTCGGGCAAGTGTTGCTTTAAGGTGTCAGATTTTTCTCATACTATTGACGGGGAAATTACTGCTTTGTACAAAGAGACAGATAACATCTCTCAAATGAACTTTGGATGACCCTTGTGCCTAAGAGCATATTCCCCATTCCTTGGTCCTCTCTTATCTATTCTTATAATTCTCTTATGCTTGCCTATGTTGATTAGTCTAGGTATAGAAGCATAGCATTTAACCAGCCTTTCCTATGGCCACTATATTTTCTTTAAAAATTTGGAAATGGAAGAATGTTGAAAACAAAAACCCTGTATACACAGATGAGCACTGAAAATTCCAGGAAAGTTTAACATACAACTTTTCTCTTCAGTTGAATGAACTGCAAAACTGCCCTTCCTGGATTGCTAGAAATGAGATAGTTTTAAATCCTTGTGGTTCTTTGCTGTCTGATGAGACAGACTCCCCTCATCTGTTGGCAGAAGGCTGCTCATTGGTTCCCGGCTGCCCAGACCATGAAATAATCACCCAGAAACTATATATTATTTGCAATACTGTTTGACCAATAGGTTAAGTGTCTTTTTAGCCAGCTCATAACTTAAATTAGCCCATTTCTAGTATTTTTTATATTTTCCCACGAGACTCGTGGTTTAGCAGCAATATTTTGGCACATCTGTCTCTAGTGGTGGCTGCATAGCTTTTCTGACTCCACCTTCTTTCTCCCAGGACTCATTTTATTGACACACCACCCCTTGCCCCTGGCCTAGCTCTATTCTGCCCTACTCTAGGCCCAAAGAGGTTTCTTTTTAATCAAATGATAATCACAGCATACAGATTGAAATCCCACATCACTTATCTTTCAGGATTTGTTTTTACTTATCAAAAACCTTTTTTTTTCTAAATCTTGAGTATTTCTTTTAGACCATAAACCCACATTATTAGCAAGGTTTCCTGTGGTTTACATCAGCCTAAGTGACTATTTTATCCTAGGGTCAGGGCAATCCTAACACCCACAGGCTTTATGTTTACCTCAGTTAAACTCCCCAGACCTTAAATCTTGGACACTATCTCTGAGTCAGCAACACCCATTCTTGTGAAAGAAGTCAAATATACTTTGTAAGGAATTTCAATGTAAACATGTCCTCAGTTATGCATTTAGTTATCTAAATACTTTTTTATCAAAATTGTGCTGTGCTTAAAGTTGACTAAAGCAAAAGGATTTGGAACAGGTTGTGGAAGTCCTGGTCCAACGCCAGTTATGATAAAATCAGTCTGAGCCTAGTTTCATTGTTATCTTTTCAAGAATCATTCTTTCACTGCCTGCCAAACAACTTGCAAGGGAATCACGAGTGAGGAATTCTCTGAAGTGTTGTCTTTTGAAAGTGACTTGACGTTCACACTCATGAACTCAATCAAACATCATAGCTATCTGCGAATAGCCACCACAGAATTCAAAACAGTAAAATTCCAGACTAGACTAAATAGATGATCTTCAGACTCCAGGCCATACTGAGAACAACCATCAATGGATATCTTTTGGGGATGGGAATATCATCATTTGTAAAGATGTATTCACTGTTTACTCATGGGTAAACAGTGCCTATCAGCAGGACTAGTAACAACACCAAAGAAGTGAATTTGGAGGATATGTTGTGATTATGAGGTGAGCTAGAAGAGAAGATTAGGGGTAGATATGGTATCTTAGTTTATATATATAAAACGTTCAAAGATTAATAAAATGAAAGTATTAATAAATTATAATTTATTTTATCTATAGAAAAATTATAGAAAATACCATGTACTGCTTAATAACAATATTAAATGGATTTTGAGTGTTAATGTCACACTGTATGTGCTAATAAAGTTATTAAATTTAAATCTATGTATTGAGTAGACATATACTATTATATTGTAGAATTATATCAACATTATATGGCTGAAATGCATCTTACCTACCTGGAGATTGTTAGGTATATAGTATGGTGTGTATTTTATTATTTGTGACTATACATTTTACAGAGAAATAATGAAACATAACTGTAATATTTTAAATTATGAATATAATCTTGACTAGTTTCAGTTTCATCACTCCACAAACTAAATTTGAATGACTATTTCCAGAAATAACATTGAGCAGTGGACCACACATTTTAGTGAACTGAGAAGAAACACCAGTGTGCTAAAGTTGGGGTTCAGTGAAATGAATTGTTTACAGAGAATAAAACTTTAAAATTTACCCATAGACTTCAATGGCATTGTACAGATGGAAAATAATTACAAGCTTGAGTTGCTTCAAATTGCAGCATATTCTCCTTCAAAAGAATATATTATGTTACATAAATATCAGACATTACCTCATAAATCTTGAAGAATATAAAGTAATGAAGTAAAAACAAGATCAACAGAAACAATTGATAAAATTAATTGCTAGTATTTAGAGATATAGAATTCTCAGCCTTAAAGGAAATAAATTATATAAAGGCTAATAATGTAAAATTTACAATTTTCTGTTCCAACAGTTTGTAAACTTAGTAGTTTTCATGAAGAATAATATTGTGGTATAAAGACAAGCAATAAAACTCAGGAGAAGCAATAATAAGGAAGAGATGTTGACTTTTTCTTCTATTAGGCACAGTTCTGTCCAGAAAGGCAGCTGCTCTTTGTAAATAAGCAGCTGAAATGGGAGCATTGGAAATTTTCACCCTTCTGTATATTCAAACCTAAAATATAGGACACAGATTGCATTGAAGAATTGAAAATGGAACTGTATTGAAAAAAAAAAAAAGCCCCGGACTCTTCGACTCTGTCATTTGTCTTTCATATTTGCAATGTCCAGCATCATCTGACATGGGGAAATTTTCATACTTTCTGGTACCTTCCAGGACAATCATCTAGAATACATAGCTTTTCCTATCATCCTGATTTGAATAAGGTCAAATAATTGCACCATTCTTCTCCAGAAGAATCTTTTTTTTTCTCTGCTTGGATTTCTTTCAGAATCTTTGAGTTCACTGAGAGCTATGAAAGGTTCTGAAAGGGGGCATTCCTTGCTTATGTTATTAAGTAAATATTTGAACAAACATCCAACTTTTTTTCTCTGATTCAACAATTGAAAATAAGTAGAAACTTAAGATTTTAAATGTAAAAGTCTGTCATCACAATGAATTTGACTGTACTATTACATTTCAAAGCAAGAATATCTCAGAATGTGTTTCTTTTGAAAAAGAATTTAGTCTTCCCTTAATCTAGTTTCCCAAAGTGACTATTTGAATTTCTCAGAAAATAAATAAGGCTAGGAGGCATTTTCATTTACAGACAAATTTAGATTAAACAGCCATACAAACAATGTTTCCACATCTGCCTAATGTATTCTAATTCAAACACTATGATAGCACCCTTATATATGTAACTGAGAAAGGGGTTGCTCTTTCACTCCCAAAGAACAGTCACTGTGACAAAGTTTAAGCAGCGTTACAGAATAATGTTTTCTATTAAACTGTTATTTGGTAAAATGGTAGAAATTCCACCAAAAACTTTTTGTTATTTTGGATATAAAGATTATTCAGCTTACCTATGAAGGGCAGAAACTAAGGTCTCTCTCAGAGTTCATATCGATGGTGTACCAAAGACAGAAAACTAAATTATGGGACCCATTCTCTTTGTAAGAGTTCCCACTTGAAGACACACTCATACTTTCAAACACTACAAATACTACCTCATAGTATTTGACATAATTAAAAACTAATAATGTTCACCTGTGACAAACTTCTCTGATGTGAACAAAGACAGTTTCATGGAATGAAGGATCAACTGTAGGTCTCTATGAAAATACTTAAATAATGATTTGGAAACCTGTATGTGCCTACATGTGTATGCTTGTTTGGGTGGGTACCTGTGTGAGTATATGCCAGCACGAGAAACTGAATGAAAATATCCATATAATACTGTGTCCATTATGGTTGTTTTCCTGTTTTCAAGCTTAGAAACAACCTTTCTTTTTTTTCTTGTGCTCTCCGTCTTTCTCATGCATGCTATTATTATTTTGATTGTTAACAGTTTATAAGAAGATACATGACACAAATTGATTTAAATAAATTCTGCTTTGCTACCTAGGGGACTAACCTCCATCAGCAGGGCTCAAAGACAATCGAAGAAGTCAGCATATTAAGGTTTTTTTTTTTTTAATCTGAGGGGGTTAGGAAAAGATATGCATACATTCTCTTGATGATTTCCTTCAGACATTTTTTTCTTCTTCTTCTATTTATTATATTTCTGTATTTTCTTTTATCATCTCTATCCATAAATGTCCCCTTTGATTCTCTTGATATTTTCCTTTCCCTTTTAACTCTTCCTAACTTTATCTTTATTCTTTCCCTTACAGTTTATAAACACCAGCAAATTCTTTCAGGCAATATAAAAATTACAATGTGGTTACATTATATTTTTCAAGTAAATGATTACAATGAAGACAAGTAAGAACAGCATGTTTTCCATGTCCCTTCACATGATTAAACATTTTAGGTATTACAGATGGAAACAAAAGTATCCCAAAGAATCATTGTATGTTCATAACCAAGCAATGTATGTTATAGATTAACAGAATGTAAGTAAGCAATATTCTTTTACTGGCAGGCTACATTTTGTGGTAACAAAACTGGACCAATCACTTCAGTACTTACCTTGAAAGACAATCTCATAAGGAGTCTTAAAGGACTCAGAAACCCAAATTTTTATGCATGAAAAAAGACCAGACAGTTCTATTTTACATCTTTAGTGTACACACACTCGCACCAATCATTTTATATATAATGAGTTTGAGGGAAGAATTTAGCATGAGAAATTAATGATCACTTATGGTCACCAACCAATCTTAGGAATAAAGGTCAGCTATTGAAAATTGTGTTGCTTTTTCTTATTCCCTGACCTTAAAGAGTCCCTCACTCAATTATATTCCTTTTTAAAAGTATTGATTGTTTTCTTGGGTTTTTTCACTTCAAAGCAACTTAACAGTAACATCTTAGTCAAATTTTAAGTTCTTTTCAAAACTTTATTTTAATTATGATGCACTCCAATACCTGTAAACATGTCTTCCAACATTAATGTTAAAAGAATTTAATCTAGCTGGGTTACTGGGACTCAATTATTTTTTATTATTCATTAACTTAAGTCACAGTCTACGTGACTCCTTAATAGAAACTCATGTGCTCTATGTGACACTTCCTTGTTTTACTTTTAATCATCAAAGCTCTTTTTAAACTAGCGTTGTTATTATCAATGAGATAATACAAATTAGGAAGAAATCATCTTCATAATGATTTTTATGACCAGTAGGGAAGGAAAAATGCCCAGTATAAACAGAATGTTTCCAGAGATAAACACACTATGATAAAGGCAATGGGGACCTCCCCACAACCACTCACACCATGCCAGATACCAGAGAAAGTTGCCAGCAGCAAACATGTAAAGGCTTAGCAGAAGCAAAAGGCATTCTGGAGTCTGTGGTTGTGGGGCCGTTCCTCCTGAGATTCATCTATCTGGAATTTTCCTCCTCAAGCTTCAGTCACCATATATACCTCTCTGACATGACCACTGGCAAAACTGTTTTAAAAATAGTACATAGAAAGATGTAAAATATACTTCAAATACTTTTTTTATTTTAAAAATAATTGAAAGTGAAAATCCAACACAACAAAATATATGGAATACATAAATGCACTCTTAATAGGAAAATTTAGAGCAAAATGAGACTATGTCAATAAAATTGAGCTATCTTAAATTGATTAATTAATTAATCATTATATTCACAATTAATTATATATTGAAGGTCATAGGGAAACATGAAAGAAATATTCCACAAAATAGTACATAAGAAAAAATAATCAAAATCAGGAAAGTTAATGTGGTAGAAATAATAGCAAGTATACAATATAAAGTTTCAATGAAATAAAGTTTTGTTCTTTAAAAATACAAGCATCTTTTTTTCTAAATGTACCTTTCTAAAGAAAGAGTTTAAATTGATAAATGTGAGGCAAAAATAGAAGCATGTAACAATGAAGAAATTCTGAGAATCATAAGGACATACCTTTAGAGATGTTGATGTTTCACCAAATGGAAAACTCTAAAATAAATGAATGAGTTTCCATATATGTCTATAAATTTTATACATACACACACATATATGTATGTACATACCTAAATTCAGAAGAGATTAATCTTTTAAACAGACTCATAATGATAAATTGTGATTTTAAAGCATCCAGCTACAAAAAGCTCTGAAAAGTATGGATTTTGTACAGAAATCTACCAGACCTTTGAAGAAGAACTCACTCAGATACAATTACATCACACAATAGAAAAGAACCATTTCCAAATTCATTTTTAAAAAATTGAGCATTATACTTATACCAAAAATGGATAGTCATGCAAAAACAACCAAGAAAATTATCAGCCAAAATCTCTGAAAACCATGAATGTAAAATTTCTCAAGAAAATATTTGCCAACAAGAATCAAGAAGATATCCAAATGATCATCCAGTATGAATCAGCTTCATGTAGAAGATGAAGCAATGGCTTAACATATGTAAATTATTCATTGTAATCCATTACATAGAGGTAAAACTTAAAAGAAAAGTATCCTTTTATGATAAAAGTGCTTAAAAATTGGGGAAATGAGAGAAATATTTCAACACAATACTGTAATATCACAGTGAACCTCATGCTAAATATTGAAAATTTTAAAGTATTTCTACAATAATCAGGAACCATACAAGTGCACCACAGTCAATGTAACCCTGACCTCCTAAGAAGAAAGCCTATTCTCAATGTATCTCTGCTTTCCTAACAAGAAAGCATTATGGTCAGTGCATCTCTGTCCTCCTACCAAGAAGAACACATGATGGTCAGTGGGAGCCCACATGTGACTCAGTTTCCATCTGTAGTCATTTCTGGCTTAAAGTTGTCATTTGAGTTCAATCTTGCTGGTTTTGTATGGGCTGCGAGTAATGTCTGTGTTAGTGATGTGGAAAGTCCTTTTGTAAATATGCTGCTTTTATTGGTTAATGAATACTGCTTGGGCCTACAGCAAGAAAGAATAGAGCTAGGCAGAAAAACTAAACTGAATGCTGGGAGAAATTACACAGAGTCAGAGAGACACCATGTGCCTGCATAAGGAGAAAAACACCTGCTAAATCCCACCAGAATTTTACTAGTAGGCCATGACTTCATGGTAATGTACAGATTAAGAGTGATGGATTAATTTAAGATGTAAGAGCTACCTAGGTATACTCTAGAGTCATTGGCAGAGCAGTGTTGCAATTAAAATAGATTCTGTGTAATTATTACAGGTCTGGCTCATTTGAATGAGCCATCTCTACCTACAGATTGGCATCAGAACATATGGAACTATATCCACATAAGATTTTAGAGAGCTTGAAAAGAAAAGGAATGCTAGGCACACACACACACACACACACACACACACAAAGAAAGAAAACAAAAAAAAAAAAAACAGGGTTTAGTGTAGCGTTTGGCATCTGACAAAATTTTTTTTTTCAGATGGGATCTATTTGCTGGTGACAAACAGGGGCACCATGCCTCCTTTAAAAGAGATCTTCCTCCAAAGCTATAGAGAAATCCTGTCTCAAAAATTAAAATCGGGCCGGGTGGTAGAGGCGCACGCCTTTAATCCCAGCACTCAGGAGGCAGAGGCAGGCGGATCTTTGTGAGTTCGAGACCAGCCTGGTCTACAGGAGCTAGTTCCAAAGCTATATAGAAACCCTGTCTCGAAAAACCAAAAAAAAAAAAAATTAAAATAAAATAAATAAATAAAAATATAAGAAGTTTTCCTGATTGATCATTAACAACAAATAACTGCACAGTGGTAGCTTCCTGGTTCATGCTAGTGCACAAACAGCTCTGGCTCTTTCAGAAGATGGAGCACTTGAATAAAGTTTGAGAACAAAATGATACAAAGTTGCTTAATGGCAACATAGACCTCCTGTGTGCCTGGAATTGGGGCTGTGAGCATGGCTCGGAGAGCTGGCACTGACAGGATGTCTGCCATGTTGGATGAAGCTGAAATGCAAATCAGCCTTAGTTCTCACCACACTTCTTAACATTTTAAAAAGTACTCCAGGACATAAAATGATTACAGATACACAACAGAACAGATTCAGACATAAAAGACCTTTAATGAAGTACATTCACTTTAAAAAATATAAGTAGACTAGAGCAAGAGAAGAAACGGATTATAGGAAAAAATTGAACAGTTTTTAAAGAGACAGTACAGGCAGTCATAGATTAAAGGATTAAAGAAAGATAAGCCACAGAAAGATGGAATATATACAGAGTCTGGAATATATATATTATGTTTTCTTTGAATTTTTTGACTACAGAGAGATATTTGACTCTGGATGCTGCTAAACTAAACCAACATATACAGTTTAAGGGTATTTTGACTTCAAATTTTAAGTCTAAGTATATGTTGCTTTGGAAAACAGGTTCTGCTATTGTTTCCATAGAGGATGTGAACCTATTGATTCCTTCCAGACTAATGTGGTTTAATGGACAAAGACCCCCAAATGGTTTCCATGAAGACCTCTAAATATTTTGCCCAACAAAATATAATTTGATCAAACAAGATCCCCTGAAACAATGGCCCAGATGATCCAACATCCATGTCAGCTTCAGGACTGCTGGCTGAGATGGAGCTACCATACAGGATACCCCAGGAAAGACCTGATTAACAACACTCCCAATAAACAGGAAGTAGTCTAAAGATCTATGTGCAAATTCCCAAATATTGTTAATAAATTTTGTTTTTAGTTAAAGATGGGATATGATATAGAGATGAGTACGTTGCATTGGTATGGATCTTACTCTGTTGATGTAAATTTAAGGTCAGTTTTGTTATATGTATATTTCTGCGCTTGATTAAATCACTGTGTTTGTGCAGCTCATTAAAAAATGTAATGCATAATTAAGAAATACAGGTTAATAGTCATCTATAATAGTCAAGCTTGTAGTCATGTTAATCATGTTTTCTAGATGTACAGAGATCCATTTCATATTAATAGTTATTTTCAAATTTTGCAAAGACTAGCAGAATATGGAATTAATAATTTTTAAGACCTTAGGACTTTTCATGACAATAGATTCATCTGTTCTTGGCATCACCAATTTACTTCAAGAGGATGATGGACATCAAAGAGTCTCCTTATGGAGTTTGTTAGCCATTTAGGCAAGAAACTGCCTTCTCTTGGACTGCTTGATGGTATGCTGTATGAACTTAGCATGCAGGACCCAGAGAATAATGACTGCTTAACTTGCCTAAAGGTGAGACAGTTCTTCAAGGTTCCTGCTTCATAAAAAATTCTGCCAGATATTATGGACCTGTAGGATAAAAATGTGTGCCCACAATGTTACAGAAGAACTTTGAGTGATTGTCCAGGCAACAAGATGTCTCTGTCAATTGTAGAGTTTTGGAAGTTGCTTGCAATGCACTTCCTGTTAACTAAGGTAATATTATATACATCTGGACTCTTTGATGGAGTTGATGAATAGTTATAATTAGAGTTTTTCTTAGTTATGATAAAAGATAAAGTAAATATAAATATTGCAACTGTAATTTTTGCTTGATAATAGTTTTGCATATGTACTTTTACTATGCTAAAGTTAAAACATTTTTTTACCTAGACAGAAAAGGGGAGATAATGTGGAAAGTCTTTTTGTAGATGTGTTGCATTTATTGGTTAATAAAATAAGGAAGAAGCTTGGGCCTATAGCAAAGCAGAATAAAGTAGGCAGAGTCAGAGAGATGCCATGTAGTTACATAAGGAGAAAGACACCCACCAGAGCCCACCAGAAGTTTTTTGGTAGGCCATGACTCGTGGTGATGCACAGATTAATAGAGATGGGTTAATTTAAGATGTAAGATCTAGCTAGGAATATGCTAGAATCATTGGTCAAGCAGTGTTGCAATTAAAAAGAGTTTCTGGTAATTATTTAGGGGTCTTGTTGGCCAGGGAACAAGTGAGAAGTTTCTACCTACATGTTAGCCCATAGAAAGAACATTTTTGTCCTGTTGAAAAAGCACATTATTCTATTAAGATTTGTGTTGGTGCATGCCAGTCAGAGGCACATCTCTTTAAAGATTAGAAATTGTTTAGCTAAAGGAGATAATACACCTGCTTGAGCTTCCTCCCAAAGACAGTGCTGAGACTGTTAGCTGACTGTTTTACCCTTTGTTCTGTCTCTTGCCTGTAACTAGTATATATTCTGGCTGAGAAATAAACTTGGAGCTGTTAGGAATTGACCTTCAGTCCTTCCAGTCTATCCTATGTTTCTGTCTTCAGTTCTCTTAATCTACAATTTCCTATAAATTTGTGCCCCTTCCCAGGTATCTCTTGCTGATTCTTATCAGAGTGACTTTGACAGTAGTCAATATATCCCTGCCCTCTTAACAACAACACACCACAGTCAATGTATCCATGCCCTCCTAACAAGAGGAACACATGATGGTAAATGTATCCCTGCCTTCCTAAGGACAGCACCCCATAGTCATTGTATCCATGCTCTCCTTACAAGAATACACCACAGTAAATGTATTCCTGCACTCCGAACAATACCACACCACAGTCAATGTATCAGTGTCCTCTTAACTAACTAACAAACCAGAGTCAATGTATCTCTGCCCTACTAACAAGAACACACCAAGGTCAAAGTAACCCTGCCCTACAAACAAGAAGAATGCATCATGGTCAATGCATCCTGGCCATCCTAACAATAACACACCACCATCAATAAATCCCTATGCTCCTAATAAGAAGATAGGCTGCAGAATTCTTTCTACAAGGGTTAAAAGGGTAGCAATTCAAATCTCAAAGCAAATGAAATATCATCCCAAATCCAACTGTGCACCAATTTGTGAAATATATATATATATATATATATATATATATATATATATAACACTAACTTTTGAAAATAATACAATTAACATCTTTCAATGATTTATGTAAACATAATATTAGTGAGTGTCTCATATTCTAGAATGTTCTGTTTTGACCTAAACTAAGAAGAAAAGGATTTATATAAACTCAGAAGAAAAAATAAGTAAATAATTCCTTTTTCATACTTGTTCATGAAATTTATATGTGCTTTCCTGATTTATAGCTTTTACTTTTATTTTATTTTCCCTTTCTAGTTGTTTCTCTATCACCATATACATGTAATTTTACATAATGTACATAGATGTACATATAAACTGTTATCATATAATCTATAAATTTTTTCTTTATATTATTTGATACTAGGGATATGATGAACAAAATTAATACATTTAGTGTGTGTATGTATTTTTCAGGTTAATCTTGTATATAATTATCATTTCTAGATTATATATAATTTGTAATGAAATACCTGCTGAGTCTGAAACTAAGAAATTTGTAATAGATTTAAATATTTCTGAATAACTGATATCTAATGCTAACTTTTCACTCTTGGTTATGAGTGTGGACTCTCATACCCTAAGGTGCTAATATTACAATTTTTAATCATTTCTATTTATGTTTTCTATGATCTTGTATTAACAGTTAATCATGGAAATCATTAGGAGTCTTCATTCCTTTCCAGTTTCATGCTGCATCTAATGGGATATATATAGCTATTATGTATCTCACAGATTAAACTAAAGCATTCTAATTTTATATTTGACAGGAAAGGAAAATACCCTTGATAATTTCTCATCAACACTCACATATATGCTCATCTATTAATGGATATTCAGATTCACTAAAGCTATCAAAGTCATGTTCGCAGTCCAGTGGTACCCATACTCCAGCAGAGTAGTCCTGTTTCATTTGGTGAATACTTTGTTGAAATTAATGATGGTAGGGTCTTTTCTTTGGTGCTCTACAAAAGAATGGCTATTCTATGTCTTCTAGCTTCTAGGCTTCAGCTTTGAGAAGACAAGTAGACAAGAATGTAAACTTTATTTTCTTCATTACAGAAAATTTAGATTGCTGGAGTGAACAAAAAGATAAAAATATTATAGAATAAAAAAACTGGTGTTTTTTTTTAAAAAAATAAGTGGATTATTTAATTTAAAATATGTTGGGGTAATGCAAGTGGAATATATTCTTCCATGTCCCCAGGAAGGATTGGTTAGTGTCTCCATGTCTAGGTTGACTACACTGTCCAGTGGATTGTTTGGATATTAACATCATTCTCTACCCTTCTCTTATGTTTCATTAAGAAACAGGAATTTAAGCACACTTAAGAAAAATGTTCAACATCCTTAGTCATCAGAGAAATGCTAATCAAAACAACTCTAAGAATGCATTTACACCTGTAAGAATGACCAAGATCAAAAACACTGATGACAAATTATGCTGGAGATGTTGTGGAGAAAAGGGAATACTTCTGCATTCCTAGTGGGAATGCCAGGTACAGCCCCTTTGGATGTAAGTGTGGTAATTTCTCAGAAAATTAGGAAACAACCTTCCCCAAGATCCCAAAATACCACTTATAGGTATATATCCAAAGGATGCTCAATCGTGCTGCAACAACATGCGCTCAACTATGTTTATAGCAGTATTGTTTGTCATAGCTAGAATCTGGAAACAACCTACATGCCCCTCAACTGAAGAATGGATAAGGAAAATGTGGTACATTTACACAATAGAGTACTACACAGCAGAAAAAACAATGGCTTCTTTAATTTTGCAGAAAAATGGATGGAGCTAGAAAACATTATTTTGAGTGAGGTAACCCAGACACAGAAAGAAAATTATCACATGTACTCACTCATGTGTGGTTTTAAAACATGAAACAAAGAAAATCAGATTACAAACCACAATCCCAGAGAAGTTAGACAACAATGAGGACTCTAAGACTTACATAGATCTAACTTACATGGGAAGTAGAAAGTAGAAAAAGACAAGATCTCCTGAGTAAATTGGGAGCATGGGGATCTTGGGGGAGGGTTCAAGTGGGGATGAGAGAGGCAGGGAGAGGAGCAGAGAAAAATGTAGAGCTCAATAAAAATCAATAAAAAAAGTGTTATGGTTATTCTTGTAACGGTTACTGTCTTAATTTCTATTTAATGTTTCTTTTCTAGGAGGTGTGTTTAAGATGATATTTCTTAAAATTCTTATTTTAAAAGTCTCATTATGTTAGTAAATATAAGAAAGGTTTGGACAAAATTGCAAATACTTTGGTCTTCTGTTCTTTGGTTTTATGCTCAATTAGATTGTAAATACGACATATTAAATTGTCACAATCATCAAAATCATTCATAAACTTTATTATATTCTCATGACACTTTGGGTTACAATTACTAGCTTGAAATATGCAATCCATAATTATTTCAAGTATTTTGAAATGTTCAGTACTTGGGATCCTAAGAGTCCATATATCACTTTCTAAATTAAAGTCATTTTGTAATTCTGATTTTTCTGGTTATTGTAATTTTATTTCTTTTTTATGACAAGTTTATTTTATGAAAACACAGCTACAATGTACTTATTTTCGAGCCTCAACTACATTCTTAGAAATCTGCTTTTTCCTAACAGTGTTCTTTAGTATTTTTTTAAGCTTTTAGATCCTAAAAATAAAGCAAAATGGTACACTTATTATTTTTCATATTAGTTATTTGGAAATCTATATAAATTATAAACTTTAAATTCTTTGTGACTTGCAAACTGTATTTTACAAAATCAATTACTGGGTTCTTATTCTCTTTGTATTGTTATAATAGAACCTTTTAGCTTTTACCTTGAATGTGGGTTTTCAGTATTTCAATCAAAAATTGATCTGTGAAGGATCATGTGGCCCACCCTCTCTGTGCTGAAGTAGAGCTGTTAATAGATTCTGGGAGAGGAACCAACATGTTTATCAGTTGGGCACCCACTGTTAAGCTCACTCTGCTCCAAAAAATAGAAGCAAACTCTCGGTCATATCATCAGCCCCAATTAAGGTCAGTGAGTCACAAACAAACATATGTATGTGGGTAGAAGACTTAAAGTGGGTAGAGTCATGCAGGTGGGGGAAATAAGAGAGGATAAGTGTGAAAATAATCAGAATCCGTTACATATATATGACATCTTGGCTGCTTCTGGTTCCTAGAGTCTGTGAATAGAGCAATGAAAAGGGATGTGCATAATCTTTGTGGTTTGATGCAGACTCTTCTGTGCATGTTCACAGGAGAGGGATGAGAGAACAGAGTCATATGAAGTATCATCTTTAGACTTTTGAGTCACCTCCAGATTTCTTTCCATTGTAGCTATTCTTCTTTATAAAGTTTATACTGTTAGAGGAATCACCACATCATATTTCAATTTCTATACTTTATAGAGCATAGTAATAAAAACAGAATGGTATTGGGACAAGACACAGATTAATATAACAGAGTAGAAGACCAGGTATAACTGTTTTAACCACAGTGACCTGACTTTGAAAAAATAAAAGACTCAAAGAATACACATTAAAGAAAAGATAACATCTTCAATGTTTGTTTCTGGGAAAAATGAAGTGAAACATCCGGAGAATGAAAATTTTTTTATTTCACATGACACATAACTACTTCCAAATAGATGAAGGACATCAGCAGGAGACCTGGTAAGCTGAAGCTGCCAGGCCAAATAAGCGGGGAGTGCACTCGAACAAATAGGCATAGGAAAGGACTTTCTGAATAAGACTTTGGTAACGAATGGTAAATTGTTATCCCATGAAAGCAAAAATCTTCAGTAAAGCCAAAGAAACTGTCAATCAAGGGATGAGGCAGACCATGGAATGGGAGAATATCACTGCCAGTAATTTATCTGAAAAGGGATTAATGTCTCACTTATGCTAATAACTCAAAAAAGCAAATATTTAGAAAATAAACAATTCTGCTAAAAATGGCTATGCAATTAAACAGAGTTTTCAAAGAAATGTAAGTGGCTACTATAGAACTAACCATAGACATCGTCATCATTCTTAACCATTAACAAAAGGAATGGGTATCATCAAGAATACAAATGAGAATGAATGCGGAAGTGGAGAAGGAGAAATACCTTATAATATGTATGTCTTGGTGGGTGCATAAACAGTTTCACTAAGATTTCTTTTATTCTTCCCTCATATGCATGGTCATCCTGTTAGATGAAGACTTTTCCTGAGATTGACTCAGCTTCCATACCTAAATCAGCCTCTAGATTTCTACTTGCTTTTGCTCTCTTCTAACTGCGTATGTGGCTTTATCCTTGAGCGGCGGCAGTGCAGTATCCAATCCTGGTTTTCTATTAATGCTGTTGTTCCTACTGATAGTTCCAGAAAGCACAAATCTCTGGTGCTTATCTGAGTGGATCCAGACTTCCTCAACTGTAAAGCTGCTGGTACTCACAGCCAGGGTTGCTTTGGGTGCATTGCTGTGTCATCTAATCTAGCCACGGGGCAGGGATGGATTAAAACTGGACCTGCTCCAGGTAAGGATGCCATGGATGCCTCATTTCTGACCTATATTTCAGCAGCTTTAATACATGGATGCTTTTTTAGCTAATTTCCCTGTGGCCTATTTCCAGAAAATTAAATTGTTTGTGTGACCTCTAATTTTGTTTTCTGTACTGCGGTTGCTAAACGCGTCAATAACACTATCATCCCTTGGTATATGGAAATCTCTCTCATTTCAGAAACACTTTATTTGCATAAAGTAATTTATATAAATAAAACTAAGTTCTTGAGACTTGATTTATAATCTTTGCAGTACTAATTTGTGGAGATCAATAGTTTAATATTTTTGGGTCAAATCCTATTTAGCCCAGACTGATAACAAATTCCTGGAGCTCCAGTTTCTACCTGTCAAGATTTGACATCAAGATTTTGCAATACAGGTGTAGGCTGTCATTTATATGTATATGTAATTTTACTGCAGTATAAAACTGAGGGCTCATGTCTTGAAATGCATTCACTATACAGAGAGGCCACACTGTAAACAGCCAGAGTCTTTGAACTCCCATAAATATCTTCAGGACATATATCTTCCATAAAGCCACACCTCCTTAACTCACAAAAAGATACCATATTCGCTTGGAGCCAAG